>OZ030010.1:17671513-18151513 GCA_964023405.1 Apodemus agrarius
TCCTCAGATGGCTCCACAGACCCTGGACAATGAGAAAGCAGCCTACTCTCCTGATACTGGACAAACACTCCCCATACCCCTTTCTCTAGGTTCCCCAGAGACACGTCACCCCCAATGTCAACATGAAGCAGTCAGATATCATAACAACAACCCTATTCCTGCTTCACCATCACCTCTTTTTAATTTTTCTTTTTTAATTAAACAAATACTGGTGAATGTTATACTCTAACTGAGCTCCATCCCACAATTACAGGGCAAGTTTTTGTCCATAGCCTCCAGGAGCTGCTTTGGCAAAAGGGATCAGGTTTGAAGAACAAAGGTTAGAAGATTTTTTAGATCAGATAGATTTTTGCTGCCCATGGTTCCAAGAAAAAAAAAGAACTTTAAATGAGAGAAACTGGGAAAGAATTGGTAAATTGTTAAAGGCCGCCAAGGCAGATAATATTACCCTCTGCCTCAGGAAGCTTACAAAAGATGCTATGATGAAGGGACCCTGAAAGCATTAGATATCATGCAGAAAGAACTTGGGGAATCTCAAGAAAAAGGCCTGCTAGAAAGGACTTGCTCAGAAAAGCGTCCTCTCAACCCTAAATTAGAAAGATATAGAGATAGTGCTAATGAGCTAACTAGAGAGAAGGAAGCTCATCCAAAGAAAGGAGCTGCTGAATATCATGGTGAAGAATGGCCTCCTAATGCACCTTCTGCTCTGGCTATGACCTCTATTGTAGGAGATGATATCCAGAGAGATATGCAACTACAAAGATTGGAGTTTGAGATTAAGTTGCAGAAGATGAATAGTGAGTTACAGGAGCTAAAAAAGGGTATCAAGTATTAGAGAGAACAATGATCTTGAGATGCACCAATCACCTCTAGAAAGAGCTGTAAGTCAGGCTTATAGGGAAGGACAGGATACGTCTGACCTGTTGGCCTTCCCTGTCCTTGAGATCAGAGACCAGGAGAATAGGATTAGACAATATCAGACATTGGAGTTAAAAGTGATAAAAGAATTAAAAGTAGCTGTGGCACAGTATGGCCCGATGGCTCCTTTTAAACAAGCTTTATCGGATACTGTAATGGAGTCAAATTTAACTCCACAGGATGGGAGGACTCTATGTAAGGCTACTTTGTCAAGAGGAGATTTCTTGCTATGGAATTCTGAATGGCATGACGATACAAAAAGAACTGCTGCTATGAATGCTCACACAGGCCATCCAGATTGGGATAGTGAAATGCTACTGGGAGAAGTTCTATATGAAAGGAATACTAATCAGATTGAGTTTCCTATTGGAGTGTTTGTGCAGGTTACAATGACTGCCTGCTGTGCATGGAATCGATTGCCATCAAAAGGGGATCTTAGTGGAAGCTTAACAGGCATCAGACAGGCTCCTGACTAGCTTTTTCAGGATTTTGTGGATAGGTTATTGAAAACAGCTCACAGGACCATCTTGGATCCAGTGATAAAGCAACCAGCTCACCCAGGTATGCAGAGGACACCAGAGTGAAGGACTGCTCAGGATGCAGCCTGCCTAGGTTCCTTCTGTGCACACACAGGGAGCTAAGTAGCTCTACAGCTGTCTGAGCACATATCCTGCAGGGACGTGTCTGACTTTCAGGGAGCCCCGTGGTTAGATGAAGCCCTGGTCCGAGGTCATCTTGGAGCCAGTGACAAAAAAGCCAGCAGCCAGCTCAGCCAGGGAAGTTTCTGACCTGCAGGGAGCCCTGTGGTGAGATGGAGCCCTGGTCTGAGGTCACCACCATCTTGGATCCAGTGACAAAGCAACCAGCTCACCCAGGTACACAGAGGACACTGGAGTGAAGAATTGCTCAGGACACAGCCTGTCTGGGTTCCTTCTGCATGGAGGGAGCCGGGCAGCTCTACAGCTGCCTGGCCAAGTATCTTGCAGGGGAACATCTGACCTGCAGGGAGTCCCGCAGTTAAAAGGAGCCCTGGTCCAAGGTCTCCACCATCGTGGCTCCTGTGGCCAAGCAGCCAGCTCAGACAGAAACCTGTGCCACATCTGATATGGGGAAGATTCTACTTCCTGATACTCTCTACAGAACCAGCTGGAGCAGGTTAATTGCCACTGCCCCTTTCCATCAGATGTGGTAGACCAGTGACACATCTGACACAGGGAAGATCCTACTTCCTGATACTCTCTTGAGAACGGACAGGAGCAAGTTATTTGGTAGAAGTGGGGCATTCGAGAACCAGCAACAACAGAGCATTTGAAATCCAGCAGCAAGCCCTGTCCTGGATTGCTTGGCCTACAGAGTGATCAGTGCTTGGAGGGGATCCTCACGGCATCCATCATCTTCACTACTGGGCAGACCAGACTGGCTACACCAGGTACACAGAGACAACACGAGTATAGCATTGCTTGGGACAAGGCACACTAGGGCTCCAAGAGTGCCCAATAGTAGGGTAGCACAAATGCCAGCCAAGACTACTATACCCAGCAAAACTCTCAATCACCATAGAGCGAGAAACCAAGATATTCCATGATAAAACCAAATTTACACATCTTTCCACAAACCCAGCCCTTCAAAGGATAATAGGTAGAAAACACCAATACGAGGAGGGAAACTACACCCTGGAAATAGCAAGATAATAAACTTCTTTCATCAAACCCAAAAGAAGACAACGACTCAAATATAAAAATAACATAAAAAATGACAGGAAGTAATAATCATTATTCCTTAATATCTCTTAACATCAATGGACTCAATTCCCCAGTAAAAAGTCATAGACTAACAGACTGGATGCCTAAACAGGACCCTACATTTTGCTGCTTACAGGAAACACACCTCAGGATCAAAGACAAGCACTACCTCAGAGTAAAAGGCTGAAAAACAATTTTACAAGCAAATGGTCTTAGGAAACAAGCAAGAGTAGCCATTCTAATACCAGATAAAATTGACATTCCACCTAAAGTCATCAAAAGAGACACAGAAGGATGCTTCTTACTGGCCGAGGGAAAATTCCACCAAGAAGAACTCTCAATTCTGAACATCTATGCCCCAAATGCAAGGGCACCCTCATTCGTAAAAGAAACTTTACTAAACCTCAAAGCACACATTGCACCTAACACAATAATTGTGGGGGGTATCAACACTCCACTCTCCTCAATGGACAGATCAGGAAAACAGAAACTAAACAGTGACACAGTGAAACTAATTGAAGCATGGGATCAATTGGATTTAACAGATATATGGCCAAGTGTGAATACCAATATGGCAATAAATGACCAAGTGAGAATAGCAACACATGAACAAATGTGAATCTCAACATGAAGATACATAACTAAGTGAGAATAGCAATAGTTATACTTGAGTAAGGTTGAATATCAACATGGAGACAAATGACTAAGTGAGAATATCAACATGGTGGTACATGACAGAGTGTGAATATCAACACTGGGAATCCTGACAGAGTGTGAATATTAAAATTGGCACACCTGACCAATTGAGAATAGTAATATGGTGGTATATGAACAAGTGTGAATATCAACACAAGGATACATAAACAAGTATGACTATCAACACGGAGATACATAATCAAGTCAGAAAAACAACATGGGGGATACATGTCTAAGTGTAAATATCAACAAGAGGATACATGACCAAGTGAGAATAGCAACACAGGAATACATGACCAAGTATGAATACCAACAGTGGGATACATGGCCAAGTGTGTATATCAACAGTGGGGTTCATGAACAAGTGTGTATATCAACATGTGGAAATATCATCAAGTTTGACTATCCACACAGGGATATATGACCAAATGTGAATATCAAGATGGGGACATATAACCAAGTGAGAAGATCAACAGAGCTATGCATAACTAAGTGTAATATCAAGATAGTGACTCATGACCAAGTGTGCATATCAATGGGAGATACATGACCAAGGTTAAATATCAACACAGTGACACATGACCACATGTGGATATCAAAATGAAGACACATGACCAAGTGAGAATAGCAATATGGCAATACATGACCAAGTGTGAATATCAACACAGCCAAACAAAATTAAGAGTCAGTGTCAACATGGGTATACATGAACAAGTGAAAATAGCAGCATTAGACTACATGACCAAGTGTAAATATCAAAACAGGGACACCTGAACAAGTGAGATTAGCAACACATGTTTACACAACCAAGGGATAATATCCAAAATGGGATACATGGCCAAGTATGACTATCAACAGTGAGATACATGAGCAAGTATGGATAGCAACATGGATATATATGACAAAGTGTGACTATTAACACGGAGTTATATGACCAAGTGTGACTATCAACACAGAGATACATGACCAAATGTGACTATCAACATTGTGACACATAAACAAGTGAGAATATCAACGCAGGCATGCATGACCAAAAGTGATTATCAACATGGGGAAACATAACCAAGAGAGAATATCAACATTGTGATACATGACCAAGTGTAAATACCAACACAGAGACACATGGCCAAAGGAGAATATCAACATATTTATACATGACCAAGTATCAATATCAACATGGGTACACATGACCCAAGGAGACTATCAACACAGGGATACATGACCAAACAGGAATATCAACAAGGGGACACATGACCAAGTGAGACTAGCAACACAGGTATACTTGAACAAGGTTCAAATTCAACACAAAGCCACATGAACAAGAGAAAATATCAACAATGGGATACAGGACCAAGTGAGAACATAAACTGTGGAATAAAAGAACAAGTGTAGATATCAATATGTGGATATATGACCAAGTATGACTATCAACACAGAGATACATGACCAAGTGTGAATATCTACATGGGGACACAACTCAATGAGAATATAAACAAGGGGATTCATGATCATATATAACTACCAACACAGGGACACATGACCAAATGAGTATATCAAATGTTGATATATGACCACATGTGAATATCAAAACAGGGACACATAACCAAGGAAGAATACTAACACAGCAATATATGAACAAGTGTGAATATCAAAACAGTGATACATGACAAAGTGTGGATATCAATATTGGAATATTTTACAAAATATGACTATCAACATTGAGATACATGACCGTATGTGAATATCACTTGGGACACATAACCAAGTGAGAATATCAACAAAGAAATGCATAATCAAGTGTAAATATCAACATGGGGGCACATAACCAAATGTGAATATCAACTTATTGATATATGACCACGTAAGAAGTACAATATGGTGATACATGACCAAGCATGACTATCAACACTAAGATACATAACAAAATGTGAATATCAATATGGCAACACAAAGCCAAGTGAAAACATCAACACAGGGTTGCATAACCAAGTGTAAATATCAAGGCAAAACATGACCAAGTGAGAATCTCAAAATGGGGATACATGGCCAAGTTTGAATATCAACACAGCAATACATGACCAAGTTTTAATATCAACATGGCAATACAGGACCAAGTGTGAATATCAAAATGGGGACACATGACCAAGTAAGAATAGCAACATGGGGTTCCATGACCAAATGTAAATATCAACAAGGGTTACATGGCAAATTGAGAATGTCAACAGGGTGATACATGGCCAAGTGTAAATATAAACATAGGGATACATGACTAAATGAGAATTGGAACACCAAATTATATGACCAAGTGTGAATTTCAAAAGTGATATTCATGACAAAATGTGGATATCAACATGGGGATAAATGACCAAGTGTGACTATCAACACTGAAATACATGACCAAATGTGAATATCAACATGGCGACACAAATCAAGTGAGAATATCACCATGTGGATCAATTACCCAGTGTAAAGATCAACATGGCCAGATATGACCAAGTTAAAATATTAACAAGGAGTTACATGACCAACTGTGAATATCAACATAGCAACACATGGACAAGTGAGAATATCAAAATGTGGACCCATGACCAAGTGATACAGTTATACATGACCAAATGTGAATATCAACAGAGCAATACATTACCAAGTAAGAATAGCAACATGGAATACAGGACCACATGTGAATAACAACACGGGGACACATGACTAAGTGTTAATATCAACATGGAGATACATAACCAAGTGAGAATAGCAACAAAAGGATACATGACCATGTAGGAATATCAACAATGCAATATATGACCAAGTGTAAATATCAACAAAGGGATACATGGCCAAGTGTGAATATCATGGGTTTACATAACCAAGTATGAATATCAACATGTAGTTACATGACCAATTGAGAATAGCAACACTGGGATAAATCATAAACAACTATGAATAGCAAAACAGGGATATATGACCAAGTGTGAATATAAAACAAAAGGGAAAAAAGTTGGAACATGCTTAAAGAACAGGAAAGGCAGTTGGATGGGATAGAAGACCTCAGGCATTCTGCTTTCACACACACACACACACACACACACACACACACACACACACCCAGTAGTATTTCTTTGGTTGTATTTTTTTCTTTGGTTTTTTTAAGGGAGGAGTTGGCTACTAAGGAGCTGTCACAATCCTGGAATTTACAATGTACATAAGCCTGGAAGAAATTCGCAGTGATCTCTGCCTCTCCCTCCTGGATGTCAGGATTGATGACTAGAGCCATCATTTTCCACAGTTTCTCTTCTTTCTTTCTTTCTTTTTCTTTTTGTAATATCTTACAAACTAAATTTATTTTGTACACAATGTTTATAATTAGCATGTAATCATTTCAGAAGTAATTGCAAATTACCCAAAAATTTAAGATAGTTTATGTATTCCCTTTGAGACAAAACAATTTTAACAGATACAAAATGCCATAAAGTTAATAAGAGTTACTTTTATTGTTTCTAACTCCAACTGGAACTCATTTGTTTTATTTTTATCCAGAAGTCCTAGAAAACCAAATCAGTATTGACCTAGTTTGAGTTTCATCTTTAAAATGATGAAATAAAATTGGGAAAGTATACCATTCCATATGGCAGCCGTATGGTAATTCCATCCTGCTTTATTATCATTTTGTGGTTTATTACTTTATTATATGTTTTCTGTGTATATGATTGTGAGAACCCACCTGGTAGTGTGTCTGTAAAGGTCAGAGGTCAACATCAGCTGTTTTCCTGTGTAGATCCCTGCCAGGAGCCAGCCCCCCAGTAAGAGGTTCTTCTTGAGGCAGTATAGAGGGAAGAGCATCGCAAGAAGTAAGACTTGGTCTTACAAAATTCTGGGGTAATACTTTGTCTTATGAAATTCTGGGGTAAGACTTTGTCTTATGAGATTCAGGGGTAAGACTTTGTCTTACAAGATTTGGAGGTAAGCTTTGTCTTATGAGATATTTAGGGTTTCTGTATAATAAAAAGTTTATTTATCTAAATCTAAGTTACTATGCTATTGTAGCTGATGTGCCTTCTGTGTTCTTCTAAGGCCAGAGACTGCAGTCTCAGGCACTTAGAACCCCATCCTAAAACAGCAGGAGATTAAGTAAAGGATTGATTGCTCTAAGCTTTTTTTTATTGTCCAGATGTCTCCTGCTTGTCAGTCTAGGGGCAAGTTTGGAGCAATAAACTTCTATTGAACCAGAAGAAGAGAATAACATTCGCAGAAGGAAAAACTTTTACATAAGTGAATATGCATAATCTCACATAAATTCATACACAGCTTCATGCATGCAGAGTTCTCATTTACACATTTCCACACAAATTCACCTGGGCCCAGCTTGCATGTATTCTCACAATTATATACTTACACACCCACATGCATATATTCTCACAATTGCATACCTACATATGCATGTGGAGCAAAAGATCAAACACCAGTGCAGAAGGAACTCACTCATTCTGGATGAAAAATGATCTCCAATCTTTATTGCATAGAGAAAAAAAAGGCTTCCACCCCTTTAATGCTAAATGAATTAAACCCATGTTTTTGAGAAAAAAAAGCTTTGATACTTTTAATAAGACTAAGACTGCCTTGTCCTTACCATTGGACCTGTTCTGCCCTATGGTAAGGAGAATCCTGCCTGCTACTTCTGCACTCTGCAGAGTCTTTTTTCCTCTTTCCCTCTGCATTCTGCACATTGCTCTTTTAGATTTTTTATATTATCTATAGTTTCAAAGTTATTCACCTCTGCATTCTCCTAATCTTGTTCTCTCCTCCTGCACTGAAGTCACAACAATTCTCTTACTCTCAATGCCTTTTCTCTCAAAGCTATGCCTATACTCCTAAGGTCTTCTTGAGTTGAGTTCTGTCTAAAGGCTGTTATGACTAAAAACTTCTCCTCATTTCAGTTCTTCCCTCAGCTCAGTTCTTCTCACCTCAGTTTCTCAATTCTGACTTTTCTTTGTCCTCAGCCCTTAAATATCTTTCAGAATACATGATCACATGTTACAAAGTTCATCGCAAGTTCACACAAAAAATCAAATCATAAATTGAAATAGAAGCCTACAACAGAGAATGTTTACATGCATATCCATTAGGTGTAATTATCTAGCTAAGCACCCATCACCTGTCTCAGTTCCACAGGTTCACCAAAGGTTTAAATGAATAACTAAGTTATAAGTGAAGTTTTGTATAGATAAACCCAGTCAATATTTTATCTTCTGTCCTAGAACCTATAATAAATTGTTAGTTCACTTTTATGACCTTTGGTTAATTGTTTTGCAACCTCTTGGAATGTGCTCAGAGTAGGAGAAAATCTGGTTTCCATTTTAATGAAAATTAATTGGTGACACTTGAGAGATTGGCAGAGTTCTCATTGTGGTTTTTACTATCAGAAAAGGACCTAATAGAAGTCCCACTATAAAAGAGCTTAATAACCACAGATATAATTTTAGGAATTCTTATATGATCATCATTAAAACTTCTATTTGTCTACATAGCATCACAAAAGACAGTACAACTAAGTGAATCTGCAGAGATCCAGTCCAAAGGTGTGTGCTATTACTTATTGATTATTATATATTTAATAATAACAGGAAAGCATATTAATAGCAGGAATCTTTATTAAAATGAGTCCCTTACACATTGCTTAATAAGGACTCACCTGTCATAGATTATATAATAATCCAAAGCAAGCCATTTCAGGATAACCACCTGCTAGTATTTAGTTTGTCCCATTATGGCTTCTAACAGATACCCACTTTAGTGTTTTTATAATTATTATCATTGTTAATATTTTTACTTTTCATTCTGATTGCAGCTTCCCATCCATCCTTTCCTCTCAGTCCCCTCTCATGTCCCTGTTACTGATCATTCTCAACTACATTCCTCATGACTATTTTGCCTTTGAATACAAATATTCATGGTCCAGTACAATAAATGGGTGCTATTACCACAGATGCTAATCATTCCCTGCAATGATCCCCATTTACAGGAAATTCTCATGGTACACACTGTTCTGCTATATACATGCAGCACAAGGGCTCAGGGATGGACTGATGTTGATGACATCCTGGCAAAGAGAATCCTCATGGGATTACAGCTTTCTTGTCCATGGATGGTGGCCCTAAATATTTACATTCACTGCTGGCATACTGAAACTGATCTGAGGTTTGACCTACACAAAAATGTTGATGCTGGCAGAGGGATGCTGAGATTGTTGAAGAAACTTCAGACTCCAGCGAAGTTAATCTATTCATGACTTTTGGGTACATAACTAGTAGATGAAACAGTTGGAAGGAAAAGCCTCTCCTTCCAGAAGTCAATAGTCAGTCTGTAAGGCTTCAGGGCAATCTAGGCATTAGGGACCAAAAACAAGGATAAAAAGAGAAAGGACAAAATAAGAAATACTACTGTGAAACCTTCAAAAGGCCACTACTGATATCCTGATCCACAGTCTTCTAGTGTTGACAGTGAATCCTGAAGCCCATGCATGTCCTGTACTATTAATGTCTTTCTGAGTTCACATAGAAACCAACCAAATGGTATTTCTGCTTATATTATGAGCACCTTTTTCTAGCTGCTACTGGAGCAACTCTTCTGACCAGAGTTAGGGGTAAACTTATGGAAAAGGGCAGTCTTGTCCCCATAGACCTCTCACATGTATACTTGGCTCCTTCCAAATAGCATGAAGAAGAAAGAAAAACAGCTTTAAGGTAGAGAAGAGCCAACAACCAGCTCTTGTACTGTCTGGCTCTTTTGTTTTTGAGGGACATTAAAGGTATTGTTTCTTTCAATAGAGTCAATTGAGGGAGCACAAGATGCGATATTAAACATAAGAGTATAGTGCATGTACATTGGAAGAAATGGGCTACCAGCAAGGAGTTCCTGGGTTCTTTGTCTACATGCAAGACCACTTTTCTTCCTTGTCCTTTGCTACCTCCATGCTTGGCTGGGAAAATGTATTTAGTAAGGAAGTATCACTCACCAAACTGTTTTCCTTACATTCCTGAACCCTTGGGATCCTGGGCAAAGACTCTTATGCTTTCAAGAAATAATTTGCAATTTTTCTGAATTTTTTCTTTTTTTCAAATTTTTTATTGAATATATTCTTGATTTACATTTCAAATGTTATCCCCTTTGCTGGTTTCCTCCTCCCAGAAAACCCCCAACCAATCCTCCCACCCCTGCCTCAAAGAAAAGGCCCCTCTGCCCAATCCACTCTCACCAGATGCCCCCCTTGCTTTCCCCAAGCTGTGGCATCTATCAAGCCTTCATAGGATCAAGGACCTCTCCTCCAACTAATGCCCAACAAGGCATTCCTCCACATTTTCAGCTGGAACCATGTGTACCCCTTGGTTGATGGCTTAGTTCCTGGAAGCCCTATGGAACCTGGTTGGCCGACATTGTCATTCTTTCCTGGGGCTGCAAACTCCTTCAGCTCCTCCATTCCTCCCGCCAACACCTCATTGGGGGCTCTGCACTCAGTCCAAAGGTTGGCTGCTAGCATCTGCCTCTGTATCTGTAAGGATCTGGGCCCTCCAGGGACAACCATAACAGGCTCCTTTCGGCACACACTTCTTGTCATCCATAATAGTGTCAGGGTTTGGTTATTGTTTATAGGAAGAATCCCCAGGTGGGACAGTCTCTGGGTGGCCTTCCTTCAGACTCTGCTCCACACTTTCTCTCCATAATTTTGTGAGTATTTTGTTCCCTTTCTCAGAAAAACCAAAGCGCCCACACCTTGGTCTTCCTTCTTCTTGAGCATCCTGTGATCTGTGAATTACATCTTGGGTATTAGGCACTTTGGTGCTAAAATCCACTTATCAGTGAGTAAATGCCATGTGTGTTCTTTTATGATTGGGTTACCTCACTCAGGATGAAATTTTCTAGTTCCAACCATTTGCCTAAGAATTTCATGAATTCATTGTTTTTTTTTAAATTCATATGAAAGTTTATTCATATGTAATTATATATCTATTTATCTAAACACATGCACACACACACACACACACACACACGCACACACACACACACACACACACACACACACAAACACACATATGTTTAATTCAAACTATTCCACATAAAATCATTTATCTCTCCACAACACATAATGTCTTCCTAAGTATTATGGCTTTCTTGTGTAGCTTTTGTTTCTTTTTGTTCTTGTTTTGTTTGTTTTTGTTTTTGTTTTTGTTTTAATTTTTATTTTCTATATTCTATGTTTACATTCCAAAGGCTTTCCCCTTTCCCAGTTCCCCACCACCATACGCCCCATAATTTCTCTCCCCCCAACTATTCCCCAACTTTCCCCTTTCCCAGTTCCCCACCACCATACGCCCCATCATTCCCACTCCCCCCACGGTTTCTCTGTTCTAGGTCTACAAAACTGGATCCAATCTTTACAGGCCCAGGGTCCTCTCCTTTCTTATTCTTGGGAATCATTTGACTTGCTAATTGTGCCTTGAGTATTTAGGGCTTCTGGGCTCATTAATATCCACTTATCAGTGATTGCATTTCATCTGTATTCTTTTGTGATTGGGTTAACTTACTCAGTATGATATTTTCCAGATCTAACCATTTACCTACAAATTGCATGAATTCATTATTTTTAATTGCTGAGTAGTATTTCATTGTATAAATATACCACATTTTCTGTATCCATTCCTCCTTTGAGGAATATCTGGGCTCCTTCCAATTTCTGGCTATTATATTCTTCCAGTTTCTGGCTATTATATATATTATATTCTTTGTTTACATACCAAAGGCTTTTCCCTTTCCCAGGTTCCCCCTCACCATATGTTCCATAAGTCCTCTTCCCCCACCGCCACCCTGCCTATTCCCCAATCACCAATCACAACCCCCCTCCCCCACGTGCCAATTCTCTGTTCTGGTACTCTCCTACAAAACTGGATCCAGTCTTTTCAGGACCAGGGTCCTCTCCTTCCTTCTTCTTGGGACACTTTTCACTTGCTAATTATGCCTTGAGTATTCAGAGCTTATGGGCTCATTAATATCCACTTATAAGTGATTGCATTTCATGTGTATTCTTTTGTGACTGGGTTAACTCACTTAGGATGATATTTTCCAGATCCAACCATTTGCCTACAAATTGCATGAATTCATTATTTTTAATTGCTGAGTAGTATTCCATTGTATAAATATACCACATTTTCTGTATCCATTCCACCTTTGAGGGACATCTGGGCTCCTTCCAACTTCTGGCTATTATAAATAAGGTTTCTACGAACATAGTGGGGCATGGGTCTTTATTGTATGCAAGGGAATCCTCTGGGTATATGCCCAGGAGTGGTATGACAGGGTCCTCTGGAAGGGTCATGCCCAATTTTCTGAGGAACAGCCAGACTAATTTCCAGAGCAGTTGTACCATCTTGCAATCCCACCAACAGTGGAGAAGTGTTCCTCTTTCTCCACATCCTCACCAGCACCTGTTGTCTCTTGAGTTTTTAATCTTAGCCATTCTGACTGCTGTGAGGTGGAATCTTAGGGTTGTTTTGATTTGCATTTCCCTGATGACTAATTTTGTTGAACATCTTTTAAGGTACTTCTCAGCCATTTGAATTTCTTCAGGTGAAAATTCTTTGTTTAGCTCTGTACCCCATTTTTTGATAGGGTTATTTGGTTCTTTGTGGTCTAACTTCTTGAGTTCTTTGTATATATTGGATATAAGCCTTCTGTCGGATGTGGGGTTGGTGAGGATCTTTTCCCAATTTGTTGATGGATGCTTTGTCCTTCTGACCGTGTCCTTTGCCTTACAGAAACTTTGTAATTTTATGACGTACCATTTGTCAATTCTTGATCTTAGAGCATAAGCTATTGGTGTTCTGTTCAGCAACTTTCTCTCTGTGCCCATGTCCTCCAGGGTCTTCCCAAGTTTCTTTTCTATTAGATTCAGTGTGTCTGGTTTTATGTGGAGGAGTTGATCCACTTGGAGTTGATTTTAGAACAAGGAGATAAGAGTGGGTCAATTTGCATTCTTCTGCATATAACAACAGAACCTGAGGAAATTCAAAAAAATCATCAGATACTACTACAAAAGCCTATACTCACCAAACTGGAGAATCTGGCAGATATGGACTATTTCCTAGACAGAGACCAAATACCAAAATTAAATGAGGATCAATTAGAACAGCTAAACAGTCCCATAACCCCTAGAGAAATAGAAGGGATGATAGAAAGTCTCCCAACCAAAAAAAGTACGGGACCAGATGGTTTTAGTACAGAATTATATCAGACCTTCAAAGAAGACCTAACACCAACACTCTTCAAACTATTCCACAAAATAGAAACAGAGGGAACACTGCCCAACTCGTTCTATGCAGCCACAATTACGCTGATACCAAAACCACACAAACATCCTACAAAGAAAGAGAACTACAGGCCAATTTCCCTTATGAATATTGGTGCAAACATACTAAATAAAATTCTTGCCAACCAAATCCAAGAGCACATCAAAACGATCATTCACCATGATCAAGTAGACTTCATCCCAGGGATGCAAGGATGGTTCAATATATGGAAATCCTTCAATGTAATCCACTACATAAACAAATTTAAGAAAAAAACCACATGGTCATCTCATTGGATGCTAACAAAGCATTTGACAAAATTCAGCATCCTTTCATGCTAAAAGTCATGGAAAGAACAGGAATTCAAGGCCCATACCTAAACATAGTAAAAGCAATCTACAGCAAACCAGTAGCCAACATCAAAATAAATGGAGAGAAACTTGAAACAATCCCACTAAAATCAGGGACTAGACAAGGCTGCCCTCTCTCTCCATATCTTTCAATATAGTACTTGAAGTTCTAGCAAGAGCAATCAGACAACATAAGGAAGTAAAAGGGATAGAAACTGGAAAGGAAGAAGTCAAACTATCATTATTTGCAGATGATATGATAGTATACTTAAGCAAACCAAAAAACTCACCAGAGAACCCCTACAGCTGATAAACAACTTCAGCAAAGTGGCTGGTTATAAAATCAACTCAAGCAAATCAGTAGCCTTCCTGTACTCAAAGGACAAGCAGGTTGAGAAAGAAGTTAGGGAAATAACACCCTTCACAATAGCCACAAACAATATAATGTATCTTGGCGTGACTCTAACCAAACAAGTGAAAAATCTGTATGACAGGAACTTCAAGTCCTTGAAGAAAGAAATCAAAGAAGACCTCAGGAAATGGAAAAATATTTCATGCTCTTGGATTGGCAGGATCAATATAGTAAAAATGGCCATCTTGCCAAAAGCAATCTACAGATTCAATGCAATCCCCATCAAATCCCAAATCAATTCTTCAGAGATCTAGAAAGAGCAATTCTCAAATTCATTTAGAGTAACAAAAAACCCAGGATAGCTAAAACTATTCTCAACAATAAAAGGACTTCTGGGGGAATCAATATCCCTGACCTCAAGCAGTACTACAGAGCAATTGTGTTATAAGCTGCATGGTATTGGCACAGCGACAGGCAATTAGATCAATGGAATAGAATTAAAAACCCAGAAACAATCCCACAAACTTATGGTCACTTGATCTTTGATAAAGGAGCTACAACCATCCAGTGGAAAAAAAGATAGCCTTTTCAACAAATGGTGCTGGTTCAACTAGAATTCATTGTTTTTAATAGCTGAATAGTACTCCATTGTTTAAATGTACCACAATTTCTTATCCATTCCTCTGTTGAAGGACATCTGGGTTCTTTGCAGCTTCTGGCTATTTTAAATAAGGCTGCTATGAACATAGTTGAGAATGTTGCCTGATTACATGTTGGAGCATCTTCTGGGTATACACCCAGGAGTGATATACCTGGGATCTCTGGTAGTACTATGTCTAATTCTCTGAGGAACTGCCAAACTGATTTCAAGTGGTTTTATGAGCTTGCAATCCAACCAGCAATGGAAGAGTGTTCCTCTTTCTCCACATTCTCACCAGTGTCTGTTATCCGAGTTTTTCATCTTAGCCATTCTGATATGTGTGAGGGAGAACCTCAAGGTTGTTTTGATTTGCATTTTCCAGATGACTAAGAATGTTGAACATTTCTTTAGTGCTTCTCATCCATTCAAGTTTCCTCAGTTGAGAATTCTCTCTTTAGCACTGTACCTCATTTTTTAAATAGGGTTATTCAGTTCTCTAGAGTCTACCTTCTTGTATTCTTTGTATATATTTCATATTAGCCATTATTATATATAAGATTGGTAAAGATCTTTTCCCAATTTATTGGTTGCTGTTTTGTCCTATTGAGAGTGTCCTTTGCCTCACAGAAGCTTTGCAGTTTTATTAGGTCCAATTTATCAATTTTTGATTTTAGAACACAAACCATTGGTATTCTGTTCAGGAAATTTTCCTCTTTGCCCATGAGTTTGAGGCACTTCCCCACTTTCCCTTCTAAGGTTTCAGTGTATATAATTTCATGTGGAAGTTCTTGATCCACTTGATCTTGAGCTTTGCACAGGGAGATAAGAATTGGTCAATTTGCATTTTTCTAAATTCTCACTGCCAGGTAAACCAGAATCATTTTTTGGAAACACTGTCTTTTTTTTCACTAGAAGGTTTTAGCTTCTTTGTCAGAAATCAAGTGACCATAGTTCTGTGAGTTCATTTCTGGGTCTTCTATTCTACTCCATTGCTCTACCTTCCTGTCACTGTAACAATACCATGCAGTTTTCATTACTATTGCTCTGTAGTACGGCTTGAAGATAGGCATGGTGATGGCCCAGAATTTCTTTTTTTTTAATTTTTTTAAATTTTTTATTTAATTTTTATTTTCTATATTCTATGTTTACATTCCAAACACTTTCTTTTTTCCATGTTCCCCCCCCACCATACATCCCATAATTCCTTTCCCCCCAACTATTCCCCAATCATCCCCCCCCACTATTTCTCTGTTCTGGGTCAACAAAAGTGGATCCAACCGGACGTGGTGGAGCATGCCTGTAATCCCAGCACTTGGGAGGCAGAGGCAGGCGAATTTCTGAGTTCGAGGCCAGCCTGGTCTACAGAGTGAGTTCCAGGACAGCCAGGACTACACAGAGAAACCCTGTCTCGAAAAACCAAAAAAAAAAAGTGGAACCAATCTTTACAGGCCCAGGGACCTCTCCTTTCTTCTTCTTGGGAGTCACTTGACTTGCTAATTGTGCCTTGAGTATTTAGGGCTTCTGGGCTCATTAATATCCACTTATCAGTGATTGCATTTCATGTGTATTCTTTTGTGATTGGGTTAGCTCACTTAGGATGATAGTTTCCAGATCTAACCATTTACCTACAAATTGCATGAGTTCATTATTTTTAATTGCTGAGTAGTACTCCATTGTATAAATATACCACATTTTCTGTATCCATTCCTCTTTTTAGGGATATCTGGGCTCCTTCCAATTTCTGGCTATTATAAACAAGGCTGCTATAAATATAGTGGAGCATGTGTCTTTATTGTATACAGGGGAATCCTCTGGGTATATGCCCAGGAGTAGTATGCCAGGGTCCTCTGGAAGTGACATGCCCAATTTTCTAAGGAACCACCACACTGATTTCCAGAGTGGTTTTACCATTTTGCAATCTCACCAACAGTGGAGGAGTGTTCCTCTATCTCCACATCCTTGCCAGCACTTGTTGTCTCTTGAGTTTTTAATCTTAGCAATTCTGACTGGTGTGAGGTGGAATCTCAGGGTTGTTTTGATTTGCATTTCCCTGATGACTAATGATGTTGAACATCTCTTGAGGTGTTTCTCGGCCATCCGAATTTCGGCTGGTGAAAATTCTTTGTTTAGCTCTGTACCCCATTTTTTGATAGGGTTATTTGGTTCTTTGGGGTCTAACTTCTTGAGTTCATTGTATATATTGGATATTAGCCCTCTGTCGGATGTGGGGTTGGTGAAGATCTTTTCCCACTTTGTTGGTTGCCGTTTTGTCCTTCTGACAGTGTCCTTTGCCTTACAGAAACTTTGTAATTTTATGAGGTTCCATTTGTCAATTCTTGATCTTAGAGCATAAGCTATTGGTACTCTGTTCAGGAACTTTCCCCCTGTGTCCATGTCCTCCAGGGTCTTCCCAAGTTTCTTTTCCAAGAGTTTCAGTGTGTCTGGTTTTATGTGGATGTCCTTGATCCACTTGGAGTTGATCTTAGTACAAGGAGATAAGAGTGGGTCAATTTGCATTCTTCTGCATGTTGACCTCCAGTTGAACCAGCACCATTTGTTGAAAAGGCTATCTTTTTTCCACTGGATGGTTGTGGCTCCTTTATCAAAGCTCAAGTGACCATAAGTCTGTGGGTTCATTTCTGGGTCTTCAATCCTATTCCATTGATCTACTTGCCTGTTGCTGGACCAATACCATGTAGTTTTTAACACAATTGCTCTGTAGTACTGCTTGAGGTCAAGGATATTGATTCCCCCAGAAGTCCTTTTATTCTTGAGAATAGTTTTAGCTACCCTGGGTTTTTTGTTGTTCCAGATGAATTTGAGAATTGCTCTTTCTAGGTCTATGAAGAATTGAGTTGGGATTTTGATGGGGATCGTATTGAATCTGTAGATTGCTTTTGGCAAGATGGCCATTTTTACTATATTGATCCTGCCAATCAAGGAGCAAGAAATATTTTTCCATCTTCTGGGGTCTTCTTCGATTTCTTTCTTCAAGGACTTGAAGTTCCTGTCATACAGATCTTTCGCTTGTTTGGTTAGAGTTACGCCAAGGTACTTTAGGTTGTTTGTGGCTATTGTGAAGGGTGTTATTTCCCTAACTTCTTTCTCAGCCTGCTTGTCCTTTGAGTACAAGAAGGCTACTGATTTGCTTGAGTTGATTTTATAACCAGCCACTTTGCTGAAGTTGTTTATCAGCTGTAAAATTTCTCTGGTGGAGTTTTTTGGGTTGCTTAAGTGAACTAATATTGTCTGCAAATGATACTTTGAATTCTTCCTTTCCAATTTGTATCCCTTTGACTTCCTTATGTTGTCTAATTGCTCTTGCTAGAACTTCAAGTATGATATTGATAAGATATGGAGAGAGAGGGCAGCCTTGTCTAGTCCCTGATTTTAGTGGGATTGCTTCAAGTTTCTCTCCATTTATTTTGATGTTGGCTACTGGTTTGCTGTAGATTGCTTTTACTATGTTTAGGTATGGGCCTTGAATTCCTGTTCTTTCCATGACTTTTAGCATGAAAGGATGCTGAATTTTGTTGAATGCTTTTTCAGCATCTAATGAGATGACCATGTGGTTTTTTTCTTTTAGTTTGTTTATGTAGTGGATTACATTGACGGATTTCCGTATATTGAACCCTCCCTGCATCCCTGGGATGAAGCCTACTTGATCATGGTGAATGATCGTTTTGATATGCTCTTGGATTCGGTTGGCAAGAATTTCATTTAGTATTTTTACATCGATATTCATAAGAGAAATTGGCCTGTAGTTCTCTTTCTTTGTTGGATCTTTTTGTGGTTTAGGTATCAGCGTAACTGTGGTTTCGAAGAATGAGTTGGGCAGTGTCCCTTCTGTCTCTATTTTGTGGAATAGTTTGAACAGTATTGGTGTTGTCTTCTTTGAAGGTCTGGTAGAATTCTGCACTAAAACCATCTGGTCCCGTACTTTTTTTGGTTGGGAGGCTTTCTATGACCCCCTTCTATTTCTTTAGGGGTTATGGGACTGTTTAGCTAATCTACTTGGTGCTGATTTAATTTTGGTATTTGGTATCTGTCTAGGAAATTGTCCATTTCCTCCAGATTCTCCAGTTGTTTTGAGTATTGGCCTTTGTAGTAGGATCTGATGATCTTTTGAATTTCCTCTGTTTCTGTTGTTATATCCCCCTCTTAATTTTTAATTTTGTTAATTTGGATACTGTCTCTGTGCCCTTTGGTTAGTCTAGCTAAGGGTTTATCTATCTTGTTGATTTTCTCGAAGAACCAGCTCTTGGTTTTGTTGATTCTTTGTATGGTTTCCTTTGTTTCTACTTGATTGATTTCAGCCCTGAGTTTTATGATTTCCTCTCTTCTACTCCTCCTGGGTGAATTAGCTTCTTTTTGTTCCAGGGCCTTCAGGTGTGCTGTTAAGTTGCTAGTGTATGCTCTCTCCAGTTTCTTTTTGGAGGCACTCAGGGCTATGACTTTTCCTCTTAGCACTGCTTTCATTGTGTCCCAAAGATTTGGGTAGGTCGTACCTTCATTTTCATTGAAGTCTAAAAAGTCTTTGATTTCTTTCTTTACTTCTTGCTTGACCAAGGTGTCATTGAGTAGAGTGTTGTTCAGTTTCCATGTGTATGTGGTCTTTCTGTTGTTCATCTTGCTATTGAAGACCACTTTTACTCTATAGTGATCCGAAAGGAGACATGGGATTAGTTCGGTCTTCTTGTATTTGTTGAGGTCTGTCTTGTGACCAATTATATGTTCAATTTTTGAGAAGGTACCGTGCGGTGCTGACAAAAAGGTATACTCTTTTGCTTTAGGATGGAATGTTCTATATATATCTGTTAAATCCAATTGGTCCAAAGCTTCAATTAGTTTCACTGTATCCCTGTTTAGTTTCTGCTTTCCTGATCGGTCCATTGAGGAGAGTGGAGTGTTGAAGTCACCTACAATTATTGTTATGTGCAATGTGTGCTTTAAGCTTTCGTAAAGTTTCTTTTACGAATGAGGGTGCCCTTACATTTGGCACATAGATGTTCAGTATTGAGAATTCTTCTTGGTGGATTTTCCCTTTGACAAGCAAGAAGTGACCTTCTGAGTCTCTTTTGATGACTTTAGGTTGGAAGTCAATTTTATCTGATATTAGAATGGCTACTCTGGCTTGTTTCCTGAGACCATTTGCTTGTAAAATTGTCTTCCATCCTTTTACTCTAAGGTAGTGTTTGTGTTTGACACTGAGATGTGTTTCCTGTATGCAGCAAAATGTAGGGTCCTGTTTCCGTATCCAGTCTGTTAGTCTGTGTCTTTTTATTGGGGAATTGAGTCCATTGATATTAAGAGATATTAAGGAATAGTAATTATTACTTCCTGACATTTTGGGGGTTATTATTATTATTGTTGTTGTTGTTATTATTATTATTGTTATTGTTATTGTATTTGAGTGGTTCTCTTCTTTTGGTTTGGATGAGAGTGGGTTTCTATCTTGTTTCTTCTGGGGTGTAGTTTCCCCCCTTGTGTTGGTATTTTTCCCCTATTATCATTTGTAGGGCTGGGTTTGTAGATAAATATCGTGCAAATTTGGTTTTGTAGTGGAATACCTTGGTTTCCCCATCTATGGCAATTGAGAGTTTTGCTGGGTATAGTAGTTTTGGCTGAAGTTTGTGTTCTCTTAGAGTCTGCATGAGGTCTGCCCAGGATCTTCTAGCTTTCATGGTCTCAGGTGAGAAGTCTGGTGTAATTCTGATAGGTCTTCCTTTATATATTACTTGTCCTTTTTCTCTTACTGCCTTTAATATTCTTTCTTTGTTTAGTACATTTGGGGTTTTGATTATTATGTGACAGGAAGTATTTCTGTTCTGGTCCAGACTATTTGGGGTTCTATAGGCTTCTTGTATATTCATGGGCATCTCTCTCTTTAGGTTGGGGAAGTTTTCTTCCATAATTTTGTAGAAGATATTTGCTGGCCCTTTAAGTTGTAGATCTTCATTCTCATCTATCCCTATAATCCTTAGGTTTGGTCTTCTCATTGTGTCCTGGATTTCCTGAATGTTTTGGGTTACCAGCTTTTTGCATTTTGCATTTTCTTTAATTGTTGAATCCATGGTTTCTATGGTATCTTCAGCATCTGAGATTCTGTCTTCTATCTCTTGTATTCTATTGTTGATATTTGCATCTATGACTCCTGATTTCTTCCCAAGGTTTTCTATCTCCAACGTTGTCTCCCTTTGCGATTTCTTAGTTGTTTCTACTTCTGTTTTTAGATTCTGTATGGTTTTGCTCAGATCTTTCAATTGCTTGTTTGTGTTTTCCTGTAATTCTTTAAGGGATTTTTGTGTTTCCTCTTTTATGACTTCTACTTGTTGACCCATGTTCTCTTGTATTTCTTTAAGTGATTTTTGTTTCTCCCCCTTATTGGGATTCATTTTTTGCTCTTTATTCTCCTGGATTTCTTTGATTTTTGTGTTTGCCTTGTATGGGCTTCTAGCTTTTGATATATTTTCTCCTCTATTATTTAAGAAATTAATCTAAGTGATCCTCTATCAGCATCCTTACCAGTGATTTTAGATCTGAGTCTTGTTTTTCTGGTGTGTTGAGATATCTGAGATTTAATTGTGTTTGCCTTGTAAGGGGTTCTAGATTTTGATCTATTTTCTCATGTATTACTTTAAGAGATTTATCTAAGTGTTCCTCTATCAGCATCCTGACCAGTGATTTTAGATCTGAGTCTTGTTCTTCTGGTGTTTCTGGGTATCCAAGATTTATTGCTGTTGGGGAACTAGGTTCGGATGCTGCCATACTGCCTTGATTTCTGTTAGTAATGATCTTACGTTTGCCTTTTGCCATCTGGTTAACTCTGGTGTTAGTTGGTCCTGTAGTTACTAGCTGGTGTTTGACCCTCCTGTGGGCTCGTAAGGCTATTTCCCCGCGACTGGGACACCTGAACCACTGCCCTGTAGGGCTCCTGCTCACAGATTGCTGACAGGTTGCCTGAGTCCCCTGAGGTCTTAAACTCAGGATATCCCAGGTACTTGCTTCCACCTGTTGGGCAGCTGCTCTGCACTGCTCCTGCTCAGGGTTTGCTGTCTGGTGTCCTGATTCCCCAGAGGTCTTAAACTCGGGATATCTCAGTTATCTGGTGTCTTAGTCAGGGTTTCTATTCCTGCACAAACATCATGACCAAGAAGCAAGTTGGGGAGGAAAGGGTTTATTGAGCTTATACTTCCACACAGCTGTTCATCACCAAAGGAAGTCAGGACTGGAACTCAAGCAGGTCAGAAGCAGGAGCTGATGCAGAGGCCATGGAGGGATGTTCCTTACTGGCTTGCTTCCCCTGGCTTGCTCAGCCTACTCTCTTATAGAACCCAAGAATACCAGCCCAGAGATGGTACCACCCACAAGGGGCTCTCCCCCACTTGATCACTAATTGAGAAAATGCCCCACAGCTGGATCTCATGGAGGCACTTCCCCAACTGGAGCTCCTTTTCCTATGATAACTCCAGCCTGTGTCAAGTTGACACACAAAACTAGCCAGTACATCTGGTTCTGCCTGCTGGTCCAAAGCTGCTGGGAATCTGGCTGAGGCTGGCTCTGCCGCCGGCTGGATGGAAAACAGCTGGGAAGATGGTGCTGGCTGCAGGGAGTTTGGGGTCCACCCTGGTTCAGCAGGCTGGGTCTGAGCACCTGGGAAGCTGGCTGAGGCTGGCTCCGCTGCTGGCTGGCTGGGAAACAACTGGGAAGATGGCGCTGGCTGCAGGGAGTTTGGGGTCCAACCTGCGAGCACAGAGCACAGGCTCGGCTGGTGTCCCCCAAACCACTACTCTGCGCAGCTCCAGCTCCAGGCCTGAGTCCCCGAATGTCTTAAACTCGGGATATCTCTGGTACCTGGTTCCGCAGGCTGGGTCTGAGCACCTGGGAAGCTGGCTGAGGCTGGCTTCCCGCTAGCTGGATGGGCCCAGAATTTCTTTATTGTTGAGAATTGTTTTCGCTATCCTGGGTGTTTCGTTATTCCAAATGAATGTGAGAATTTTTCTTTCTAACTCTATGAAAAATTGAGTTGGAATTTTCATGGCAATGGCATCAAATCTGTAGATTGCTTTCAGGAAATTGGCCTTTATTTACTATTATTGCTGAAAATCCATGAACATGGAAGTTCTTTCCATATTCTGAGGTCTTCATCAATTTCTTTCTTCAGAGACTTGAAGTTCTTGTTGTATAGATCTTTCACTTGTTTGGTTAGAGTCACACCAAGATATTTTATATTGTTTGTGACTATTGTGAATGGTGTCATTTCCCTAATTTCTTTCTCAGCCTGCTTATCATTTGAGTAAAGGAAGACTATTGGTTTGGTTGAGTTAATTTTATATCTGACCACATTGCTGAAGTTGCTTATCACCTGTTGGAGTTCTCTGGTAGAGTTTTTGGGGTCACTTGATTATAGGGTCATATCATATGCAAATAGTGATTTTTTTTACAAGGTCACTTTATTCAGACTGGAAAGTGGTGAGGAAATTGCAGACCATTTAGTTTTGATTCCATTGTGGGGGGCAAAGTTTTAGGGAGTATTTTAGGAAATTAAATGGGGAACCCTGAGGAAAACACAGCTTGATTTAGGATAGCCAGTGCAGACTCTGAAATGAAAGTCATGCTTCAATAATTTTTTTACTTCTTAAAGGAAGTGAATGCCAAGAAAAGCAAATGAAGACTTTAAGATTCTCTACTCTGGATTTACAGGAGATGTTTGTCAATTTTTGCCTGATGAGTTCATGCACACAAAGAAGTGGTTTTTAAAATTGGGGAAATGCTGAGGACAAAGATTAATTGTACAGTATAATAATTTTGAAATAAGAAGGAATCAAGGAGATACATCACAGGACCAGAAGATTTTTGCTGAGACAAAACCTCTTTGTGCCCACCAGCAGCATCAGATCTATATTTCTGTGCATTTGTAATATGGACTTTTTCTATGAGGTAATGACAAAAAGAAATCTGTTATATTTCAAAGATAAATCAGTTAATAAAAATAGTACTGATTTAGATTCATCTAAGCACACAGAAAATTAGACAAAAAGAAAAAATATAAGATGGACTTCTAGGTTTCTAGAAAGGAGAAAAACATGTTGGGTTTAAAGTCTCAGATCTAGCAATCATGAAACCCCTCTTTGGACAGGGGAGTCAGATTCTCATGGCAATTTGCTTGATGGGCAAGCCCTATGGCCTCAGGAAAGGGAAACGGAGGCAAGCGTTTTCTGGGTCCAAGAAGGATTTGCAATGGATGTCATTCAGTGTCCCAATTCAGGTGTACTGCAGGAGGGAAGCGAATAGGCAGCCTGGAGTACACACATACACAAACACAAAGAGGGTTAACCAGAAGCAAGTTGAAAAGAGATCAAAAAGGAGCAAATGGCATCAGAGTACGGCAGTATAAGTAGTCCAGCCCATTTTCATTTCTAAAACACTATGTCCTTAGGGACTCCTCCAAGAGTCTTTCCTAATAAGGCAGAAAGGATGTGCTGGGTAAACCATGAGGGCTACCCAACATGGTCTACAAGACATGACAAGACAGCTGGAAGACCAGTTCAAAGCTATCATTTATTAAATATTTCTGATACCATGGAACTATACTTTTTAACACCCATGTTCATTTACCTGAGCAAGTAAATTCCCCCAAGTCAGAAAAGTGGGTAGTTATTATAACTATATCCTTTGGCAGTTGAGGAAACTGGATTAGAAAGAGGCAACAACTTGCCTAAGATTCACAGAGCATGTAAATGAAAGCTAATGGAGCCAGTTATTTTAAGCCACTGTATAAAAGTCCTAATTCACCTGGTTATGATTTATCTGAGGTAGTGATGATATAAAAACATTTACTCCAGGTCCTTCTGCTGCAACTTTTTGGAAGAAGATTCTAGGATAAGTCTCAAGGTAAAAAAAATTACAAACACCCAAGTGCAAGACTTTCTAAGCACTAAATGAGAAATGGAAGCCTAATGCCATGCTGTCTCCCAGGAAACCTGTTCTGACTATCAAATTTTGGCATCTATCAGTCTGTGAGATGGGGAAGGAGTATGCTTGCTCCCTAGCAGAGGGATGTGAGGCTGGGGTCTCATGGTAACATTTCTTTTTTTTAATTTTTTTTTAAATTATTGAAAAGGGAAGTAAAGGGACATAAAAACACTTTATGAAAAAAGATTTACAAGGAAAATATTTCAGATAAACACATTAAAATTGATGATTTCCATGGAAAATTAAGGAGTAAAGTGATAGATATGTAAAATATTGCTAAATTAATTGAAATATGGGACAGAAACATTTTATGATAGAATTGAAGATTTACTTGGAAAATATTTCTGATAAAATTGTAGAAAAATGTAGAAAAACATGTTAAAATTGAAGAATATCATGGAAAATTTTATATAGATATAATAATAGTAGGCATAAAAGTATTCCTAAGTTGATTAAAAGTGGAATTATGAACATTTTCTGATAAACTTGAAGATTTCCATGGAAAATATTTCTGATAAAATTGTAGAAATATATAGAAAAACATGTTAAAATTAAAGATTATCATGGAAATTATATAGATAAAATGATAGGCATGAAGATAATTCTAAGTTGACTGAAGGTGGAATTATAAACATTTTCAGATAACACTGAAGATTTAAATCGAAAATATATCTGGTAAAATTCAAGAAATATATAGACAAACAGGTTAAAATAAACTACTTCATGGAAAAATTTACCTAAAAATTGGTTGATGTAAAAACTCTTTCTAAATTAATTGAATGTGTAATTAATTTACATTGCAAACATTTCTGATAAAATGGAGGAAATATATAGAAAGACATTAAAATTGAAGATTATCATGAAAAATAACGCAGATAAAATGGTAGAGATAAAAGAAATTACTAAATTAATTAAAAGGGGAATTACAAACATTTTCTGATAAAATTGAGGATTTACATGAGAAATATTTTTTAGTCTATGTCTTTTTGTTGGTGAGTTGAGTCCATTCTTGTTAAGTGATATTAAGGAATAGTGATTGCTGCATCCTGTTATTTTTTATGTTATTTTTATGTTTGTGTGGGTATCTTCTTTTGGGTTTGTTGGAAGAAGATTTCTTTCTTGCTTTTTCCTAGGGTGTAGTTTCCCTCCTTGTGTTGGCATTTTCCATCTATTATCCTTTGTAGGGCTGGATTTGTGAACAGATATTGTATAAATTTGGTTTTATCTTGGAATATCTTGGTTTCTCCATCTATGATGATTTAGAGTTTTGCTGGATATAGTAGCCTGGGCTGCCATTTGTGTTCACTTAGGGTCTGTATGAGGTCTGCCAAGGATCTTCTAGCTTTCATTATCTCTGGTGGGAAGTCTGGTGTGATTCTGATAGGTCTGCCTTTATAAGTTACTTGCCCTTTTTTCCTTACTGCTTTTAATATTCTTTCTTTGATTAGAGAATTTGGTCTTTTGATTATTATGTCCTGGGAGGATTTTCTGTTCTGGTCCAGTCTGTTTGGAGTTCTGAAGGCTACTGGTATGTTCATGGGCATCACTTTCTCTAGGTTAGGGAAGTTTTCTTCTATAATTTTGTTGAAGATATTTACTGGGCCTTTAAGATGTAAGTCCTCACTCTAGTCTATACCTATAATCCTTAGGATTGGTCTTCTCATTGTGTCCTGGAGTTCCTGGGTGTTTTGAGTCACCAGCTTTATGCATTTTGCATTTTCTTTTTTTTTTCTTTTATCTTTTTTTTTTTTCCGAGACAGGGTCCTGGATGTCCTGGAACTCACTCTGTAGACTAGGCTGGCCTCGAACTCAGAAATCCACCTGCCTCTGCCTCCCAAGTGCTGGGATTACAGGCGTGCACCACCACGCCCGGCGCATTTTGCATTTTCTTTGACTATTGAGTCAATGTTTTCTATGGTATCTTGAGCACCTGAGGTTCTTTCTTCTAACTCTTGTATTCTGTTGTTGATGCTTGCATCTATGACTCCTGAATTCTTTCCAAGGTTTTCTAACTCCAGAGATATCTCACTTTGTGATTCCTTTATTGTTTCTACTTCCACTTTTAGATTCTGGGTGGTTTTGCTGAGTTCCTTCACTTGATTGTGCTTTCCTGTAATTCTTTAAGGCATTTTTGTGTTTCTTCTTTAAGGGCTTCTGCCTGTTGACCCATGATCTGTATTTCTTTAAGGGGTTTTTGTGTTTCCTCTTTAACGGCTTTTACCTGTTGACCAACATTCTCCTGTTTCTTTAAGGGAGTTAATTAAGTCTTTCTTGAATTCCTCTATCAGCATCATGAGATACTATTTTAAATCCAACTCTTGCTTTTCTGGTGTGTTGGGGTATCCGGGACTTGCTGTGGTGGGAGAACTGGGTTCTGATGTTGCCATGTGGTCTTGGTTTCTGTTGGTAGGGTTCTTGTGCTTGCCTTTCACCATCTGGTGCTAGTTGGTATTCTTGTCTCTGGCTGGAGTTTGTTCCTCCTGTGGGCCTATAAGCCTGTGCCCTTACTCCTCTGAGCTCAAAAGTGAAAGCACTGCTGGGAGATCTCTCTCTCTCTCTCTCTCTCTCTCTCTCTCTCTCTCTCTCTCTCTCTCTCCTGGGAGGCATTTAAAACTGTGGAGTTTCCTGGCTCCCTGGTGCAAATGGTAGCAGGAGGGAAGAATTCTGTTCCAGCTGCTCCACTGATCTCAGGCCCTGTGTGCTCCTAGCTGGGTCACCTCCAGAGAGAAGGTGGAAATCTCACCTCTGTGCTCAAAAGTGAAAGCCTGCTGGGAGATCACTCCCTCCTGGTGGGCTATGCACAGAAGGTTATAGAGTCTCCTAGCTCCCCAGTGCAAATGGTGGTGGGCAGAAAGACATCCATCCCAGCTGCTCCCCATGGTGACATTTCTGCAGGAAGCTGAAGCTATCTGCTCCAGAAATAACTCTTGGGTAAAAGTGGGCCCTCTCAATAAGCCAGTTCAGAGAATCAAAAAAGTTTTGTAGTAAGACCAATAGAAAATGAAAAAACATAGAACGATGTAGAATTATCAAGCAAGAAATTTCTTCTGACCAAAAAGACATGGGATAATGGTGGGGGTGGGGGAGAATATAAAATAGAACAGGGAGTACCTAATAATATTAGTTCTTTGGGGGATAGAATTGGTTAACACTGTGAACTACACTGTTATTTTTCATCTTTGGTGGCTTTGGTAACTGAATTATTTTTTCACATTTTTATTGAATATGTTCTTCATTTACATTTCAAAGGTTATCCCCTTTCCTGGTTTTCCCCCATTCCAGAAACCCGCCAAACCATCCTCCCACCCCCTGCCTCCAAGAAGATGCCCCTCCACCCAACCCATTCCCACCTCCCACCCCTCAATTTCCCCACACTGGGGCATCTATTGAGCCTTCAGAGGAGCAAAGACCTCTCCTCCCACTGATACCCAACAAGGCATACCTCTGCCACATTCTTGGCTAGAACCATGTGTACCCCTTGCTTGATGGCTTAGTCGCTGGGAGCCCTGGGGCTTCTGGTTGGCTGACATCATTGTTTTTCCTATGGGGCTGCAAACCCCTTTGGCTCCTCCAGTCGTCCCTCCAATTCCTCCATTGGGGACCCACTCAAACCAATGGTTGACTGCTAGCATTTGTCTCTGTATCTATAAGGTTATAGCAGGACTCCTCCGGAAACAACCATAACAGGCTCCTTTCAGCACGCACTTCTTGTCATCCATAATTGTGTTGGGGGTTCATGATTGTTTATAGGATGAATCCCCAGGTAGGACAGTCTCTGGGTGGCCTTTCCTTCCATCTATGCTCCACATTTTGTCTCCATACTTGCTCCTGTGAGTATTTTGTTCCCTTTCTCAGAAAAACCAAAGCACCCACACTTTGGTCTTCTTTCTTGAGATTCATGTTATCTATGAATTATATATTGGGTATTCTGTGCTTCTGGGCTAATATACACTTATCAGTGAATGCATACCATATGTGTTCTTTTGTGATTGGGTTACCTCACGCAGGATCACACTTTCTAGTTCCATCCATTTGCCTAAGAATTTCATGAATTCATTCTTTTTGGTAGCTGTATAGTAACTCCATTGTGTAGATATACCACAGTTTCTGTATCCATTCCTCTGTTGGAGGACATCTGGGTTCTTCACAGCTTCTTTATAAATAAGGCTGCTATGAGCATAGTGGAGCATATGTCCTTATTACATATTGGAGCATCTTCTGGGTCTATACCCAGGAGTAGTATGCCTGGGTGCTCAGGTAGTACTATGTCTAATTTTCTGAGGAACCACCAAACTGGTTTGCAGAGTGGTTTAACCAGCTTTTAATCCCACCAGCAATGGAGAAGTGTTCCTCTTTCGCCACATCTTCTCAAGCCTCTGCTGTCCTCTGAGTTTTTCAACTTAGCCATTCTGACTGGTGTGACATGGAATCTCAGAGTTGTTTTGATTTGCATTTCCCTGATAACTAAGGATGTTGAACATTTGTTTAGGTGCTTCACAACCATTCGAATTTCTTCAGTTGAAAATTCTCTGATTAGCTCTGTGCCACATTTTTCATAGGGTTATTTGACTCTCTGGAGTCTAGCTTCTTGTGTTCTTTGTATACATTGGATATTAACCTTCTATCAGATTTAGGATTGGTAAAGATCTTTTCCCAATCTGTTGGCGGCTGTTTTGTCCTATTGATAGTGCCCTTTGCCTTACAGAAACTTTGCAGTTTTATGAGATCCCATTTGTTGATTCTTGTTCTTAGAGCATAAGCCATTGGTGTTTTATTCAGGAAATTTGCCCCTGTGCCCATGTATTCAAGGCCATTCCCCACTTTCTCCTCTATAAGCTTCAGTATATCTGGTTTTATATGAAGGCCCTTGATCTGCTTGGACTTGAGATTTGTACAAGGAGATAAGAATGGGTCAATTTGCATTTTTCTACATTTTGACTAGTTGATCCAGCACCATTTGCCAAAAATGCTGTCTTTTATTCACTGGATGTTTTTACCTCCTTTCTCAAATATCAAGTGACTATAGGTGTGTGGGTTCATTTCTGGGTCTTCAGTTCTATTCCATTGATCTTCCTCCCTATATCTGTCCCAATACCATACAGTTTTTATCAATATTGCTCAGTAGTAGAGCTTGAGGTCAGGGATGGTGATTCCGCAAGGAGATCTTTTGTTGTGAAGAATAATTTTCAATATGCTGGGTTTGTGTTATTCCAAATGAATTTGCAGATTGCTCTTTCTAGCTCTATGAGGAATTGATTTGGAATTTTGATGGGGATTGCATTGAATGTGTAGATTACTTTTGGCAAGATGGCCATTTTTACTGTATTAATCCTGTCAGTCCATGAGCATGGGAGATCTTTCTATCTTCTGAGATCATCTTTAATTTCTTTCTTCAGAGACTTGAAATTCTTGTCATACAGATCTTTTATTTGCTTAGTTAAAGTCACACAAAGGTATGAAATATTATTTGTGACTATTTTGAAGGGTGTCATTTCCCTAATCTCTTTCTCAGCTTGTTTATCCTTTGAGTAGAAGAAAGCTTCTGATTTGCTTGAGTTAATTTTATATCCAGCCACTTTGGTGAAGTTGTTTATCAGCTTTAGGAATTCTCTGATTGAAGTTTGGGGGTGGCTTAAATACACGATCATATCATCTGCAAATAGTGATATTTTGACTTCTTCCTTTCCAATTTGTATACCTTTGACCTACTTTTGTTGTCTAATTGCTCTGGCTAGGACTTCAAGTACTATATTGAATAGATAGGGAGAGAGTGAGGAGCCTTTTCTATTCCCTTATTTTAGTGATATTGCTTCAAGTTTCTCTCCATTTAGTTTGATGTTGACAACTGGTTTGCTGTGTGTTGCTTTTACTATGGTTAGGTATGGGCCTTGAATTCCTGATCTTTCCAAGGCTTAATATGGAGGGATGCTGAAATTTGTCAAATACTTTTTCAGCATCTAATGAAATGATTGTGTGGCATTTTTCTTTCATTTTGCTTATGAAGTGGATTACATTGATGAATTTCCATATATTGAACCATTCCTGCATCGCTGGAATGAAACCTGCTTAATTGTGGCGAATGATCATTTTAATGGGTTTTTTGATTAGGTTTCTGAGAGGGTGTTTGTGTGGTTTTGGTATCAGTGTTACTGTGGCTTTGTAGAACAGTTTGAGTAGTGTTCTTTATGCTTCTATTTTGTGGAATAGTTTCAAGAGTATTGCTATTAGGTCTTTTTTTAAGATAAAATTCTGCAGTAAGCCTATCTAGTCCTGAGGGGTTTTGTTTGTTTTTGTTGTTGTTGTTTTGGCTTTTTGTTAAGGTTTTTTTTTTTTGGTTGGGAGAGTTTTTAATTACTGTGTCTATTTATTTAGGGGTTACGGGACTTTTTAGATTGTGTATCTGATCCTGATTTAACTTTGGTACCTGGTATCTGTCTAGAAAATTGTCCACTCTATCCAAATTTTCCAGTTTTGTTGAGTAAAGACTTTAATAGTAGGATCTGATGATTTTCAGAATTTCTGTAGTTTCTCTTGATATATCTATATTTTCAGTTCTGATTTAATAGAATTGGATACTGTCTCTGAGTTCTCTGGTTAGTCTGGCTAAGGATTTATCTATCTTGTTGATTTTCGCAAAGAAGCAGCTCCTGGTTTTGTTGATTCTCTGTATAGTTCTTTTTGTTTTTATTTTGTTGATGTTAACCCTGAGTTTGATTATTTCCTGCCATCTATTCCTATTGTGTGTTTTTGCTTCTTTTTGTTCTAGAGCTTTCATATGTCCTGTTAACTTGGTAGAGTATGCTGTCTCCAGTTTCTTTTTGGAGGGACTCAGAGCTATGACTTAGCACCTCATCTTAGCACTGCTTTCATTGTTTCCCATACATTTGGGTATGTGGCACCTTCATTTTCATTAAATTCGAAAAAGTCTTTAATTTCTGTCTTTATTTCTTCCTTGACAAATTTATCATTGAGCAGAGCATTATACAGCTTCCTTGTGTATGTAGGCTTTCTTTTGTTTGTTTTTCTTATTGAATACCAGCCTTCGTCTGTGGTGATCTGATAAGGTGCATGAGATTATTTCAATTTCCTTGTATCTGTTGAGTCATGTTTTGTCAGTTTTGGAAAAGGTACCACCAGGTCCTGAGAAGTTGTATTCTTTTGTTTTAGTGTGAATTTGTATAGATATCTGTAAAATCCATTTGGTCATGTCTCTATTTAGTTTCTGTTTCCATGATCTGTCCATTGGAGAATGTGGTGTTGAAGTCTCCCGCTATTATTGTGTGGGGTTCAATGTGTGTTTTGAGTGTTAGTAAAGTTTCTTTTATATATGTGGGTGCCCTTCCATTTGGAACAAAGGATGTTCAGAACTGAGAGTTCTTCTTGGTAGTTTTTCTCTTCATGAGTATGAAGTGTCCTTCCTTACCTTTTTTGGTAACATTTGGTTGAAAGTCGATTTTCTTCAATATTAGAATAGCTACTCCAGCTTGTTTCTTGGAACCATTGGCATGGAGAATTGTTTTCCAGCCTTTTTATTTATTAATTTATTTTTACACTCCATATTTTATTCCCCACACCCCCATTCACCCTCTGACTGTTCCACATCCAATACCTATTCCCCAGCCCCCTATTATGTGATGGGAGAAATTTATTTTCTGGTCCCATCTATTTAGTGTTCTGTAGGCTTCTTGTATGTTCATGGGCATCTCTTTCTTTATGTTAGGGAAGTTTGTTTCTGTAATTTTGTTGAAGATGTTTACTGGCCCTTTGAAGTAGGAACCTTTGCTCTCTTTTATACCTATTATTCTTAGATTTGCTTATTTCATTGTGCCCTGGATTTCCTGGGTATTTTGGATTGGGAATGTTTTACATTATTCCTTTCGTTTGTTTGTTTATTTATTTTACTGTATTTATTTATTTATTTATTTATTACACTCCATATTTTATCCCCTCATTGACCCTCTGAGTGTTCCACATTCCATACCTCCTCCCCAAACCCTGTCTCCACGGGGATGTCCCAACCCATCACCCCACCTGACCTCTAAACTCCCTCGGGCCTGTAGTCTCTTAAGGGTCTGGTGCATCATCTCTGAATGAACACAATCCTGGCAATCCTATAATGTATGTGTGTTTGGGGCCTCATGTCAAGTGATATATGCTGCATGTTTGGTAGTCCAGTGTTTGAGAGATCTCGGGGGTCTTCCTACAGGATTGTCATTCTCCTTATCTTCTTTCAACCTTTCATAATTCAACAACTGGGATCAGCTGCTTCTGTCTATTTGTTGGTGCAATTTGGCATCTGCCTCTGTCAGCTCTTTGTTGGTTCTTCTGGAGTGAAGACAGGTTAAGTTGATTTTTGTGAAGGCTTCATAGCCTCAGTTAATAGTGTCAGACCTTGGGACCTCCACTTGAGCTCAATTCCACTTTGAGCCTGTCGCTGGACCTTCTTTTCCTCAGGCTTCTCTCCATTTCCATTCCTGTAATTCTTTCAAACAGGAACAATTATGGGTTAGAGTTATGATTGTGGGATGGGCCCCTCTCCCTCATTTGATACCCTGTCTTCCATTTGGAGGTGGGCCCTATAAGTTTCCTCTCCCTACTCTCAGGCATCTCATCTAAGGTCCCTCCCTTTGAGTCCTGAGAGTCTCTCAACTCCCAGGTCTCTGATGCATTCTAAAGGGTCCCCCTAACCTCCTATCTCTCAAGGTTGCCTGTTTCGATTCTTTCTACTGGCCCTCCTGGCTTCAGTCTTTTTCCCTCAACCAATGCCAGATCAGGTTCCCCTTTCTGCTCTACTCTCTCACACCACCCCCATCCACATTCCTTTCCAGGTCCCTCCCTCCCCACTTGTGATTGCTTTGTTCTCCCTCCCAAGTGGGACTAAGTCATCTTCATTTGGCACTTCAGCTTGATCTTTGTGAGTTCTGTAGACTCTATCTTGGGAATGCTGTACTTTTTTGTTGGTTAACATCCACTTATCAGTAAGTACATACCATGCATGTCCTTTTGGATCTGAGTTACCTCACTCAGGATGACATTTTCTAGTTCCATCCATTTGGCTGCAAAGCACAGGATGTCCTTATTTTTAATAGCTGAGTAGAATTCCATTGTGTAAATAAACCACACTTTATGTATCCGTTCTTCTGTTGTGGGACATCTGGTTTTTTCCAGTTTCTGGCTATCACAAATAAGGCTGCTATGAACATACTGGTGCATGTGCCCATGTGGCATGGTGGCACATCTTTGGGTATATTCCCAAGAGTGGTATAGCTGGATCTTCAGGTAGATTTGTTTCCAGTTTTCTGAGGAACCTCCAGATTGACTTCCAGAGTAGTTATACCAGTTTGCAATCCTACCAGCAATAGAGGAGTATTCCTCTCTCTCCACATCCTCTCCAACTTGTGTTGTCACCTGTGGTTTTGATCTTAGCCATTCTGACTGGTGTAATTTCAGAGTTGTTTTGATTTGCATTTCTCAGATCACTAAGGTCGTTGATCGTTTCTTTAGGTGCTTCTCAGCCATTCGAAATTCCTCAGCTGAGAAATCTGTTTAGTTATATACACCATTTCTTGATGGGGTTGTTTGGTGCTTTGGTGATTTTCTTCTTAAGTTCTTTATGAATTTTAGATATTAGCCCTCTATTGAATGTGGGGTTAGTGAAGTTTTTTTCCCAATCTGTAGGTTGCTGATTTGTCTTATTGAATATGTCCTTTGCCTTACAGAAGGTTTCCAGTTTCATGAGGTCCCATTTATCAATTCTTGGTCTTAGAGCATGAGCCAATGGAGGTCTATTTAGGACATTTCACCCTTTGCCAATGAGTTCGAGGTTCTTTCCTACTATTTCTTCTATTAGATTCAGTGTATCTGGTTTTATGTTGAGGTCCTTGATCCACTCGACTTAAAAGATTTGTGCAACGTGACAAATATGGGTTTATTTTCATTCTTCTACATACAGATATCCAGTTAGCTCAGCACCATTTATTGAAGATGATTTCATTTTTCCATTGTAAATTTTTGGCTTCTTTGTCAAAGATCAAGTGTCAGTAAGCATGTGGTTTTATTTCTGGGTCTTCAATTGACTAACATTTCTGCCTATGTACCAATAACATACAGGGATTTTTTTCTTAATCAAGAACCACTTTTTTTTCTTTTTTTATTTCATTTTCTATATTCTTTGTTTACATTACAAAGACTTTCCCCTTTCTCAGTTCCCCACCACCACACGTCCCATAAGTCCTCTCTCCCCCCCAACTATTCCCCAATCATCCCCCCCCCCCACGATTTCTCTGTTCTGGGTCTACAAAACTGGATCCAATCTTTTCAGGCCCAGGGTCCTCTCCTTTCTTATTCTTGGGAATCATTTGACTTGCTAATTGTGGCTTGAGTATTTAGGGCTTCTGGGCTCATTAATATCCACTTATAAGTGATTGCATTTCATGTGTATTCTTTTATGATTGGGTTAACTCACTTAGGATGATATTTTCCAGATCTAACCATTTACCTACAAATTGCATGAATTCATTATTTTTAATTGCTGAGTAGTATTCCATTGTATAAATATACCACATTTTCTGTATCCATTCATCCTTTAAGGAATATATGGGCTCCTTCCAATTTCTGGCTAATATAAACAAGGCTGCTATAAACATAGTGGAGCATGTGTCTTTATTGTATGCAGGGGAATCCTCTGGGCATATGCCCAGGAGTGGTATGCCAGGGTCCTCTGGAAGTGACATGCCCAATTTTCTGAGGAACCGCCACACTGATTTCCAGAGTGGTTTTACCATTTTGCAATCCCACCAAAAGTGGAGGAGTGTTCCTCTTTCTCCACATCCTCACCAGCACTTGTTGTCTCTTGAGTTTTTAATCTTAGCCATTCTGACTGGTGTGAGGTGGAATCTCAGGGTTGTTTTGATTTGCATTTCCCTGAAGACTAATGATGTTGAACATCTCTTAAGGTGTTTCTCGGCCATCTGAATTTCTTCTGGTGAAAATTCTTTGTTTAGCTCTGTACCCCATTTTTGATAGGGTTATTTGGTTCTTTGAAATCTAACTTCTTGAGTTTTGTATATATTGGATATTAGCCCTCTGTTGGATGTAGGGTTGGTGAATGGTCACTTGATCTTTTTTTTTTTTTTTTTTTTTTTTTTGGTTTTTCCAGACAGGGTTTCTCTGTATAGCCCTGGCTGTCCTGGAACTCACTCTGTAGACCAGGCTGTCCTGGAACTCAGAAATCCGCCTGCCTCTGCCTCCCAAGTGCTGGGATTACAGGCGTGCGCCACCACTGCCCGGCCACTTGATCTTTGATAAAGGAGCCACAACCATCCAGTGGAACAAAAGATAACCTTTTCAATAAATGGTGCTGGTTCAACTGGAGGTCAACATGCAGAAGAATGCAAATCGACCCACTCTTATCTCCTTGTACTAAGATCAACTCCAAGTGGATCAAGGACCTCCACATAAAACCAGACACACTGAAACTATTAAAAAAGAAATTTGGGAATACCCTGGAGGACATGGGCACAGGGGGAAAGCTCCTGAACAGAACACCAATAGCTTATGCTCTAAGATCAAGAATTGACAAATGGGACCTCATAAAATTACAAAGTTTCTGGAAGGCAAAGACACTGTCAGAAGGACAAAACAGCAACAAACAAAGTGGGAAAAGATCTTTACCATGCAGTTTTTTCCTTTTTTTTAATTGGATATATTCTATATTTACATTTCATTTTCCTTTTTTTTTTTTTTGGTTCCCCACCCCCTAAGGTCCCACATGCCCTTTTCCCTCCCCCTGCTCCCTCATCCACCACTTCCCACTTCCCTGTTCTGGTATTACCCTACACTGTTGCTTTGATCCTTTCCAGCATTAATGTCCATTCCTTTCTTCTTGTCAGACATCATTTGGTATGTGAATTGTGTCTTTGGTGTCCTATGATTCTAGGCTAATATCCACTTATCAGTGACTGCATACCATGGGTATTCTTTTGAGACTGGGTTACCTCACTTAGAATGATGTTCTCCAGCTCCATCCATTTCTCTAAGAATTTCATGAATTCATTGTTTCTAATGGCTGAATAGTATTCCATTGTGTATATATACCACATTTTTTGTATCCATTCCTCCGTTGAGGGACATCTGGGTTCTTTCCAGCTTCTGGCTATTATAAATAAGGTTGCTATGAACATCATGGAGCATGTATCCTTATTGCATGCTGGGGAGTCTTCTGGGTATATTCCCAGGAGTGGTATGGCTGGATCCTCTGGAAGTATCATGTCCAGTTTTCTGAGGAACCGCCAGACTGATTTCCAGAGTGGTTGTACCAGCTTGCAGTCCCACCAGCAGTGGAGGAGTGTTCCTCTTTCTCCACATCCTCGCTAACACCTGATGTCTTCTGAGTTTTTAATCTTAGCCATTCTGACAGGTGTGAGGTGAAATCTCAGGGTTGTTTTGATTTGCATTTCTCTAATGACTAATGATGTTGAACATTTTTAACGTGTTTCTCAGCCATCCAAATTTCTTCAGGTGAAAAGTCTTTGTTTAGATCTGTACCCCATTTTTGGATAGGGTTATTTGGTTTTCTGGGGTCTAACTTCTTGAGTTCTTTATATATATTGGATATTAGCCCTCTGGGATGTGGGGTTGATGAAGATCTTTTCCCAATTTGTTGGTTGCCAATTTGTCCTTTTGACAGTGTCTTTTGCCTTACAGAAACTTTGTAATTTTATGAGGTCCCATTTGTCTATTCTTGATCTTAGAGCATAAGCTATTGGTGTTCTGTTCAGGAATTTTCCCACTGAGCCAATGTCCTCAAGGGTCTTCCCCAGTTTCTTTTCTATTAGTTTTAGTGTGTCTGGTTTGATTTGGAGGTCCTTGATCCACTTGGAGTTGAGCTTAGTGCAAGGAGATAAGAGTGGATCAATTCTCATTCTTCTGCATGTTGACCTCCAGTTGAGCCAGCACCATTTGTTGAAAAGGCTATCTTTCCAGCTCCCCAGGACCCTGGACCAGTGATAGCGGCAGGCCTCCATATTGCAACCAGGACACAGCTGGAAAGGTGCAGGTAGAGACTCCTTCTGGGGCTAGAGCAGGGAGATCTGCTAAGCTCTCGCCCCCAGGCGGGCCCAGGCACCTAGGCTCTGCTGCACGTCCCTGCGAGCTTAGGACTTGCACCAAGGCAGCCGGAGCCACCCAGCTCCCCAGGACCCCGGACCAGTGATAGCGGCAGGCCTCCATATTGCAACCAGGACACAGCTGGAAAGGTGCAGGTAGAGACTCAGTCTGGGGCTAGAGCAGGGAGATCTGCTAAAATCTCGACCCCAGGCAGGCCCAGTGGGGGGCGCCTAGGCTCTGCCGCACGTCCCTACAAGCTTAGGTCGTGCACCGAGGCAGCCGGAGCCACCCAGCTCCCCAGGACCCCGGACCAGCGATAGCAGCAGGCCTCCATATTACAAAAAGAAGACAGCTGGAAAGGGACAGGTAGACAGATTCCATCAGGGGCTACCGTGTGGGGGGATCTGCTAGGCTTTCGCTACTAGGCAGGCCCAGCAGCGCCCACCGAGGCTCTGCTGCACTCCCCCTCACTTCCCAGAGACCTCAGGCCGTGCACAAAGTCAAGGGTGGCAGTCAGCTCGTGATCCCGTTGAGCAGCAATCACGCATAACCACCAGTAGAGAAACAACAGGTAAGCCCAGCCTCACAGGAGATTCAAACACCAGCCAGTGACAACAAGGTCAACTAACACCACAAATAACCAGATGGCAAAAGGTAAATGAAGGAATGTCACTAACAGAAATCAAGGCAACATGACAGCATCTGAACCCAGTTCGCCAACAACAGGAAGCCCTGGATACCCCAAAACACCAGAAAAACAAGACTTGGATATAAAATCACTGGTCAGGATGCTGGTAGCTGAACACATAGAAAAATCTCGTAAAGAAATAGAGGAGAAAATGGATCAAAAGTTAGAAGCCTTTACAAGGCAAATACAAAAATCACTTCAAGAAATGCAGGAGAAGATAGATCAAAAAGAAGAAGACAATAAGGAAGAAAGACAAAAATCACTTAAAGAAATACAGAAGAACATGGGCCAACAAGTAGAAGCTATGAAAGAGGAAACACAAAAATCTATTAAAGAAATACATGAAAACACAATCAAGCAAGCGAAAGATCTGAGCATATCCATCCAGGTACTAAAAACAGAAGTAGAAACAACTAAGAAATCACAGAGGGAGACAACATTGGAGATAGAAAACCTTGGGAAGAAGTCAGGGGCCATAGATGCAAATATCAACAATAGAATACAAGAAATAGAAGACAGAATATCAGAAGCTGAAGATACCATAGGAACCATTGATTCAACAGTCAAAGAAAATATTAAATGCAAAAAGGCTATAACCCAAAACATCCAGGAAATCCAGGACACAATGAGAAGACCAAACCTAAGGATTATAGGTATAGACAAGAATGAAGATTTACAAGTTAAAGGGCCAGCAAATATCTTCTACAAAATTATGGAAGAAAACTTCCCCAACCTAAAGAGAGATGCCCATGAATATACAAGAAGCATATAGAACCCCAAACAGACTGGATCAGAACAGAAATACATCCCATCACATAATAATCAAAACTCCAAATGTACTAAACAAAGAATGAATATTAAAGGCAGCAAGAGAAAAAGGCCAAGTAACTTATAAAGGAAGACCTATCAGAATAACACCAGACTTCTCACCTGAGACCATGAAAGCTAGAAGATCCTGGGCAGATATAATGCAAACTCTAAGAGAACACAAACTTCAGCCAAAACTACTTTAGCCAGCAAAGCTCTCAATCACCATAGATGGAGATATCAAGGTATTCCATGACAAAACCAAATTTGCACGATATCTTTCCACAAATCCAGCCCTACAAAGGATAATAGGGGGAAAACAGCAAGACAAGGACAGAAACTACACCCAGGAAGAAGCAAGATAGAAACCTCCTCTCATCAAACTCAAAAGGAGGTAACCTCTCGAATATAAAAAATAAATAAAATAAATAAATATAATTTCAAAAATGGCTGGAGGTAATAATTACTATTCCTTAATATCTCTTAACATCAATGGACTCAATTCCCCAATAAAAAGACATAGATTAACAGACTGGATACGGAAACAGGACCCTACATTTTGCTGCATACAGGAAACACATCTCAGTGTTAAAGACATACACTGCCTTAGAGTAAAAGGCTAGAAGACAATTTTACAAGCAAATGGTCTCAGGAAACAAGGTGGAGTAGCCATTCAAATATCAGATAAAATTGACTTCCAGCCTAAAATCATCAAAAGAGACTCAGAAGGTCACTTCTTGCTGGCCAAAGGGAAAATCCACCAAGAAGAGCTTTCAATACTGAACATCTATGCTCCAAATGCAAGGACACCCTCATTCGTAAAAGAAACCTTACTAAAGCTTAAAGCACACATTACACCGAACACAATAATTGTGGGTGACTTCAACACTCCACTCTCCTCAATGGACCGGTCAGGAAAGCAGAAACTAAACAGGGACACAGTGAAACTAATTGAAACTCTGGACCAATTGGATTTAACAGATATATATAGAACATTTCATCCTAAAGCTAAAGAATATACCTTTTTCTCAGCTCCACATGGTACCTTCTCCAAAATAGACCATATAATTGGTCACAATACAGATGTCAACAAATACAAGAAGATCAAGCTAATCCCATGCCTCCTATCAGATCACCATGGAGTAAGAGTGGTCTTCAATAGCAACAAAAACAAGAGAAAGCCCACATACACATGGAAACTGAACAATACTCTACTCAATGACACCATGGTCAAGGAAGAAATAAAAAAAGAAATCAAAGACTTTTTAGAATTCAATGAAAATGAAGGTACAACCTACCCAAATCTATGGGACACAATGAAAGCAGTGCTAAGAGGAAAACTCATAGCTCTAAGTGCATCCAAAAAGAAACTGGAGAGAGCATACACTAGCAGCTTAATGGCACACCTTAAAGCTCTGGAAGAAAAACAAGTTAATTCACCCAGCAGGAATAGAAGACAAGAAATCATCAAACTCAGGGCTGAAATCAATCAAATAGAAACAAAGGAAACCATACAAAGAATCAACAAGACCAGGAGTTGGTTCTTTGAGAAAATCAACAAGATAGATAAACCCCTAGCCAGACTAACCAAAGGACACAGAGACAGCATCCAAATTAACAAAATTAGAAATGAAAAGGGAGACATAACAACAGAAACTGAGGAAATTCGAAAGATCATCAGATCCTACTACAAAGGACTATACTCAAAACAACTGGAGAATCTAGAGGAAATGGACAATTTCCTAGACAGATACCAAATACCAAAATTAAATCAGCAACAAATAGAGCAGCTAAATAGTCCCATAACCCCTAAAGAAATAGAAGGGGTTATAGAAAGCCTCCCAACCAAGAAAAGTACGGGACCAGATGGTTTTAGTGCAGAATTCTACCAGACCTTCAAAGAAGACCTAACACCAATACTTTTCAAACTATTCCACAAAATAGAGACAGAAGGGATACTGCCCAACTCATTCTTTGAAGCCACAATTACACTAATACCTAAACCACAAAAAGATCCAACAAAGAAAGAGAACTACAGGCCAATTTTTCTTATGAATATCGATGCAAAAATACTAAATAAAATTCTTGACAACTGAATCCAAGAGCACATCAAAACGATCATTCACCATGATCAAGTAGGCTTCGTCCCAGGGATGCAGGGATGGTTCAACATACGGAAATCCATCAATGTAATCCACTACATAAAAAAACTAAAAGAAAAAAAACCACATGGTCATCTCATTAGATGCTGAAAAAGCATTCGACAAAATTCAGCATCCTTTCATGCTAAAAGTCATGGAAAGAGCAGGAATTCAAGGCCCATACCTAAACATAGTAAAAGCAATCTACAGCAAACCAGTAGCCAACATCAAAATAAATGGAGAGAAACTTGAAGCAATCCCACTAAAATCAGGGACTAGACAAGGCTGCCCTCTCTCTCCATATCTTTTCAATATAGTACTTGAAGTTCTAGCGAGAGCAATTAGACAACATAAAAAAGTCAAAGGGATACAAATTGGAAAGGAAGAAGTCAAACTATCATTATTTGTAGATCATATGATAGTTTACTTAAGTGACCCAAAAAACTCCACCAGAGAACTTCTACAGCTGATAAACAACTTCAGCAAAGTGGCTGGTTATAAAATTAACTCAAGCAAATCAGTAGCCTTCTTGTACTCAAAGGACAAGCAGGCTGAGAAAGAAGTTAGGGAAATAACACCCTTCACAATAGCCACAAACAACATAAAGTACCTTGGCATAATTCTAACCAAACAAGCAAAAGATCTGTATGACAGGAACTTCAAGTCCTTGAAGAAAGAAATCGAAGAAGACCTCAGAAGATGAAAAATATTTCTTGCTCCTGGATTGGCAGAATCAAAATAGTAAAAATGGCCATCTTACCAAAAGCAATATACAGATTCAATGCGATCCCCATCAAAATCCCAACTCAATTCTTTATAGATCTAGAAAGAGCAATTCTCAAATTCATCTGGAGCAACAGAAAACCCAGGATAGCTAAAACTATTCTCAACAATAAAGGACTTCTGGGGGAATCAATATCCCTGACCTTAAACAGTACTACAGAGCAATTGTGTTAAAAACTGCATGGTATTGGTACAGCAACAGGCAAGTGGATCAATGGAATAGGATTGAAGACCCAGAAATTAACCCACAGACTTATGGTCACTTGATCTTTGATAAAGGATCCACAACCATCCAGTGGAAAAAAGATATAGTCTTTTCAACAAATGGTGCTGGTCCAACTGGAGGTCAACATGCAGAAGAATGCGAATTGACCCACTCTTATCTCCTTGTACTAAGATCAACTCCAAGTGGATCAAGGACATCCACATAAAACCAGACACACTGAAACTATTAGGAAAGAAACTTGGGAAGACCCTGGAGGACATAGGCACAGGGGGAAAATTCCTGAACAGAACACCAATAGCTTATGCTCTAAGATCAAGAATTGACAAATGGGACCTCATAAAATTACGAAGTTTCTGCAAGGCAAAGGACACTGTCAGAAGGACAAAACGACAACCAACAAAGTGGGAAAAGATCTTCACCAACCCCACATCCGACAGAGGGCTAATATCCAATATATACAAAGAACTCAAGAAGTTAGACCCCAAAGAACAAAATAACCCTTTCAAAAAATGGGGCACAGAGCTAAACAAAGAATTTTCACCAGAAGAAATTCGGATGGCTGAGAAACACCTTAAGAGATGTTCAACATCATTAGTCATCAGAGAAATGCAAATCAAAACAACCCTGAGATTCCACCTCACACCAGTCAGAATGGCTAAGATTAAAAACTCAAGAGACAACAAATGCTGGCGAGGATGTGGAGAAAGAGGAACACTCCTCCACTGTTGGTGGGATTGCAAAATGGTAAAACCGCTCTGGAAATCAGTGTGGCGGTTCCTCAGAAAATTGAGCATGTTCCTTCCAGAGGACCCTGGCATACCACTCCTGGGCATATACCCAGATGATTCCCCTGCATACAATAAAGACACATGCTCCACTATGTTTATAGCAGCCTTGTTTATAATAGCCAGAAATTGGAAGGAGCCCAAGTATCCCTCAAAGGAGGAATGGATACAGAAAATGTGGTATATTTATACAATGGAATACAATTCAGCAATTAAAAATAATGAATTCATGCAATTTGTAGGTAAATGGTTAGACCTGGAAAATATCATCCTGAGTGAGCTAACCCAATCACAAAAGAATACACATGAAATGCAATCACTGATAAGTGGATATTAATGAGCCCAGAAGCCCTAAATACTCAAGGCACAATTAAATTAGCAAGTCAAATGATTCCCAAGAAGAAAGGAGAGGACCCTGGGCCTGGAAAGATTGGATCCAGTTTTGTAGAGAAACTGTGGGGGGAGGGGGAATGATTGGGGAATAGTTGCGGGGGGAGAGGAACTATGGGACATAGGGAGGGGGGAACTGGGAAAGGGGAAAGCCTTTGGAATGTAAACATAGAATATAGAAAATTTTAAAAAAATTAAACAAAAAAAAAAAAAGAAAAGGCTATCTTTTTTCCACTAGATGTTTTCAGCTCCTTTGTCGAATATCAATTGGCCATATATGTGTGGGTTCAATTCTAGGTCTTCAATCCTATTTCATTGATCCACTTCCCTGTCACTGTACCAATACCATGCAGTTTTTAACACTACTGCTCTGTAGTATTGCTTGAGGTCCGGGATATTGATTCCCCCAGAAGTTCGTTTACTGTTGATGATAGTTTTAGCTATCCTGGGTTTTTTGTTATTCCAGATGAATTTGAGAATTGCTCTTTCTAACTCTATAAAGAACTGAGTTGGCATTTTGATGGGGATTGCGTTGAATCTGTATATTGCTTTTGGCAAGATTGCCATTTTAACTGTATTAATCCTGCCAACCCACGAGCATGGAAGATTTTTCCATTTTCTGAGGTCTTCTTCAATTTCCTTCTTCAGAGACCTGAAGTTTTTGTCATATAAATCTTTCACTTGTTTGGTTAGAGTCACACCAAGATACTTTATATTGTTTGTGGCTATTGTGAAGGGTGTCATTTCCCTAATTTCTTTCTCAGCCTGCTTATCCTTTGCGTATAGGAAGGCTACTGATTTGCTTGAGTTGACTTTATAACCAGCCACTTTGCTGAAGTTGTTTATCAGCTGTAGGAGTTCTCTGGTGGAGTTTTTGGGTAGCTTAAGTATACTATCATATCATCTGCAAATAGTGATAGTTTGACTTCTTCCTTTCCAATTTGTATCCCCGTGACGTTCTTATGTTGTCGAATTACTTTAGCTAGTACCTCAAGTACTATATTGAAGAGATATGATGAGGGGGACAGCCTTGTCTAGTCCCTGATTTCAGTGGGATTGCTTCAAGTTTCTCTCCATTTACTTTGATGTTGGATATCGGTCTGCTGTAAATTGCTTTTACTATGTTTAGATATGGGCCTTGAATTCCTGCTCTTTCCAAAACTTTAAGCATGAAAGGATGCTGACCTTTGTCAAATGCTTTTTCAGCATCCAATGAGATGACCATGTGTTTTTTTTCTTTGAGTTTGTTTATGTAGTGGATTGCGTTGATGGATTTCTGTATATTGAACCATCCCTGTATCCCTGGGATGAAGCCAACTTGATCATGGTGAATGATCGTTTTGATGTGTTCTTGGATTCGGTTGGCAAGTATTTTATTTAGTATTTTTGCATCAATATTCATAAGGGAGATTGGCTTGTAGTTCTCTTTCTTAGTTGGATCTTTCTGTGGTTTTGGTATCAGGGTAATTGTGGCTTCATAGAATGAGTTGGGTAGTATTCCTTCTGTATCTATTTTGTGGAATAGTTTGAAGAGTGTTGGTATTAGGACTTCTTTGAAGGTCTGATAGAATTCTGCACTAAAACCATCTGGTCCTGTGCTTTTTTTGGTTGGAAGACTTTCTATGACCCCTTCTATTTCTTTTGGGGTTATGGGTCTGTTTAGATGATGTATTTGATCCTAATTTAATTTTGGTATTTGGTTTCTGTCTAGGAAATTTTCCATTTCCTCCAGATTCTCCATTTGTGTTGAGTATAGGCTTTTGTAGTAGGATCTGATGATTTTTTGAATTTCCTCAGTTTCTGTTGTTATATTCCCCTTTTCATTTCTAATTTTGTTAATTTGTTTACTGTTTCTGTGCCCTTTGGTCAGTCTGGCTAGGGGTTTATCTATCTTGTTGATTTTCTCAAAGAACCAGCTCCTGGTTTTGTTGATTCTTTGTATGGTTCTCTTTGTTTCAACTTGATTGATTTCAGCCCTGAGTTTGATGATTTCCTGTCTTCTACTCCTCCTGGGTGAATTAACTTCTTCTTCTTCCAGGGCTTTAAGGTGTGCTGTTAATCTGCCAGTGTATGCTCTCTCCAGTTTCTTTTTGGATGCACTTAGAGAGCATTCTCTTCCCAGAAAGCTTTACAGCTCTTATACTGCAGATGCTCACAGATGAAGAAGTAATGATCACATAACTATTCCTTCTGGATAGGATATTATATAAAATTCTGTAAGAGGTAGGGTCTGAGAACAGGTGCTTCCTATTCACTTGTTCTGAGATATTAGGGATACCTTATCTACATGTGGAGGGACATAGGGGCACTGCCCCTACATGTCTGATGGTTACAACTCTCTTTATGGGGGTCTGTGGCTATGAGACAGGGGCCTGGTGTCAGGAACATGTGAAGCTCTTACCATCCCTTTGGGTCTAGGGGCTTCCAACCCAGATCAACTTTACAGGCTTCTCTCATGGTCCACTGCCACACAATTCCTCCTCTTCTTATTTTAAAGGAGAGGTGTCATTACAATAAATGTCTCCTATATTGAGAACAGTTTGCTATTGAACCAAGTCCTGATTAGTAATCAGCTTTGCAATGCTATTCATTTCTGTTTAGAAATTGCATGAGAAATTTTTAAAGATTTATTTATTTATTTATTTATTTATTTACTATAAGTAAGCACACTGTAGCTCTCTTCAGACACACTAGAAGAGGGCATTAGATCTCATTACAGATGACTGTGAGCCACCATGTGGTTGCTTGGATTTGAACTCAGAAACTTTGGAAGAGCAGTCAGTGCTTTAACTACTGAGCCATCTCTCCAGCCCTGAATGATACAAATTGCCAAAAGAAGAAAGGCTCCAATGGCTACTACAGGACAAAGGAGGTGAAATAGCCAACCCACCAAGGGGTTAGAGTACTAAGGGATAGGGGTGTTGAGAGAATAACATGCACAAAGATTCCCCTGGAGCTCTTTGAGCATTTGTACATCTTGTTCTATCAGCCCAAATTCATTGACATAGAAGCAACATTCCTCCCTCAGCAAGATGCAAGTCCCTCCCTGTTAAGCCGTCAGTAAGTCCAGGGTCTCCTGGAATTTGAGAACAACTCCTTCTAAGGAGATTAGCGACATCTAAGAGAATAAAGACTATCTGCAGTGAAGACCATTGGTCAAGCTTGTCCTGGAAGTCACTGGTGAGATGTTGTATTTGGACAAGGGCTGCCCCAGTGGTTCCTGCTGCACCCAGTGAGAAAACAAGGGCCACTCCACTGAGCAGATTGATGAAGAGCTCTCTCTTCTTTTGCCTTCCTCCCATCTGCAATAGGAGTCTTCAGGTTCATAGAGATAGATCTTGGGAGCAATTATCACAGGGGCACAGGATCCTTGGGAAGAGGGATTATTACAGGTACCTGTAGTACCTTGGCACCAGAGGAGAGCAGGAGGGTTAACATATTCTTATTTTGTGATGGTGATATCATAGGTACATGTAAGATGGAGTTTTGATGAGTATCCTACAAGGAATAAAAGGGGTACAATGAAAAGAGGAATGTTTTGTGCTTGCCTTATGGGTAAGGGTCCATGGAGTTCGTGAAGGAAAATGTTAATTGTAACAGCTGCTAATAATGGTCAGGAGAGAGAAATGCAGAAAAAGCATTGGGGGAAGTTGGAATGGGTGGTTAAAGGAAGGAGGTCACTTTATATTGGATGTATTATATAGCCTTGGGCTGGTAGCCTGGAGTTACTTCTGAGATTGATTTTCCTGTTGAAGACCATTAATGTGAGTAAAGACTGATTTGGAGGCAGGAACAAGCTGACTGGGAACAGGTAGGTCAGCTATGGGGTATTTGGTATAGCCATTAGTGTAAGGTTTACCCATGACTACTATTCACCAATGTTCATCTCATAGATTACTAATCAAAATCTGAAAATGAGTTTTACAATTGGTAAGCATAGTACCACTGCAACTGGTCTATTCCCTTCTGCAGCTCAAATATCTCCAACCTCCATTTGGGGAGTCTGGAGACATTCACCTGACTTTCAGTAGGGAAAGCAGAGGAAAGGGCTGAGGGTAGAGGAGAAAGATTTCAGGTGTAGGAAGTTTCAGTTCTGATATGACATCCTTCAAATGGACAATCCTGGGTTCCTATGACATTGTTGTGTCTGTTTCCCTAGTAATATCATGTGGTATGTATTGGGAAGGATAGAGAGAGGCTGGGCAGTAGCAGAGTTACTATGAAGAATGACGAAAACAGCCAAGAGAATAGAGGAGAGGGAAGCTTGTGGAGGCCACATGGCCTGAGCAGCAGGATCTTCCTCTGCTGCTCAATCTGCTGCCTCCTCCTCCTCCCCTTTCTCTTTCTCCTCCTCCTCCTCCTCCTCCCTCTCCTCTGTCCTTGATCAGCCAGTAAGAGGTGGACCATCTTCTTGGATGGTAGGGGTGGTGTCAGACATTTCTGCCAGATACACAGATAGGCTTAGACTGGTCCTGTGGAAAAACACAAGCAAAATCCCTCCAGGTTGTAAGTAGAGGGTCTGGTCCCTTCCAAATTCCATCCAAAGGCTCACAATATCATAATAGGATAGGGAGGGTTAACTTGTGTCTGTGCCAATGGATGGAGATAGGGGGTGTGTGGAGTTTTTATAGATATTTAATATGTGTAATGTGGTCAGAGTCATCATTAATTGTACATTTTAGGGGGTAGGTAGTTGTCTTAGATATTAAGCTTTTAGGGTTTGTTCGGCTCATTCTATTATTTCTTAGCTCTCAGGGCTGTAGGGAGTCCCTGTATGGCGAGCAATTTCCCAGTGTGTGCAGAAGGTTTTGAATTGAGAGCTCATGAAGGAAGAGATTTTGTTTTTATCTTCTGAGGAATGCCCTTATTGGCAACAGTGGAGAACATATGGTAAATTAACCTTTTTGAGTTTTTACCTGTTTGTGTTATAGCCCATAAAAATATGAGTATGTATGTATGGTCTACTAAATTGGGGCAATATGGGTGGCATCAATTTCCCATAAGGCATTGGTTTTGAGGCCTTAAGAGTTGGTGCTGATACTTTGTAAATCTGGGATGGTAATAGGGGATGCATAAGAGGAACATGTTTTTATTGTCCTTTGGAGTTGAGTAAGGGAGACGTGGGAGAAGGGGGCATGAATACCCTTTATATTTGTGTGTGTATGTGAATGGAATTGGTCTGCTTGTTCAGTGGAGATGATGAATGTCCCTGTTGAGGTTTGGCAAGTACATTTCCCTCATATATCGGACCTGGCTGGAGACTGTGGGTTCTAATATGCTAGATATAGAGGGGAGTATCTATATTCTGTAGGAGGGTATAAACCTGTATGAATAGAGGGAAAAGTGGGTTGGCACCTAGTTTGACAAAGGATCTTGACAGCCAGGGGATACATGTGTATATATATATATATATATATATATATATATATATATATATGCATGTATGTATTGTCTGAAAAGTGGTTAAGGAGAACTTGACTTCTTTGATAGATAGATAGATAGATAGATAGATAGATAGATAGATAGATAGCATTCTTTATATTAGGCGGAGTGATGAAGCAACTTTCTGAATTAGAGAAGGGGGTTCATCCTCAGAGGAGTAGTATATTACTACTTCAGCTCCCCTCTTTCTCCATCATTAAATAGTGAGAGGGCTACAACTATGAGGTTTATTTAAAAGTAGTTTGAGGGTAGAGGTCACAAAATATGAAGGGCAGAGGCCCATTATTTTTCAGGATAACAATTGTCAATTTGTCCTGAGAATCCTATTAATCTATTAGCAAAGCAGGAGTGATTTTTGATCAGCTATTGAATATTGGAGAGGGAGAGGAGGGTAGCAAGAAACTCAGGTTCATTTCTTAGGGTTTGTAGAGCTTTGTCACAGGCTTTTTAAATCATACTAAGGAGCACATATAACTCATTTAAAATTCAGAGTGCACCACCCCTCAGAATGTGAAGCTATTCCTACAATCCCTGAAGTAGATAAAGGACTCCCACAAGTATAAGGTGAGGAGTTAAAGATAAGGAGCTATGTGGGTATTGTTGGGTCATACTTAGCAAGAGCCATTTATTTTAGGGCTGCATTGCATTGCTTGGACTGCTTCAAGGATCAGTGTTCTTAGGGAGGAGGTTCTTTCATCTGTATTAATGAGGTTAAATAAAGGTTAAAGGGTGTTTGTGGAAAGGGGAAACCAGGATTAAAGCTAATTAAGGTTACTAAAAACTCTCTGAGGGAGTCAATAGTTAATTTTTGAGGGAAGGAAAGGGTGGGTTTGATGGGGTATATTGAGGAAAGGCAGATCTCTGTTCCTAAACAAGAAATGGGCAGAAAAGGTGGATTTTGTGAGGGGCTATTTTGAATCCTAGGGCAGGTAAGGAAGGTATTAGCTGATTTTTATGTTGGAAGGGGGTGTGGAAGAGTCAACCCATATCAATATATCATCCATATAGTAGTATATATTCAGTCCTTCATCTAAATAAGGTTTTAATGTACTGGCTACAGACTCCTGACAAATGGTTGGACTGCTAATCATTCCCTGTGGGAAAACAGTCCATTTATACCATGAAGTTGTACCAAAGTTCACTTGATCTTTGACAAAGGAGCTATAACCATCCATGGAGAAAAGATAGCCTTTTCAACAAATGGTGCTGGTTCAACTGGCGGCTAACATGCAGAAGAATACAAATCGATCCATTCTTATCTCCTTGTACTAAGCTCAAGTCCAAATGGATCAAGGACCTCCACATAAAACCAGTCACACTGAAACTAATAGAAAAGAAACTGGGGAAGACCCTTAAGGACATGGGCACAGGGGGAAAGTTCCTGAACAGAACACCAATAGCTTATGCTCTAAGATCTAGAATAGACAAATGGGACCTTATAAAATTACAAAGTTTCTGTAAGGCAAAGGACACTGTCAAAAGGACAAAATGGCAACCAACAAATTGGAAAAAGATCCTTACCAACCCTATATCCGACAGAGGGCTAATATCCAATATATACAAAGAACTCAAGAAGTTAAGAATACAGAGAAACAGCCATACCACTCCTGGGCATATACGCAGAAGATTCCCCAGCATGCAATAAGGATACATGCTCCACTATGTTCATAGCAGCCTTATTTATAATAGTCAGAAGCTGGAAAGAACCCAGATGTCCCTCAACGGAGGAATGGATACAAAAATGTGGTATATATACACAATGGAGTACTATTCAGCCATTAGAAACAATGAATTCATGAAATTCTTAGAGAAATTGATGGAGCTGGAAAAATCATACTAAGTGAGGTAACCCAGTCTCAAAAGAATACCCATGGTATGCAGTCACTGATAAGTGGATATTAGCCTAGACTCTTGGGACACCAAAGACACAATCCACATACCAAATGATGTCCAACAAGAAGAAAGGAATGGACACTGGTGCTGGAAAGGATCAAAGCATCATTGTAGGGGAATACCAGAACAGTGAAGTGGGAATGGGTGGATGGGGGATCAGGGGGAGGGAAAAGGGCATGTGGGACCTTTGGGGGGTGGGGAACCAGAAAAGGGGAAATGAAATGTAAATATAGAATATATCCAATAAAAAATGCAAAAAAAAGAATACAGAGAAACAAAAAACCGTATTAAAAATGGGGTACAGAGCTAAACAAAGAATTTTCACCTGAGGAATATCGATTGGCTGAGAAGCTCCTAAAGAAATGTTCAACATCCTTACTCATCAAGGAAATCCAAATAAAAACAACCCTGAGATTTCACCTCACACCAGTCAGAATAGCTAAGACCCAAAACTCGGGAGACAGCAGGTGCTGGAGAGGATGTGGAGAAAGAAGAACACTCCTCCACTGCTGGTGGGATTGCAAGCTGGTACAACCACTCTGAAAAATCAGTTTGGTGGTTCCTCAGAAAACTGGCATAATACTACCAGAGGACCCTGTTGTACCACTTCTGGGCATATACCCAGATGATTCTCCAACACATACTAAGGACACATGCTCAACTATGTTCATTGCAGCCCTATTTATAATAGTCAGAAGCTGGAAGGAACCCAGACGTCACTCAGTGGAGGAATGGATACAGAAAATGTTGTATATTTACACAATGGAATACCACTCAGCTATTAAAAACAATGAATTCATGAAATTCTTAGGCAAATGGGTGGAATTAGAAAATATCATCCTGAGTAAGGTAACCCAATCACAAAAGAAAACAAATGGTAAGCACTCACTGATAAGTGGATATTAACCCAGAAGCTTGGAATACCCAAGACACAATTCACATATAAAATTATGCTCAAGAAGAAGGAAGAACAATGTATAGATACTCTGGTCTTTATTAGCAGTGGGAACAAAATTCCCACAGAAGGAGATACAAAGACAAAGTGTGGAGAAGATTCTGAGGGAAAGACCATCCAGAGGTTATCCCACTTCACATATACAGTTTCAAAACCCAGACTCTATTATTGATGCCCACAAGGACTTGCTGACCAGAGCTGGAAATAGTTGTCACTTGGGAGGCTCTCCTAGTTCATGACAAATATAGAGGGGGACACTCTCATCCAACCATTGAACTGAGCACATGGTCCACAATGGGGGAGCCAGAGAAAGGACCCATGGAGATGAAGGGGTTTGCAGCACCATAGGAAGAAATAGAATATGAGCCACCCAGTACTACCAGAGATGCCAGAGACAAAACCATCAACCAGAGAGTACACAGGGAGTTACCCATGGCTCTAGACACATAGGCAGCAAAAGATGGCCTTGTTGGACATCAAAGGGAGGAGAGGCCCTTGGTCCTGGAAAGGCCCGATGCCTCAGTGTTGGGGAAGCCTGGACAGGGAAGCAGGACAGGAACAGGGAACAGGGGGAGGGAAGATGGGTTATGAGACTTTCAGGGGAAACGGGAAAGGGAACAACATTTGAAATATAAATGAAGAATATGTATAATAAAAATTTTTTTAAAAAAAAGAATCCTAGGGCATGTAAGGAAGGTATTAGCTGGTTTTTATGCCAGGAGGGGAGGTGGAAGAGTCTACCCATATCAATATATCCATCCATATAGTAGTATATATTTAGTCCTTCATCTAAATAAGATTTTAATGTAGTGGCTACAGCCTCCTGACAAATGGTTGGACTGCTAGTCATTCCCTGTGGGAAAACAGTCCATTCATACCATGAATCTGGAACAAAGTTGTAAATGGAGGGTACCGAAAACTCAAAGCATTCAAAGTTTTGTGGGTGGAAAGAGATGGGATGATGCAGTTTTTTATATCTATTGAAAATAGGAGGATGTTGGCAGGGATGGCTGAGACATGGAATAGCCCCCTTTGGTAAGAGCCCAAGACTCACATGATTTTGTTAATTGCCCTCAAGTCTTGTAATAATCTCCATCCCCCTGAGCATTTTTTAATTTGTTTTTATTGAATATCGTCTTCATTTACATTGCCAATGGTTAAACCTTTCCTGATATCCCCCCTCCCCTAAGACCCCCAACCCCTCCTCTTCCTCCTTCCCCCTGCCTCCATGTACATGCCTCTCCATCCAACACATTCCCTCCTCCCCACCTCAGTTTCCCTTTGTTCAGGCTTCTGTTGGAACTTTACCTGACCAAGGACCATTCCTCCCACTGATGCCCAACAAGGCCTTCCTCTGCCCCATTTTTGGCTGTGCCCCTTGGTTAGTGGTTCAGTCCCTGGGAGTCTTGGGGCATCTGGGTGGCCGAAATCATTGTTTTTCACCTGGGGCTGTAAACCCCTTCAGCTCCTCTGGACCATCCTCCAGCTCCTCCATTGGGGACCCCATGTCTAGTCCAATAGTTGGTTGTAGCATCTGCCTCTGTATTTGTAAGGCTCTGGCCGGGCTGCTCCAGAGACAACCATGGCATGCTCCTTTTTGGTATACACTTCTTGTTCTCCATAGTAGTGTCAAGGTTTGGTGACTTTATAGGATGAATCCCCAGGTAGGGCAATCTCTGGATGACCTTTACTTCAGTCTCTGCTCCACGCATTGTCTCCCTTATTGCCCCTGTGAGTATTTTGTTTCCTTTCTCAGAGGAACCAAAGCACCCTCACTTAAGTCCTCCTTCTTCTTGAGCTTGGTGAATTGTAACTTGTTTATTTTGAGCTTTGGGGCTAACATCCACTTAATAATGAGTACATACCATGTGTGTTCTTTTGTGATTGGATTACCTCGCTCAGAATGACACTTTCTAGTTCCATCCATTTGCCTATGAATTTCATGAATCCATTGTTTTTAATAGCTGAATAGTACTCCATTGTGCATACATATAGTTTCTGTATCCATTCCTCTGTTGAGGGACATCTAGGTCCTTTCCATCTTCTGGCTATTATAAATGAGGCAGCTATGAACATAATGGAGCATGTGTCCTTATTACATGTAGGAGCATCTTCTCGGCATATGCCCAGGAGTGGTATAGCAGGGTCTGCTGGTAGTACTATGTCTAATTTTCTGAGGAATCGCCAAACTGATTTCCAGAGTGGTTTTACCAGCTTTCAATCCCACCAACAATGGAGAAGTGTTCCTTTCCCCCCACATACTCTCCAGCAACTGCTGTCCCCTGAGTTTTTCCTCTTAGCCATTCTGAATGGTGTAAGGTGGAATCTCAGTGTTGTTTTGATTTGCATTTCCCTGATAACTAAGGAAGCTGAACATTTCTTTAGGTGCTTTAGAGCCACTTGAATTTCCCCAGTTGAGAATTCCCTGTTTAGCTCTGTACCCCATTTTTAATAGGGTTATTTGACTCTCTGGAGACAAACTTCTTGAGTTCTTTGTATACATTGGATATTAGCCCTCTATCAGATGTAGGATTGGTAAAGGTCTTTTCCCAATTTATTGATCGCTGTTTTGTCCTATTGACTGTGTCCTTTATGAGGTCCCATTTGTTGATTTTTATTCTTAGAGCATAAGTCATTGGTGTTCTGTTCAGGAACTTTTCCCCTGTGCCCACATGTTCAAGATTCATCCCCACTTTCTCCTCTGTAAGCTTCAGTGTGTCTGGTTTTATGTATAGATCCTTGAGCCACTTGGACTTGAGCTTTGTACATGGAAATAAGAATGGGTCAATTTGCATTTTCTGCATGCAGAACTCCAATTGATCCAGCATCACTTGTTAAAAATGCTATTTTTTTCCACTGGATGTTTTTCCCCTTTGTCAAATATCAAGTGACCGTATGTGTGTGGGTTCATTTCTGGGACTTCAATTCTATTCCATTGATCTTCCTTCTTGTCTGCATGCCAATACCAAACAGTTATTATCACTACTGCTCTGTAGTAAAGCTTGAGGTCAGGGATGGTAATTCCCCCAGAAGATATTTTGTTGTGGAGAATAGTTTTTCCTATCCTGGGTTTTCTGTTATTCCAGATGAATTTGAGAATTGCTTTTTATATCTATGAAGAATAGATTTGGGGTTTAATGGGGATTGCATTGAATCTGTAGATTGCTTTTGGCAAGATGGCCATTTTTTCTATATTGATTCTACCAATCCATGAACATGGGAGATCTTTCCACCTTCTGAGACTTTCTTCAATTTCTTTCTTCAGAGACGTAAAGTTCTTGTCATATAGATCTTTCACTTGCTTCGTTAGGGTCACACCTAGGTATGATATATTATTTGGGACTATTGTGAAGGGTGTCATTTCCCTAATTTCTTTCTCCTCTTTTTTATCCTTTGAGTAGAGGAAGTCTACTGATTTGCTTGAGTTAATTTTATATCCAGCCACTATGCTGAAGTTGTTTATCAGCTTTAGGAGTTCTCTGGTGGAAGTCTTGGGCTCGCTTAAGTATACTATCATATCATCTGCAAATAGTGATATTTTGACTTCTTCCTTTCCAATTTGTATACCTTTGGCCTCCTTTTACTGGCTGATTGCTCTGGCTAGGACTTCAAGTACTATATTGAATAAATAGAGAGAGAGTGGGCAGCCTTGTCTGGTCCCCGATTTTACTGGGATTGCTTCAAGTTTCTCTCCATTTAACTTGATGTTAGCTACCAGTTTACAGTATATTGCTTTCACTATGTTTAGGTATGGGCCTTGGATTCCCAATCTCTCCAAGACTTTTATCATGAAAGGATGCTGGATTTTGTCAAAAGCCTTTTCAGCATCTAATGAAATGACCATGTGGGTTTTTTTTCCATTGTTTTGAATATGTAGTGGATTACATTGACAGATTTCCATATATTTAACCATCCCTGCATCCCTGGTATGAAGCCTACCTGATCGTAGTGAATTGCAGTTTTGAGGCATTCTTGGATTCGGATGACCAGGATTTTGTTCAATATTTTTGCATCAATGTTCATGAGGGAGATGGGTTTGAAGTTCTCCTTCCTTGTTTGGTCTTTGTTTGGTTTAGGTATAAGCATTATTGAGGCTTCATAGAATTGGTTGGGTAGTGTTCCTTGAGTTTCTATTTCATAGAAAAGTTTGAAGAGTATCAGTATTAGCTCTTTTTTGAAGATCTGATAGAATTCCCCGCTAAACCCACCTGGTCCTGGGCTTTTTTTTTTTTATGGGAGACTATTAATGACTCCGTCTATTTCCTCAGAACTTATGGGACTATTTAGATGATTTATCTGATCCTGTTTTAACATTGGCACCTGGTATGTATCTAGAAAGTTGTCCATTTCATCCAGGTTTTCAAACCTTGTTGAGTATAGGCTTTTGTAGTAGGAGCTGATGATTCTTTTAATTTCCACAGTTTCTGTTCTTATGTATCCCTTTCCATTTCAGATTTTATTAATTTGGATACTGTCTCAGGGCCTTCTGGTTAGTCTGGCTAAGGGTTTATCTATTTTGTTGATTTTTTTTCAAAGAACCAGCTCCTTGTTTTGTTGATTCTTTGTATAGTTCTTCTTGTTTCTGTATGGTTGATTTCTGCCCTGTGTTTGATTATTTCCTGCTGTCTACTCCTCTTGGGGGTATTTGCTTCCTTGTGTTCTAGAGCTTTCAAGTGCACTGTCAAGTTGTTAGTGTAAGCTCTCTCCATTCTCTTTTTCGAGGCACTCAGAGCTATGAGTTTTCCTCTTAGCACTGCTTTCATTGTGTCCCATAAATTCTGGTATGATGTGTTTTCATTTTCATTAAATTCTAAAAAGTCTTTAATGTCTTTCTTATTTCTTCCTTGACCAAGCTATCATTGGGGAGAGCATTGTTCAAGGTCCATGTGTATGTGTGTTTTCCATTGCTTTTGTTAGAGCTTAAGACCAGCCTTAGGCCATGGTGATCTGATAAAATACGTGAAATAACTTCAATATTTGTGTATCTGTTGAGGCCTATTTTGTGACCAATTATATGGTCAATTTTTGAGAAGGTACCATGAGGTGCTGAGAAGATGGTGTATTCCTTTGCTTTAGGGTGGAATGTTCTATAAATATCTGTTAGATCCATTTGGTCCATAACTTCAGTTAGTTTCACTGTATTTCTGTTTAGGTTCTGATTTCATGATTTTTCCATTGTTGAGAGTGGGGTGCTGAAGTCTCCCACTATTATTGTGTGGGGTGAAATATGTCCTTTGAGCTTTATTAAGATTTCTTTAATGAATGTGGGTGCCCTTGCATTTGGAGCATAGATGTTCAGAATTGAGAATTCATCTCGGTTGACTTTTCCTTTGACCGATATGAAGTGTCCCTCCTTATCAATTTTGACAACTTTTGGTTGAAAGTCAATTTTATCTTATATAAGAATGGCCACTCCAGCTTGTTTCTTGGGACCATTTGCTTGAAAAATTGTTTTCCAACCTTTGACTATTAAATAGTGACTGTCTTTGTCACTGAGGTGGGTTTCTTGTATGCAGCAAAACGTTGGGTCCTTTTTATGTATCCAGTCTGTTAGTCTATGTCCTTTTATAGGGGAATTGAGACCATTGATATTAAGATATATTAAGGAAAAGTGATCGTTGCTTACTGTTATCTTCTTAGTTAAAAGTGAAATTCTGGTTGTGTATCTATCTTCCATTGGGTTTGTTGAAAGAATACCTTGTTGATTTTTCTATGGTGTTTTGCTGCCTTGTGTTGGTATTTTCCACCCATTATCCTTTGAAGAGCTGGACGTGAGGAAAGATATTGTGTAAATTTGCTTTTGTCATGGAATGTCTTGTTTTCTCCATCTATGGTAATTGAAAGTTTTGCTGGGTATAGTGGTCTAGGCTGCATTTATGTTCTCGTAGGGTCTGTATGGTATCTGCCCAGGCTCTTCTGTCTTTCATAGTCTCTGGTGAGAAGTCTGGTGTAATTCTGATAGGTCTGCCTTTATATGTTACTTGATCTTTTTCTCTCACTGCTTTTAATATTCTTTGTTTAGTGCATTTGGTATTTTGATTATTATGTGATGGGAGGTATTTCTGCTCTGGTCCCATCTGTTTGGAGTTCTGTAGGCTTCTTGTATGTTCATGGGCATCTCTTTCTTTCAGATAGGGAAGTTTTCATCTATAATCTTGTTGAAGATATTTACTGGGCCTTTAAGATGTAAATCCTCGCTTTCTTCTATACCTATAATCCTTAGGTTTGTTCTTCTCATTGTGGCCTGTATTTCCTGGATATTTTGGATTACATGCTTTATGCATTTTGAATTTTCTTTGAGTGTTGAGTCAATGTTTTCTATGGAATCTTCAGCATCTGAGATTCTTTCTTCTATCTCTTGTATTCTATTGTTGATGCTTGCATCTATGACTCCTGAATTCTTTTCAAGGTTTTCTATCTTCAGAGATGTCTCACTTTGCAATTTTTTTATTGATTCTATTTCCAGTTTCAGATCCTGGATAGTTTTGTTCACTTGTTTGTTTGGTGTTTCCTGAAATTATTTAAGGAATTTTTGTGGTTTATCTTTAAGGGCTTCTACCTGTTGTCCCATGTTCTCCTGTGTTTCTTTCAGGGATTTTTGAGATTCCTCTTTAAGGGCTTCTGCATGTTGACTCATGTTCTCCCATAATTCCGTATGGGATTTTTGTATTGCCTCTTTAAGGGCTTCTACCTGTTGACCCATGTTCTCCTGTATTTCTTTAAGGGAAATATTTATGTCCTTCTTGAAGTCCTCCATCAACAATATGAGATATGATTTTAAATCTAGCTCTTGCTTTTCTTATGTGATGGAGTATGCAGGTTTTGCTGTTGTGAGAGAACTGGATTCTGATGGTGCAATGTTGCCTTGGTTACTGTTGGTAATGATCTTGCATTTGCCTTTGGCCATCTCATTATCTCCATTGTTAGCTGGTCTTCCTGTCTCTATCTTCTTTGTTCTGATGGCCTGCATTTCTGTACTCCTGGGATTCCTTTTCTCATCAATGCCCTGCAAACAGCTGCTTCTCCAGGAAGTATCAGGTGATAGGGTCTTTCCTGTGGCAGACTTGGCAAGGATCAAATGCCCTGCAGGCTGCTATTTCTCAAATGTTCTGCTGCTGGATTTCAAATGCTCTGCTGATGCTGGTTCTCAAATGCCCTGCTTCTACCAGTTTGAATATACCTACTGGTGCCAGTTCTCGAATGACCTGCTCCTGCCAGTTCATGAATGCCGTGCTCATGCCCATTCTCTAGAGAGTACCAGGAAGTAGGCTCTTCTCCATGTCAGAAGGGGCACACATCAAATAACCTGCTCTTGCCAGTTCTCTAGAGAGTATCAGGAAGCAGGATATTCCCCATGTCAGATATGGCACAGGTCTACCACATCCAATGGATGGGGCAGTGCAATTAACCTGCTCCTGCCAGTTCTCTAGAGAGTATCAGGAAGTGGGATCTTCCCCATGTCAGATGTGGCACAGGTCTCTGAGAGCAGGACTCCCTCTAAGTGCAGGACTCCCTATAAGTCAAATGCTCCCTTGCAGGATAAGTGCCCAGAGAGGTGTAGAGCTGCCCAGCTCCTATGTGCAGAAGGAACCCAGGCAGACTGTGTCCTGAGTGATCTTTCACTCTGTTGTTCCCAGTGTACCTGGCTGAGCTGGCTGCTTCATCACAGGAGCCAACATCCCCCCTTGTTCCATGGACTGTGGGAAAGGTGAATGGGTTGCAGTAGAAACTGTTCTTCTATCAGCTGTGTGAGGGCTTTGAGCTTCTTACTTCATAAAGGCCACAGTGGGACCCAGATGCCTTCATTGGAGAGCCAATCAAGGAAGGGAGTATCAAAAGTAACAGTAGTCCCTACAACTGGAGGTGATTTTGAGGAGGATTTTAAGGTTCTCTTTGGGTATAACTTTCATTATAGCTAATATCATCTATCTTGATGTAATTTCTTTCTGATTGGGTGGTAAGCAGTACCTCTAGGGCTTACCCTTACAATAACTCTCCCTAGAAGACTGGTGGCTACTTGATCTACCAGGGGGCATGTGAGGGTCCTCCCACCTATAGGCTTGTTTGGTGATAAATGAATAAGAGTTACCCAATGTGCCTAGGAGCTGCATCCCAAAGACAGTTGCCAGTCTCTGGGAAATCTTTTGTTGTCTACAAATTGCCTTGTTTGCTCCACTATCAATAAGGCACTTGAATGGTTTATTATCTATTTTTTTATTAATCATTCCATTAGTTCACATCTCAAATGATATGCCACTTTCTGGTTATCCTTCCACAACACACCATCATCCCATATAAACCCTTTTCTCCCTCCCTATGAGTATGCTCCCCCACCCACCCTCTCCTGCCCTACCACTCCAGCATCCCTCTACTGGGGCATCAAACCTCCACAAGACCAAAGGGCACAACTCCCATTGATGTCAGACAAGGCCATCCTCTGCTACACATGTATCTAGAGTCATGGATCCCTTCCTGTACACTCCTTGGTTGGTTGTCTACTCCCTATGAGCACTGGGTAGTCCAGCTAGCTGATATTGTTCTTTCTATGGGGATGCAATCCCTCTCTTCTCCTCCAGTCTTTTTGTCAGCTTCTCCACTGGGGTCTCTGAGCTCAGCCTGATGGTGTGCTCCAAGAATGCACATCTGAATTGGTTAGTTGCTGGCCAAACATACCATGGAACAGCAATACCAGCTTCCTACTAGCAACCACCTCTTGACAGTGGCAACAATGTTGGGTGTGGTGGCTGCAAACAGCATGAATCCCCAAGTGAGGCAGTTCCTGTGTGGCCCTTTCTTCAGTCTCTGCTACATATTTTGTCTGTGTTCTTCCTTTGGACAGAAACATTTCTGGATTAAAAATTTGAGATGTGTAGGTGGCCCTATCCCTCAATGGGGGCCATGTCTATCTACTGGAGGTGGTCTCTATAGGTTATATCTTCCCTTCTCTGTGCATTTCCACTAAAGTCATCCCAGTTGGGTCCTGGGAGCTTCTCATTTCCTGGCATCTGGGATCCTCCAGTGGATATCCTCCATTCTTCAATTCCCCTGCTACATATTTTTAATCAATTTCCTGACCCTCTGTACCTCTCTCTCCTGTTCTCTCCAGTACCTGATACTGCCTCCCTTATTTCCTCCCCTTCTTCCCTTATTCCAAGGTCTCTCACTACCTCCACCTCCTGCAATCTTCCTGTTCCTCCCTCAATGAATGACTGAAGTATTCAGACCATGGCTTTCCTTCCTCCTAAGCTCCATGTGGTCTGTGGGTTGTATCATGGGCATTGTGAGATTTTGGGCTAATATCCACTTATCAGTGAGTACATACCATGTATATTATTTGTGTCTGGGTTACCTCACTCAGGATGTTGTTTTCTAGTTCCATCCATTTACCTGCAAATTTCATGAAGATATTGTTCTTTTATTTTTTCCTCTCAACTCTTCATTTTTATTAGGTAATTTCTTTTATTTACATTTCAAATGTAATCCCCTTTCCAGGTATACCCGCCAGAAACCCACTATCCAATTCTCCTGCCTCTATGAGGGTTCTCCCCCACTCACCCACCCACTCCTGCCTTCCTGTCCTGGCATTACCCTACACTGGGGCAATGAAATTCTTCAGGCCCAAGGGCCACTCCCACTGATATTCACCAAAGCCATCCTCTGCTACAAAAGCAGCCTGAGCCATGGGTCTCTCCATGTCTCTCCATGTTGGTGGTCCAGTATCCAGGAGCTACGGGGTAGTTTGGCCAGTTGTAGTTCCACCAGGGGGCTGAAAACTCCCTCAAGTCCTTCAGTCCCTTCTCCCAACTTGTACATTGGGACCCAGTACTCAATCCAATGGTTGATTGCAAGCATCTGCCTCTGTATTTGTCAGGATCTGGCAGAGCATCTCAGGAGACAGCCATATTAGAATCTCATTACCCAGCACTTCTGGGCACCCACAATAGCACCCAGGTTTGGAGACTGTATAAGGGATGGATCCCAGGTGGGACAGTCTGTAGATGGCCTTTATTTCAGTGTCTGTTCCACACTTTGTCTCTATACTTCTTCCTGTGAGTATTTTGTTCACAATTTTAAGAAGCACTGAAGCATCCACACTTGGTCTTCCTTCTCCTTGAGCTTCATATGGTCTGTGAATTGAAGCTTGGGTATTCTGAACTTTGGGGCTAAAACCCACTTATCACTTATCAGTGAGTGCATACCATATGTGTTCTTTTGTGATTGGGTTACCTCACTCAGGATGGTATTTTCTAGTTCCATCCATTGGCCTAAGAATTTCATAAATTTGTTATTTTTTATAGCTGAGTACTACTCCATTGTGTAAATGTACCTCAATTTCTGTATCCATTTCTCTGTTGAGGGACATCTGGGTTGTTCCCAGCTTTTGGCTATTATAAATAACACTGCTTTGAACATAGGGGAGCATGTGTCATTGTTATATGTTGGAGTATATTTTCAGGAGTGGTATAGCTGGGAACTCAGGTAGTACTATGTCCAATTTTCTGAGGAACCAGCAGATTAATTTCCAAAGTGGTTTTACCAGCTTGCCATCCCACCAGTAATGGAGGAGTAATCCTCTTTCCACACATCCTCACCAGCGTCTGCTGTCACATGAGATTTTGATATTAGGAATACTTATCAGTGTGAGGTAGACTCTCAGGGTCATTTTGATTTGCATTTCCTAAAGGAAGTTGAACATTTCTGTAGGTGCTTCTCAGCCATTTGAGATTCCTCAGTTGGGAATTCGCTGTTTAGCTCTGTATTTCATTTTTAATAGGGTTATTTGGTTCTCTGGAGTCCGCCTTCTTAATTTCTTTCTATGCTTTTTGTATATTAGCACTATATCAGATGTAGGCTTGGAAAAGATTTTTTCCCATTTTGTAGGTTGCCATTTTGTCCTTTGCCTTATGAAACCTTTTCAATTTAATAAGGTTCCATTTGTCAATTTTTAATCTTAGAGTATTCAGGAAAATTTCCCTTGTGCCCTTGTTTTCTAGTCTCGTCCCCACATTCTCTTCTATTAGACTCAACATGTCTGGTGTTATGTGGAAGTTGTTGATAGACTTGGACTCAAGATTAGTAGAAGGAGATAAGATTGGATCAATTTTCACTCTTCTACATGCAGACTGCCAACTGTCTTTCTTCTGGATGGTTTTAACTCCTTTGTCAAACATCAAGTGACCATAGGTGTGTGTGTTCATTTCTGGGTCTTCAATTCTATTCTCTCTCTGTACCAATACCATGCAGTATTATTAGTGTTGCTCTGTAATACATCTTGAGGTCAGGGATGTGGATTCCCCCAGAAGTTCTTTTATAGTTGAGAGTTTGCTTTGCTATCCCGGGGTCTTGGTTATTCCAAATGAATTGGAGAAATTCTTTTTCAAACAATATAAAGTATTGAGTTGGAATTTTGATGGGGATTGCGTTACATCTGTAAATTGTTTTTGATAAGATGGCCATTTTACTATATTAATCCTGCAAATCCATAGCATGGGAGAACTTTCTACCTTCTGAGATCTTTGATTTATTTTTCTTGACATACTTGAAGTTCTTGTCATATAGATCTTTCATTTGCTTGGTTAGAGTCACACCAAGATGTTTTAGAATATTTGAGACTATTATGAAGGGTGTTGTTTCCCTAATTTCTTTCTCATCCCATTTACCTATGAGTAGAGGAAGGCTATTGATTTGTTTGAGTTAATTTTATATCCAGCCACTTCACTGAAGTTGTTTATCAGTTCTAGGACCTTTCTAGCAGTATTTTGGGGGTTGCTTCTGTATACTATCATATCATCTGTGAATGGTGATATCTTAATTTCCTCCTTCCCAATTTGTATCTCTTTGATATCTTTTTGTTGTCGAATTGTTCTTACTAGAACTTTTAGTACTATATTGAATAGGAAGGGATACACTTGGCAGCCTTTTCTTGTCTGTCTGTGGGATAAGGAGTCAGGGATGCGCAGATCAATTTTATTTCCCTTATTAGATGGGTAATGGCTGGGAAATCTGAAATAGGGTGGATTTAGGACCTTGAGCTTAGGGCTCATCTAATTGAGGGGCATCAGGGGTTGAGTTGTTATCCAGTCTTTCCTATTTATATGGCCTTATGCATTGCAAAATTGCAGCTAATTTTAGCAAAATAATCAAGGAAGGGGTTTACTGTTTTACATATCTCTTCTTCTGATGAGAAAAGCTAATCAGGTCCAGAAGTCAGGGCTGTAAATATTATCATTAACCATCTCTAGTGCTATCTGAAGGACTTCCTCCCAAAAGAAGGAGGCTTGGTTTTTTGGCTACTTTTATTCCATGAGATTTTAGTAGGGTACATATCTCCCTGACATTGAGGGGATTTTTTTTAAATGGTGATGAGTTGCCCATGACAGAAAAGAGGAGAAATATCATGTCCAATGGAAACATTCCCTTGGCCTATAGGCTTTGGTGGATTCCAGAGAGGTCCAAGATGCTAAGCATTCCTGCAGATATAAGAAATAGCAGCCACCCTGTGGCTTTTAAGTGGCTACTGTATTGCCATAGTTTTTGTTTTGTTTTAAAGTTTTGTTTCTAGAGAGTTTTTCTCAATGCCTATTGTTGGGAGTTACACGGGGGCTAGTGGGACCTTTACTCAATATCAGGAAGACTCTCTGGACAGAAGGCTACAAGTGCCCATTCAGCTTATCCAAATATATTGGATGGCTCTGACTGAAAGCACAGCAGGATGGGTTGCTTGTCACAAGAGATGGGAAGTGTGAAGCTTACCTTCCCATGGTATCAGATGCAATGCCTTTGCTGTTGTGCCCCATATGGTCACCAACTGTTGGTTTGTGAACCTGACATTATCAGTAGAGGTCTCTGGCCTGGCCCAGCATCAGGACCATTCAAGTGAAGGGGAAAGGGTGATACCAGTGAACAGAAAGTGAAACCAACACTTCTGTATTCTTCTACTACTCTTTGCAATGTTTCTGCTACTGCCCCAGGGGCCCACCAATGTTGAGAGCATTATTTTCCCAGAAGGTGGTACACTTATAAGAGCTGTATAAGGCAACAGATACTCTCAGGTGATGGAGTAATTCTCACATACATCTATTCCTTCTGGTTGGGATATTATGCAAAGTTTGAGGGGAGTTTTGGGTCTGACAGCAGGTGCTTCCCTATTGGCTTGTTCTGAGATGGTAGGGATGCTTTATCTACATGTCAAGTGGCTTGGGAGCACTGCCCTTACATGACTGATGGTTACAACTCTCTCTATGGGGAGAGTGGGTGTGTGACATGGGACTGATGTCTGGAGCAGGTGACATTCCTACCATTCCTTTGGGTCCTGGGGCTTCCAACCCAGCTCAACCATGCCAGGCTTCCTCTAATTCTCTATTGCCCCACAATCCCCTAGTGTTGTCTTATACTTTTAGCTAGAATTTCAAGTAATAGATTAAATAGACCTGTAGTGGACAACCTTGTCTTGTCAGTGATTTTAGTTGAATTGAGTTGAATTTCTCTCCCTTCAATTGATGTTATCTTAAATGTTTCTGTAAGTTGTCTTTATTATGTTTAAGTATGTCCCTTGTATCCCAAATCTCTCCAATATTATTAGCATGAGGGTTGTGGGTGTTGAAAAGGATTTTTCAGCATCTAATGAGATTATCATGGAGTTGTCTTTCTTTCAGTTTGTTTACATGTTGTAAATGTGATAGATTTTCATATATTAAAACTTCAATCTAGCTATGGGATGTAGCCTACTTAAGGATGGTTGGTGGTCTTTTTGATGTGTTCTTGAATTCACTTGCAAGCATTTTTGCATCTGTGTTTATACAGAAAGTTGGTTTGTAATTTTCATTTTTTTTTTTTTGGCCTTTAGGTAGTTTGGATATCAAGGTAATTTGGGCTTCCTAAAAGTAATCTGAAATGTCAGTTATGTTTCTATTTCATAGATAAAATTTAATAGTGTATGCCTTAGTGCTTCTTGAACATATGGTAAAATTCTGTACTAAAACCATGTAGCCCTGGGCTTCTATGCTTTGGACGATGTTAATATCTGCTTCTATTTCACTTGGGGTTATAGATCTGCTTAATTTCTTGCCCAATCTTCATCTAAGTTTGATAAGTGATAGCTATAAAGAAAATTTTCCATTAATTCTAGAGTTTTGAATTTGCTGGACAAAAGGTTTTTAAGGTATATCCTTCTGATTCTTTGGATGTTCTTGGTGTCTCTTGTTTTGTCCTCATTTGTGTTCATGATATTTTTATATGGATAATTCTTCTTCTCAGCCATTCAAACTGGTGTGGGAGTTCCTGACCATATCGGGAAGAGAAAGAGATAAAGGTTTTGTGACAGCCCAGTGGTGGTGGCGCACACCTTTAATCCCAGCACTTGAGAGGCAGAGGCAGGCAGATTCTGTGTTCAAGGCCAGCCCGGTCTACAAAGTGAGTTCCAGGATAGCCAGGGCTACACAGAGAAACTCTGTCTCGAAAAATCAACAACAACAACAACTACAACAACAACAACAACAACAACAACAAAAGGTTTTGTGGCCACAAAGTCATTCTCCTGTCATTATCTAAATTTACAGAGTGGAGTAACTGGGGAAAGCAGTCAAGGTCTATCCACGCTTGAGCCATACTGCCTAAAACTGAAGTTCAAGTTGTCCTGTTCAGGTCTGGAACTGCAAGAGCACCCATAGAAATCATTAGACTGCCTCAAGCATTGGACATGGATCTGGCTCCTTTGAGATGTATAGCCTTGTAATTGTGGATAACTGAGCTCAAGGGTGTGGATAGGTGCCTGTGCTGTGAGGCTTTTCTCTTCCTAGAATACAAGGCAACTACAGGTTGAGGACAGTTACTTCACCTGGGCCTGCATCTTCAATGAGCAAAGATAGGGTTAGGTAGTAATGGGTATTACAGACAGGCAGTCATTGAATGGCTATCTTAGGTAAACAGGGGGAGGCAGGAGTCTGAAACAAAAGAAGAGAGACATTCAAAAAGATGCACTGACTGAGGGACAGACAGGCAGGAATCCCAAGATGCCAGCCATTCAACATTATCTGTGATTGTGTTCAGAGGCCAAGTAAGGATTTGATGCTTTTTTCTTTCCTTTAGAATCCAAAGTAGTTCCTACTTGGCCATTATATCCCCAGACCCTGAAACAGACAGTGGGCCTGAGGAGGAGGATGCTGGTATACATGTTGCTCTGGGTAAGCTGTGACCATTTAAAGGAACACCAGTGTTAACACGGCTCTTTGCCACCTCCTTATTTTTATTCTATGTGCCTCTCCACATGTAGATGGATTGTGCTAAGTGGTTTGGAAATGATAGACTTTGAGTCAACATGTCACAGACTAGCTTTACATGTCCACCATTGGAAATGGAAATATTTGCTGCCATGAGCAAATGTGCTCTAACCTGAGGATACCAAATGGGGGAGGGTTTCTTGTGTCTCCAGAATCTGTCAGAAAGATGGGTCTTTCATTCCAGGGAATCTCAGTGAACAGGCACCCAGCTGTTGAAGCAGAGTTGGAATCCTCAGAAATAACACTTTCTCTTGTTCAAAGTCACTATGCTGTCTGTGGGCCCTGAAAAAGAATGACAGCCAGAGAGTATGTGGTTTCCATGAGCAGAAAGTTTCTCTAGTCATTTCAATCATAGCTGCCTCTTCCCTTTTCACACGTTCCCTTGTCACCTTTGTCATAAGGATTAAAGGAGGGGGAATATGATGTAGAAAATGAGGAACTAGACCTTCATTGTGAGAGCCTGTAACACATTCCCTGAAATCAAAGCCTCTTCTTGCACAGAGCTGCTGCTGAGATACTGTCCTATCTTTGTCCATTGGAGATATGGAAGAGTTTTCCTCTCAGTCCAATTCACTAAGGTATCACATATTCCCCCTCTGTTCTTCTTCCACATTTGATCACTTTCATGTATAATGTGAAGTGGATTCTGTTTCTCTACATCCATACTAGGCTACTGTAGAAAACATTTATATATATATATATATATATATATATATATATATATATATATTTGCATGTATATATAAACATACACATTACATATACACATACACATAAACACATTTAGACACACATAAACATTCACATATATATTTGCATGTATGTATATATATGTATACACATATACACATACACACATACAGAAAAACATACTCACATACATACATGCCTATTCACATACACACAAGACACATGCTAACATGCTCTGTTCAAGTAGCAATGCCAAGAATAGTATGAGAAGGGGTCTCTGTAGAGGAGGTACCTTCCTTGTGTTTCACTCTCTGCCCAACTATTAGTGAAGCAGGGGAAGAGGAGCATTAGTGGGTAAAAAGAATTTGAAGGTTTTGATAAAACTCAGGTTGTCTAAAAGATTGCGGGAACACTGAAGGACTTTAAGGCTGTGGGGAAATTCAGGGAAACGTTAGGGGCTTTCTAAAATTTACCGAGAATAGAGAAGACATATGTTCACAAATGTTTGTTGAGCATGAGTTCAAGTGGGTGCACAGTGTCCAAGGTCCCTGGGAACATCAAGTGAGAGAGGTCTTGGAGGAGACTAGAAACTGAGGACCATCACCAAGATGGAGGTGCAGAGGTGGAACTGGGAGTCAACAGCAGATGGCAGCATGGAACAGCAGTTAAGACCTGAGCTGCCTAGCTCTGCTTGGAGCTTCCAGGGCTTATTGTATGCTCCAATGGGTGCAGCATGGCAAAGTCCTCCCTGCTCCACTTCCTGATGTCAACCAGAGATGGTGAGGAGAAGATGAGCGCTAACACCTTAATGCTGCTGCAATCACCTGGTAAAACATAATGTTGCCCTTCTTACATGATGCCTGGCTCTTCAGAGGTTCTGTTGAGTTAAGGAAGGGATTAGGAAGGACATCAGAGGAGATCAAGTAAGGACCCTGGAGCCTGTGGAATAGGCTAAGTACAGTGGTATTCATGTATGCACTCCGGTGCTGAAACCCCTGTTTTCTGTACATACAAAGCCATTTTGGGGCAGAGACTTCAGTTCTTTTGATACACTGATGCCTATGATACATGCAGGAACTCCTTGCTATGATCCCCAGCATCTAAAACATAGACATGGCAGGCCAGACTTCAAATTCTGGAATTTGTGATGTTGGGGCTGGAGGATCAAAATCTTAAGGACATTCTAGTAAGACAGGGAATTTGAAGCTGGCCTGACCCATATGGGCTCTTCACAAACACACATGCGTGCACACACACACACACACACACACACACACACTACATTCCATACTTATTCCATACTACCATACCTGGTGGGCATGTGCACGCGCACATACACACACACACACACACACACACACACACACACACACTAAAAGAATAGTCATCAACTTCAAATGATTTCTTAGGGGTTCACATTGACATACACATTTGCTTGAACAGTAGGCTAGGGATTGAGTCTGCTTGATGATGACTGAAATAAGCCCTGAGCAGATTCAGTGTGTTGCTCTTAGAAGCAGACACAAGAAACAAATAAAATCAGTGTTCTGTGGTGAATGCCTACAGAAGGGCAATCCCTGAAAGTTACACAGAGATTCTTGGTCCTTTTCAGTGTCCCTAACCATGTACCTTTTCCCCTAAACCACCACCCTCAGGACAGAGTTCATGAGCAGTTTCTCCATCCTTGCACTGGTAGGTCACACTAAGCACCATGGAAACCTTCTATGTCACAATGACTCCAAGCAAGACACCAGAGCCTTAGGGAGGGCTCCCCCTCAGTATTACCACACTGTCCACTGGGGCTGGGAATGGGGAGGGGGGGCTGATGATCTCAGGGTCCTCAATCAAGGAATGGAACTTGATTTCCCATGAAAAAGACAAAAAATAGCTGACTCATCACTACAACAAGCTGACCACCATCAGGACCCCGTTTTCTTTCCACCTTTTTCTAACTTGTACTCTTCCTGCAGGGAAAAAGAAAAACTTCTCAAGAATCCTACTTCTCCCCAGAGGTTCTGGCCAAATTCAGACACCTGTTCCTGACAAATCTGTGCAAGACAGCCCAAAGATCATCACTATCCATAGACTATCTGAGAGCTCCACTGCCTGTCTCCACCCAAGGCCACCCTCCACTGGACAACATCTGATAGCAGGAAGAACTGAAGCAGAGTTTGGCAGCCAGGCAGCGTGGGACAGGGTCCAGCAACAGTGAAAGGTGGTCTGCTACCATCAGGTGAGGAGAGAATTGGTATTTCTCAAGACAAGGCACATATTTGATGTTTACTCATCAGCTAAGTGTGGCCTCCCTAAGGAGGAGTTGTGTCCTGTCTCTAGCGACATGTCTGTGACCTAATGATGTCCAACCCTGTGGAGAACATTTGGTCCTTCTCTGATTGGAGAAACTGGCCCTCCACAGGTTGTACGGATATAGAGAGCCCTATTAGATGGAATCTGTGAGAGTAGAGACTCCATTTCTAGGAATGGGTTTCCTATCTTACTACATCCCCCAACAAAAATGATTTCCAACTTTGACAGTCCACAATCAGCCCTCCGAGGTATCAAGATGCAGAGGCAGGACATTCATGGAGCCTGTGGTCTATACCGTAAGCTTCTGAGCAGCCATGGTTACACAGTGAGGCCCTCTATCAAATAAAGTAACAAAAGCAAACCAAGTCTGAAAGGAAAGTTCACCAGTAACAATCAGAGCTGCCACAGACTTAGATGAATGCTGATGTGGGTCACTGAAGTAGAAAAGAGGTCTAATAACTCAGGATTTTCCAAGGAAGTCAGCAGAAGGGAATGCAACTGGCAGCCACTCCTGGGACGTCTATGAGTGCCCCTGTAGTGCCTCTGTTGGATCTTGCTGCAGCAGCTGGCCTGACCTCAGCACAGAGAGTGATTGAGTGGTGTGCTGGAGCAGACTGAAAGCAGAGCATAGGAGGGAACTCAGGGAGCCTCAAGGCAGCACCTTGGTTTTCTCAGCTGATAGGCAGCAAGGGTACAGGGTCCTAACACCACAGTATAGGAGGAGCTTAATTCTCACAGCAAGCAGAGTGAACTCAGACATGTCAGCTTCATGAACTTCTGTACTAAGAGATGTTCTAGGGATATATTGCTTGGGACCTGTTAACCTATGGCAGAGTGTATAGCCTATCCCAAAAGGCCTTCTGAATCTTAGAGTGTACTATATAATAAATTTCAGTCACCCAAAGTCACAGCATAGGTGAATGTTTGGCACAGCACTGATAGAAAAGCAATTGGACTGGAAAAGTTGTATTTTCTTGGATATAGTCTATCATATACTCCTTGACCTGGAAGGCTTAAGAAATGGTCAGTGGATTCACACAGCGAGTATGCACATCCTTGTTATGGCTATTGATTAACCAAGATTGTTCACAAAAATTAGTGATTGTCACAACTTGGCCAACCAGACTTCTGCATTGGTATGGGTGATAGCAACTAGAATTGCAATGTTATTAGAGATCCAAGCCACATTTCAAAGCATTCAGGTGTTTCCAGGTTTCCCTGGCCTTATAAGCAAGTTATTAGTGATGGAGAAAATAAGAAAATTAATCAAAATATACAGTGCTGGTGAGCATCTTTTGCTTTTCTGTTTATTTCTCTCTTTTGTATTCTCTCAAAGAATACATCAAGACCTTGGTTATTCCTCCATCCACCTCTCCAAGGTCACCTTCATCCCTCTCCTAGGTCCACTCCTCCTCTGTTTTGGTTCAGAAAATAGCAGACCTCTCAGGGATATCAACTGAACATGTCACCACAAGATTCAAAAGGACAGGGAAAAACACTCTTTGTATGGCTGGAAGGGACAACACAGGATGAGGGAAGGGTCCCAAGATCAAGGGAAAGAGTTTGAGCCACGTTTACTTCCAGCGAGAGGACTCTCTCAAGAATACCAAGTTAACATCTATATATGCAGAGGACTTAGCACAGACTCATACACTCCCTGATTGTCAATTTGGTCTGTGTGAGCTCCTGTGAGCACTGATTAGTTAATTATGTGAGTGTGTTTTCCTGGTGTCCTTGACTCTTCTGGCTCCTACAATCCTCTCGTTCTTAGTTTGGCATCTCTGAGCTGCAAAGGGAGGAATCCGATGGAGATCTTCAAGTGGGTCTCTATTTGTGCCCAAGTGTTTGGCTATGGTGTTTGCATCTGGACAAGCCGATTTTTTAAACGGAGTCCGTTATCTGATAAGCACATATAGGAAAATCTAGGATATATCATTTTTTTGTGAAAGTTTTTGTGTAAGTACACTTTGTGCATTTGATGACCTCACCATGGTAAGAGGCTTTGAAGGAGCTCTTGATTTCCAATTGATGGTTGTATACGGGTAGGATTTTTGCAGGATGGTTATTGACACTCAGAGAGAACATCCAGGTTTAGTCCATGACAGGTGTAGGCAAGGTAACTACCCACCCTATGGAGAAAGTCTGGCATCCTGCATGTGCCCAGAAGTCTCCTTATGTAGATACTAAGGGGAGCTGAGGAATGTACAAGAGTCAAGGGGGACAACAACAGAAATGTCCATCAGCATTTATGAAAAGCTATGAGCAAAATCTGAGTGAGACAATTGCTCTACTCATATCCCCCAGGGTAAAAGTCGACACTTCAGCAGAATCTTATAATGCAAACCCTCCCAAACCCAACATGTGGGAGGGGAGTTACATGTCTCTCTGGCATGTTCTGTGTCAAGTGGCACATGAGGATGGTGCACACAGACCATGCATATTTTCAGTAACTTCATCTTACAGGGAGATTCCCTAGTGAAGAAATAAGGCCACAAACCCCAATCTGAGCCTTACACCCAAGAAGTGCTCAGAGTGGACACTCCTGAGAACTAAGGTGCACCAGGCTTGCAGATGGATACAGGGCAACATTTCTCACATACTTAGTCCATTTCTTAGCAATGGTAGGTTATAGCATTCATGGAAAATGTTTAACTCTGATTTCCCTACAGAGCCCCTTAAAAGGTACCCATTGGTCACTCGAAACACCACCCAATGAGAAATACAAGAAGCACTCTGAAGAAATAATTGTTCCTAGACAAACCCAGAGTTCCATTTCAGCCAAAATCATTGAGAGAGAACACTGAAGAGGTAGGTTCATGTTCCTTCAGATCTGAACATAGAGTGTGAGAATGACCATGATTGTGAATGAAACTTCAGGGACCTTGTGGAGTGCAGGAAGAGGATGATGGCCTCTCACCCTTCAGGTTCATAGCCTGAGTTTGAACAGAGGGCTGTCATTATGGATGTTTTGCACAGAGGGAAGTTGCCAGGTGCTAAGGCATACCTCTGATGTAGTGTGTGTCAGGCTCTGTTCAAAATGGATGAGCTTCAAATTTCACTGAACCATCACAACCAAGTCTTCCAATGTGGGGCTGTTAGTGACCCCTCCTTCACAAAAAAATGACTACAGATCTGAGAGAAGCAGCACAGCGTGTCCAAGAAGTGATGGAGCTGGGACATAGAGACAAGTTCACAAATAGTGTCTTGAGACATATAAATAAAAGTTCACAAATGGTGGGGCTTGGACACAGATTAATGAATGTTTGCAAAAGAAGGAGCTGGGACATAGCCTCAAGGGAACAAGTGGTGGGGCTTGGACACAGATCCACTGGTAGAGCTTGGGTATAGACATGTTTACAAATGATACAGTTGGGACACAAATGCAAGAAATGTGAACACAGAACTAGCTGCAACTGGGAGAGACAGGCAGTTGTGTGTGAGTGTGAGGCCAGCCTAGTCTACTAAGTAAGTTTCAGGGCAGGCAACAAATGCAGAGAAATGCTATTTGGGAAAATGAAGGCAAGAAGTGAGGAAGGAGGGAGGGAAGTAGGGATGTGTAGAGAGAGGAAAAAAGCGAGGGAGGGAGGAATCGAGCAAGAGAGTAAAATGAAAAGATGAGTGAATAAAAAAGAAAAAAAGACTCGAATTAAAAGAAAAATAATAAAGAAAAAGAAAACAACAAAAAGACTAGAGGGAGTAGGGTTTTACTAACTCAGCAGGTCATCTCTCAAAATAATTTCAGGCCACACTGATGGAACAGAGACCTTCAAAAAGAAGGCTCTTGCGGGAAATGATGGTTGTTCTCAACTGACATGATCAGTGATAGCTATATTTTGATACTACCTCCAAAGAGGAGAGAGGAAAGAGAGTGTGCTTTCTTTTTCTCTAGGACAGTAGAATCTGCAGGGTCTTTGCATCCAGAAAAGGGTGATTCAAGTGGCTCCCAAAGGAATTCAGAGAAAATCAGGATTATACAGATTGGCAACTCCAGAATTTACTAATTAAAACTTTGAAACACTTCTTTCCTCCTCGAATATTAGGGACTGACACTTCACATTTTCATGTATTTCTCTTGAGAGCAAGGGTGAAAATGAGAGCATCAGAGCCATAGTCCATGAGAGCAGATGGACACTATTTGAAGTGTGAGGTTAGGCATGAAGTGAGAGCTCTACAGATGACACCAATTTCACCTGCAATTGCACATAAAGGTCAGGTCTCCTCAAAGTAAGCAAAGATGCATTATCTCTCATCCGTTTGAAGTAGGTGAGCTATAACTACGGACAGATATCTGTGAGGTCAGAGACACTGTGCCTAGCCTTGCCAAATGTGAACAACAATGAAGCCCATGTGGCCTGAAAGTGTGATGTTCTATGGTTGGACAGACAGATATCTGCTATGAGGGACAGATCTGCTACAGCAGAAGGGAATGCAACTGGCAGCCACTCCTGGGACGTCTATGAGTGCCCCTGTAGTGCCTCTGTTGGATCTTGCTGCAGCAGCTGGCCTGACCTCAGCACAGAGAGTGTTTGAGTGGAGTGCTGGAACAGACTGAAAGCAGAGCATAGGAGGGAAATCGGGGAGCCTCAAGGCAGCCCCTTGTTTTTCTCAGCTGATAGGCAGCAAGGGTACAGGGTCCTGACACCACAGTGTAGGAGGAACTGAATTCCCATAGCAAGCAGAGTGAGCTCAGACATGTCAGCCTCTTCGTGACCTTCTGTACTAAGAGATGTACTAGGGATATATTGCTTGGGACCTGTTAACCTATGGCAGAGTGTATAGCCTATCCCAAAAGGCCTTCTGAATCTTAGAGAGGACTACATGATAAATTTCATTCACCTGAAGTCACAGCATAGGTCAAAGATTGGCAAAGCACATGGAAAACAAATTGGACTGGAAAAGGTGTATTTTCCTGAATATAATCAATCATATACTCCTTTCCCTGGAAGGCTTGAGGAATGGTCAGTGTATTCACACAGCGAGTGTTCATAAGCTTGTTATGGCTATTGATTAACCAAGATTGTCCACAAAAACGAGAGATTGACACACCTTGGCCAACCAGACTTCTGAATTGGTATGGGTGATAGCAACTAGAATTGCACTGTTATTAGAGATCCAAGCTACATTTCAAAGCAAAAATATTCCCAGGTTTCCCTGGCATCATCATCAAGTTATTGGTGATGGAGAATATAAGAAGGAAAATTAATCAAGATATACAGTGTTGGAGAGCATTTTTTGATTTTTTTCTCTTTCTTCTTCCCTCAAAGAATACATCAAGACCTTGGTTATTCCTCCATCCACTCCTCCCAGGTCACCATCCCCCCCTCTCCTAGGTCCACTCATCTGTTTTGGTTCAGAAAATAGCAGGCCTCTCAGGGATATCAACTGAACATGTCACCACAAGATTCAAAAGGACAGGGAAAAACACTCTTTGTATGGCTGGAAGGGACAACGCAGGACGAGGGAAGGGGCCCCCAGATCAAGGGAAAGAGTTTGAGCCACCTTTACTCCCAGTGAGAGGACTCTCCCAAGAACACCAAGTTAACATCTATATATGCAGAGGACTTAGCACAGACTCATACAGACTTCCTGATTGTCAATTTGGTCTGTGTGAGCTCCTGTGAGCACTAATTAGTTAATTATGTGAGTGTGTTTTCCTGGTGTCCTTGACTCTTCTGGCTCCTACAATCCTCTCCTTCTTAGTTTGGCATCTCTGAGCTGCAAAGGGAGGAATCCGATGGAGATCTTCAAGCGGGACTCTATTTGTGCCCAGTGTTTGGCTATGGTGTTTGTATCTGCCCAGGCAGATTTTTAAACAGAGTCCATCAACTGATAAGCACATATAGGAAAACCTAGGATACAACATTTTTGTGCAAGTTTTTGTGCAAGATCACTGTGCATTTGATGACCTCACCATGGTAAGAGGCTTTGAAGGAGCTCTTGATTTCCAATGATGGTTGTATACGGGTAGGATTTTTGCAGGATGGTTATTGACACTCAGAGAGAACATCCAGGTTTAGTCCATGACAGGTGTAGGCAAGATAACTACCCACCTTATGGAAAAAGTCTGGCATCCTGCATGTGCCCAGAAGTCTCCTTATGTAGATACTAAGGGGAGCTGAGGAATGTACAAGAGTCAAGGGGGACAACAACAGAGATGTCCATCAGCATTTATGAAAAGCTATGAGCAAAATCTGAGTGGGACAATTGCTCTACACATATCCCCCAGGGTAAAAGTCGACACTTCAGCAGAATCTTATAATGCATCACAACCCCAAACCCAACATATGGGAGTTACATGTCTCTCTGGCATGTTCTGTGTCAAGTGGCACATGAGGATGGTGCACACAGACCATGCATATTTTCAATAACTTCATCTTACAGGGACATACCCTACTGAAGAAATGAGGCCACAGGCCCCAATCTGAGCCTTATACCTAAGAAGTGCTCAGAGTGGACACTCCTGAGAACTAAGACGCACCAGGCTTGCAGATGGATACAGGGCAACATTTCTCACATACTTAGTCCATTTCTTAGCAATGGTAGGTTATAGCATTCATGGAAAATGTTTAACTCTGATTTCCCTACAGAGCTCCTTAAAAGGTACCCATTGATCACTCGAAACACCACCCGATGAGAAATACAAGAAGCACTCTGAAGAAGTAATTGTTCCTAGACAAACCCTGAGTTCCATTTCAGCCAAAATCATTGAGAGAGAACACTGAAGAGGTAGGTTCACGTTCCTTCAGATCTGAACATAGAGTGTGAGAATGACCATGATTGTGAATGAAACTTCAGGGACCTTGTGGAGGGCAGGAAGAGGATGATGGCCTCTCACCCTTCAGATTCATAGCCTGAGTTTGAACAGAGGGCTGTCATTGTGGACGTTTTGCACAGAGGGAAGTTGCCAGGTGCTAAGGCTCATAGCCTGAGTTCAGAGGACTCCATCAGTGTGGGTGTTCTTCACAGAGGGGAGATGCCAGGAACAAAGGCATACCTCTGATGTAGTGTGTGTCAGGCTCTGTTCAAATGGTGAGCTTCAAATTTCACTGAACCATCACAAAGATAACTTACAACGTGGGGCTGTTAGTGACCCCTCCTTCACAAAAAATGACTACAGTGCTGAGAGAAGCAGCACAGCGTGTCCAAGAAGTGATAAAGCTGGGAAATAGAGGAAAGTTCACAAGTAGTGACTTGAGACATATAAATAAAAGTTCACAAATGGTAGGGCTTGGACACAGAGAGATAAATGTTTGCAAAAGAAGGAGTTGGGACATAGACCCAAGGAAACAACAAATGGTGGGGCTTGGACACAGATCCACTGGTACAGCTTGTGTATAGACGTGTTTACAAATGGTACATTTGGGACACAAATACAAGAAATCTGAACACAGAAGTAGCTAACCGGGAGAGGCAGACAGATGTGTGTGAGTGTGAGGCCAGTCTAGTCTACTAAGTAAGTTTCAGGGCAGGTAACAAATGCAGAGAAATGCTATCTAGAAAAATGTAGGATAGAAGTGAGGAAAGGAGGGAGGGAAGTCAGGATGTGTAGAGAGAGGAAAAAAGCAAGGGAGGGAGGAATCAAGCAAGAGAGTAAAATGAAAAGATGAGTGAAAAGAAAAGAAATAAGAATAGAATTAAAAGAAAAGTAATGAAGGAAAGAAAAAACAACAAAAAGAAAAGAGGGAGTAGGGGTTTACTAACTCAGCAGGTCATCTCTCAAAATAATTTCAGGCCATACTGATGTACCAGAGACCTTCAAAAAGAAGGCTCTTGCAGGAAGTGATGGTTGTTCTCAACTGACACAATCAGTGATACCTATATTTTGGTCCTACCTCCAATGAGGAGAGAGGAAAGAGAGTGTGCTTACTTTTTTTCTAGCACAGTAGGACATGCAGGGTCTTTGCATCCAGAAAACGGTGATCCAACAGTCTCCCAAAGGAATTCAGAGAAAACAAGGATTATACAGATTGGCAACTCCAGAATTTACTAATTAAAACTTTGAAACACTTCTTCCCTCCTCGAATATTAGGGACTGACACCTCACATTTTCGTGTATTTTTCTTGAGAGCAAGGGTGAAAATGTGAGCATCATATCCATGTCCCATGAGAGCAGGTGGACACTATTTGAAGTGTGAGGTTAGGCATGAAGTGGGAACTGTACAGATGACACCAATTTCACTTGCAATTGCAAAGGAAGGGAAGGTCTCCTCAAAGGAAGCAAAGATTCTTTATCCCTCCTCCTGTGGAAGTAGGTGAACTACACCTAAGGGCAGATATCTGTGAGGTCGGAGACACTATGCCTGGCCTTGCCAAATGTGAACAACAATGAAGCTCATGTGGCCTGAAAGTGGGATGTTCTATGGTTCAACAGACAGATATCTGCTTTGAGGGACAGATCTGGTACAGGAGAGAAGTTAGCTCCTGCACTCTAACAGGTTGTCTGCAAACAGGGTGGGCTTAGTCTGTCTCTTCAGAGTTTCTTTGCAGTTTTGAAGCATGGCCTAAAGTATCCTGTTTGTTCGTGGAGAATGACAGCCTTTGTAGGTGGGGTGGTGACCACAGAATTCAGTGGTGTTATGGGGACTAACAGATTCCAGGCTTGATTTTTGTATTGTGTTTCTCTGCTTTCAAACATTGACATCCTCATGGCTACTAAAAGCAATGTCGTTCATAGGTGTTCACCCAGAATAGCCCTTAGATTATTGTGCTTGGTGGTGGTTGTATGTGGGTTGGCACTTGTGTGCTCTGTGAATATTTTCTTCAGCAGGTAGGTCTTGGGAGTAATTCATGGTAGTTAGTTTACTGTCAGATACAGCCATGTCCTCTTTTGTTTGTGGTGAATTTTCTAGTTTGGCTTTCTTTGGGATTCCCCTTCATCCTTTCCTTTCCCTTTAAATGAGTTCCATTAAGGGGCAGAACATTTGCTGTGCAGTGGTTGGAGTATTCATCCTGGTGGACTCCACAGGGAGTTTCAGGGTCTGCTTCCCATTAAATCTATCCACATTTGCCATCCTATACACAACCTCCTTGTCCTCCTCTGTCTTGTTCTGCTTTGCTAAGGATTTGAACTGCAGAGCTCAAAGATCTCACCTTGAGATCCCACACTCAATTGATCTGAAGGCAAATCCTGGTGGAAGCAGTCACCTGAGTGTTTGCTTACACCATCTTCAAGATCCAGATTTGACGGCCACTCTGACCATTGCATCTGACACACTCATTCATGTGTGTGATCTTATCCAGCCAGGATCAGTCTTGCCCAAAGAAAGGAGATGCTGGCTGCATTCCTTGATCTGTCGTTGACACCCACCACATGATCCTGGAAAATCTCGTTCTGGAGTTAGAGTCAGCCAGATTTCTGTATGTCGGTAAACAGCCTGGACTATGGGCTGTCCTGGTGAGACCTACATAACTGAGTGAGAAGCTGTCTCAAAGAAACTAAACAGCTGTGAATACGTGTCCAGGAATGAAAACACCATGTTAGTTTCATGAATCATTGGCATTTGCAAATGAAGACCTGACAAGGAGCAATTTATATAGGACTGAAACAATGAGTACTTATTGTGCTTTATTCTTTAAACTAAATTCATTTTTTGGAGGATGCCATACCCAATAGCATATTTATACCATTTTTATCCCTCCCTCTTCCTGTATGAACTGCTCCAGTATTCCCTCTCAAAACTTTCTTGGATTAAAAACCTTTTCTTGTTTGATTAGGGTAGTTACAGAGGTACACATGTTGCACCTACAGGATGACACAGATATCCATAGACCCACTCTCACAACCCCTCTTAATCTGTTCCATATTGCTCCAACGTGATTAGGAGTAGGGCTTACCACATGAGTTTGAGTAACTCATCATGATTTTCAACTTTGCAAAGAATAGATTCTCCCTTTCCTGGCAGTCACAGAAAGTCTGTAACTCTTTGATCAAGGGGTTAAGGGCTTGTGAAATTTCCCCCATCAACAGTGGCATGTAGACTACTGTGACCATGATGCAAGTTTTTCTTTACACAAACATAGTGTTGAGATTTCTAAGGTGCAGTGTCCAAATGTACAGGGTGCTAGGGCCATGGTTTTGACCTGATCTTCTGGCTTTTAAAGTCTTCCCACCACCTTCCCTGTGGTACCTCAACCATGGATGTAGCAGTTCCTACCTAGGTCTAACAGTTAGATTACAGGTAAAGTAGATGCTCTTCCTCAGTTTTGTTAGGCCATGTCTGCCAGTAAATTCTTCCGTTAGCCACACAGCTCTAAGAATTAATTCTTGGGGGTCCTCTTCCTGTCCACTAAGTAATACCCAGCAGAGTCACACAGTGGGCCTCAAGATTTTCTCTGCAATGTTTGAAGCCAACATTGTCCTGATTTTTGAGGATTCTCTCACAAACTGAGGAAACAAATTCCTGTGCTCTGAGCTGTGGCTATTGGTTGATGCACTCAAGTCTTCCCTTTTGACACCAGTAAGCATCAAGTGCCACTCTCTTTAAGCACAACCCTGCTCTGAAACCAACTGTTTCCCATCTCACTCCTCAATTTCACACTCAGAAGACAGGAGAACATTGATCAGAATAACTCAGAGATGATCACTGTAGACATAGTGGTTTATTCTAACATATGCCATGTGATTGCATGGTCCCATGTCCTTGAGAACTACTTAATTATTTTGGAACTTGTGTCTTGAGCTTCTGAACTGTAGTTATGCTATCTTGTAAAAGCATTCCTAAGAATACATAATTGCTAAATCTTCTTTGGGTAAAACCTAGTCTCTGATGACTTAGTCCCACCATTAAATTCTATGGTAAACTGGTCTCTGAAACAGTCATGAATTTCAAACATAAATACAATGTACCCTGACTTGAAAGTCCTTTTTCATTGAAACCACCAAATCAGCCTAGCCTATAAAATCTCAAATGAACTTGAAGACCAGAATGCTTATCACCATTCTCCTGGGACCAGCAGCCTACCTGGCTTTCATATTCATGAATAAGACTCCATATAACTTATGGAGGAATCTTAGACACACTGTAACACCTATACATGGGGAAAGGGCCAGGGTGTATTTCATCTCAGATTTCTGGGTTCCATGCCCAGCCACCCAGGATGAAGTCAAATTGCCATATCAGTAAGTGATTGTGGCTATAGACCTTGCCTATTTTCAGGTCCAGGGATGCTGTGGAATGCTGTTCTTTTCACTGAAGTGATCACATCCAGCTGCCTCTAAGGAAGTCAGAGTCTTTCTTCACATCAATATCTAGTGGAGGGCCCAAGAGGTCCTCTCTTTGTCCCTGTGATTTTTCTTGAAACTGCCTCTTTGAATGTGATACTCAAAGAGTTCTTCCCACAAATGTGTTGGTGTTGTCCTACTATACAGTCATTCTGACTACAACTGCCTGTCACTGGAGTAACACAGCACTCAGTCCTAGGCCTCATTGTGGCATGTTTTTGTTTTTGATCAGGGTTTCTCCTATTATACATTACTCTGAGAAGCCCTCTGTTAACAAATTTATGATCATTTGTTTTCAAAAATCACATTGATGAGTAGGAGGAGGTCGGTCATGTCTTCCTTGTTTGAATGGGCCCAGCATAGAACTATGTCCACAGTGGATATGTGCCTCAGAGCTATAAATTATGCAAATATGCCTAACCTCACACACACACACACACACACACACACACACACACACGTGAGAATCAATTTATTACAGTTTTACAAATCTAGATATCCTCTTTTTTGCATATATTACATTGTAGTTTTTGAGAGACTATAAATTCTATTTACAGAAGAATTCTAGAAAACATTTAATCAAGATGCATTATTTCACAGACATTCATTCTTACTCCCATAATATCAAGTTAAGGAACGGATTCTAACAGAGATCGATGGACCTTGGAACACTCAGTACTGAATGAGTTCTCAATATCAGGTGCTCACCCTGGGACTCAGGCTACCCCACTGAATGGGAGGTAGAAAAAGTGGATGAGCCAAAGGTCATGGGGGATACCAGGTGAACAAGGGCCTCTAAATCAACATGAACAAAGCTCATGTGAGTCCAGAATGACAGATCTGGCATTCCCAGGGCTTGCCCTGGTCTACACCAGGTCCTCTGCCTAAATATTATACCTGCTGCTTTTTTTGTTTTCACAAGACTCCTGAGTACAAAGAGAACAAGTGTGTCTCTGCCTCTTGTCTCTTTTCTTTTGTTCTTTTTCCTGTCCAATTTCAAAGTGATGGTATTTATTTTTCCTTGTTTTATTCTGTTATACTTTAAATTTATCTTTTAGAAGACTGTTCTTTTCTAGTGAGAGAGAGAAAAGGAGAGGATCTGTATGGGAAGGGTGTGGAGGAACTGGGAGGAGTGGAGTGAGGGGAGATCATTATCAGGATATATTCTTTGAGAAAGAATATAATTTTCAATAAGAATTTTATAAAAAGGAACAGATTATATTCTTAAGCATCACTTATTTTGATGCTCTTTTCATATCCTTAAGTCTATCTACTAACACCACCTCACAGTCCCTTCAGTGTGATACAACTTACACCACCAATTTGGATTTTCCATTTGAAGCATGGGAGAGTTCACAGGCTTCAGAGCTCTTCCTGCCACAGTTTTAGTCACTGCCATCCCATCCTTGTTACTGGCTCCATACCCTCAGGACTTCCACTGTTTCTTAATGAACTTCATTCCCCTATCTCCAGGTCTTAAGTATTATAGTATGGGTGGGTGCATACTCGGTCATGGAGTCCATGCTCATTGCTCTCAGTTGTTCCTTATTTAGGAGAGATGCCATTGGCATGAAACCTTCCCTGATTCTCAGGGAATTAGCACTGCTGCTAGTATTTTCAGCTTAACACAGAGAAATTTGGAATTTGAATCACTTCAAAGGTGAGCCTGAGACTTGACCAAGTGCGTGGGGAAAAGAGACAAGGGAACCTAGCTGCTACTTTCTTTTGGATATCTTTTTTATAAGCCTTCCCCAACAGCATGGTATGGATTGTGACTACTTATAAGATACCTCTCTAGAGAGTGAGAACCACATACTCAATGGAGAGTAACTTCCAAGGCTCCAGTTTGCATAGATTATGTATGGCTCATTGTGTCCCTCTGTGGTACAGCAGAATGCAGGGCTCCTGCATTTACTCACCACTCTCCAGCTTCACTCAATACAGAGGGAGGCCGCTAGGAACAAAGGCTGTACTTTAGGGAGCCCTTTCTCCATGGCAGGCACTTCATTTACTCCGCGTTCTTTCAGTGAGCTTCCGCTGTGTAGCAGGAAGTTGAGTAGGAACTGGAGAGGCTCCAAGGCACTGTTGAAACTGCCAGCTCTCATTGAGTTTACTTGCTACTGTGGTCGACAGAAAACACCATTGAGGTTAAGGAATCAACATGTTTTGATATCCCCCTCAGTTGGAGGCAGTGTTTTCTGTTAGGAAAGCAAAGCAGGAAAGGGTGGTTGCCAGTAGTGAATGATGGTTATGCACTTAATAAAAAGAAACTATTTGAGATTAAAATTACATCATTTACTCTTCCCTTGCTTACCCCCACACCTCCTGCTTATTCCTTCTTGGTGCCTTTCAAGTTCATTGCCTCTTTTTTCATTAACACCTTTATCATACTCAATTATGTATACATAATACTAAGTGCATACATACAACCTGTTCAGTCTGTATAAAGTTGCTTTCATGAGTATGTTTTCAAGGCTGAGGGAAGGCGTCTCCTAATATTGGCATTCCTTAGTTTCCTGTAGTTCTTTATGCAGGGTTAAGACCACATATTCTTCTTTGCTGTCTCCATCACTGGACCCTCTCTGAGTTAGCATGTCTATTGGTGTTGTCCTTGGTCAGCTCATGGTTTTCCAGTCATGTTGCTAAGACCTCATGAGTATCTGCTGCATTCCTAGGAGATAAACACTCACAGCTAACTCCCTGCTCCTCTGGCTCTTACAATGTTTCTTCCCCTTCTTCCATAGTGATCCCTGAGCCTGAGGTTCAGGAGTTTTGTTGTAGATAAATCATATCGGACCTAGCTTCACGGTTCTGCATGCCAATTGGTTATCCTTTTCTGTACTGATCTCTGTTGCAAAGAGAATTATCCTTCAGTGAGGGTTGAGGACTACACTTTCCAGTGGATACATAGAGAAATACTTAGAATATAGTCAAGGGTTTTTGCTGCTTTGTAATAAAATGTCAGTTGCAGTATCTCCTGTAAGATTCATGACTTCGCCAGGCTGTGGGTACTTGGCTAGCTTTCCAGTACCGGGAACAGTTTCTTCCTTTTGGGCAGGACTTATGTCTACTCTGAAGCTATTGGTTACTGCCATCTGTGTGTGTCAGTTTTGTAACCTTCATGTTACAGTGCCAGGGCCTACAATTTTGTTGTTGTTGATGCTGCTGCTGCTGTTGTGTTTCTGATTCATCTTGTCTGTGGAATATTTTCTCTACATAGCAATGGCTGTCCTGGATCTCAATATGTAAAGCAGGTATCCTTGAACACGCAGAAATCAATTATCCTCTGCCTTCGGAGTATTAGGATCACTCGTGTGCACCACCACTGCCTGGCCCCACTGCATGATCTTTCAAATGGAATGTCCAGGGCCTGTCTCCCTGAGAAGGTCCTACCTGATCAGGTAGTGGAAGACAAGGAGGGATTAAGGTCAAAGGGGATCTGGAGGAATAGTAGGCATATGAGGAATGAGTACAAGAGAGGTAGGAGGTATTCAGAGTCTGGCAGAGCATCCAAAGATTCAGGGTGGGTGGAAGAAGTCCCCAAAATGTTGGGAAGACAGTTCAGTGTAGAAGCAGTTGCAACCTGATGGCAAATGCTGTTGGATATAGGGAAATCTGGAAAATTTGGTCACTCTGTGTAGAGATCTTCTGCTTTGCTAGATTGGGGGGGGGGTTGCAGGTATGTGAAAATAACTTTTAAGGATCTGTGATGCTTTGTATATACTTGGGCCTGTGAGTAGCACTATTAAGAGGTGTGGACCTGTTGGAGTAGGTGTGTCACTGTGGGTGTGGGCTTTAATATTCTAGTCCTAGCAGCCTGGGAGTATTCTGCTAGCAGCCATCAGAGGAAGATGTAGAACTCTTGACTCCTCCTATACCATGCCTGCCTGGAAGCTGCCAGGCTCCCACCTTGATGATAATGGACTGAACCTCTGAACCTGTATGCCAGCCCCTAAGACAGGATCCATAAAACAACATGTGTTAGGTAGTGAGAGTCAAAGTCTTGTTGTTCTGATCTGTCTTGTTCATAAGTCAAACATCACTTGCTACATCTGATATCCCAAAATCACACCAAGAGGACACACTGCCCCCAAGCACCCACCATCAGTAGCTTTCTACTTTACATTTACTCTTAGTGGGCATTAATCATACAAAGGGAGGCTTTCATTATGACATTGCCATGTGTACCACATAATAGGCTTGGGCCTTATTCACCCCCTTTAATACTCTATTATCCTTCGCCACTCTTTCCAAGTCTCTGTCTACAGCACCTGTATTCCTTCTCCTTTACTTTTCTGTCCCTTTTTATTGACTTGGATCAATTGATAACCATTGCTATGTAGAGAAAAATATGCCACAAACAAGATGAATCAAAAACAAAAGAACAACAACAAAAACAAGAACAAAAGTATAGGCAGTGGCACAATAAAATGAAGGGTACAAAACTGACACGCACAGATGGCAGTAACCAACAGCTTCAGAGTAGATTTAAGACCTGCCCAAAAGGAAGAAATTGTTCCTGGTACTGGAAAGCTAGCCAAGTACCCACAGCCTGGTGAAGTGGCAAGAATACAAAATGCTCCTTTTCCTTTTTATGGCTTTCACATATGAGAGGAAATATGTGATATTTCTCTTTCCAAACCTGGGTCTTATTACATCAGCCACAGAAAACTCCCTTTTGTAGCTCACCTCATTTCTGTTATCAATTAGTCCATTGACTGGCACCTGAGTTGAATCCATTACTCAGGTTCTATTGGTACTATGGATATTTATGTATCACTGTAGCAAGGTAGCATTGACTCCTTTGTGTAATAGTGAAGAATCTTGTGGCTGGCATATGTGGGAGTTGTATTTTGAATGTTTGACCTATCTCCATAACCACCTCCTTAATGGCGAGACCACGGTGGCACATGTCTTTAATTCTAGCACTCTGTAGGCAGATGTAGGCAGATTTCTGAGTTTAAGTACATAACTGTCCATCTGTCCTTGGAGAAATTGTAGCTATTAGCTTCATGCACAGGCCTTGAAAGATGGTCTGTTGCTTTGTGTTGCTGTTGTCACTGTGGCATTCTGTGCTCTCCAGGGTCTGACCAATGCCATACAAGATTGGAAGACATGGGTCATCATTGACCAAACTTGATCTGTGTCCAGTGACTTTCTCCTTGGGCTCATTTTGCTCCTTCCTGCTATTCCACTTGTCTCAGTAAGGGGGGAAAAGAGCATAGCCCAACATATGGGTCACACAGCACACATATGATACCAGGGAGTGACCTTTGAGGCAGGAATGCCTCCAGTCACATTATGCAGAAGGAATAAGGACCTAAAGAAGCATTGAAAAAGAGCATGTTTGTTCAATAAACACCAGTATCTGAACACTAAGAAATGGTGATCTGTGAGCTCCACTTGATTTCTCATGGCACACATACTCAAAACTATAGGCATAGCCTTGCTAAAACAGATATTCCAAATACAAAGAGCATATGCACCATTTTTGTGTTTGTGAGTTGGTACCATAAACAAAGCAAAGCAAAAAAAAAAATACAACAAAATGAAATACAGCTGCAGGAAGCAGTTTCAAAGATTTCCATCTCTCAAACCATGAGAGGCTCATTCCAACATGTGGGTCTGAGTGTCCATAGGTGTTCCAGGAGTGTGCGCAGCATGAGCTGTTTCTATAGAACCTTTGTGTTTCTAATGGTTTTTTCCCCTTAGAAAGGATGGATGGAGAGCAACACCACGAGAGTTCAAAACCACCTCAAAAGAAACTGAAGACAGTTCAATTCAAGAAAAAGAAACAAGTCAGGTTTCTGTTGCCCCACAAAGTTGACAAGAAAAAGAAACCTTCCCCACAAGATGCAGATGAGTCCATATTCAGAAGTGAACGCCACTACTGCCAGAAGTGTGTGGGGACCACATCTGGGGTCTCCGTGGGAACTAAGACAGAAGCAATCTCTCAGTCATCCTCCTGGGAAATGCTATCACTAGACCTCAGTAACTTGACACTCAACCCTCATACCACCCAGCCCCTTCTTGTGCAAGACAACATACCAATAGAAGAGAACAAAACGCAGTGGCAGCGGAAAAGCAAAAGGATGTTTCAAAAGGTTCTCCACGATGGACAGAATGACTCTGACAATGTCATCCTCACGAGAAGGAAGATCCAAACCTAGGGGATCATGAGCATCAACATCTTTTTGGGAGCATGGTCAGGAGGAGTAATGATGTCCAAACTGGTGACATTAATACAGCCGGATCGCGATTCTAATCTATTCCACAAATATAGCCATCTTTTCCTTAGTAATTTTGGCATCCTCCCTGAGGCATTCTGGGAAGAGATGCTCCTCAGCAAGGACGACCAGATAGCAATGTTTCTATACTCCCCATGTTCCCATGGGGCAAGATACCATTTTCCCCTCCTCGGGTTTGCGACTTTTCCTCCCTTACATTGTTGCCAATAAAGTTAGAACATCTAGGTAGGGTTTTTGACTTGCTGTTTTCAAACGGCATCAATGTCATTTTAACAACTGAAACCCAGAAGGAGCACAAGGCCTTATGGAGGTGTGTGTCTGTGTCTTTGTCTGTGTCTGTTTGTGTCTTTGTCTGTGTGTCTATGTGTCAGTGTCTGTGCGGTATGTCTGTGTGTGTGTGAAATTTTTGTTTCAAGACCATTATAGATACAGAAGAATCAGATTCTTCATCCAATTAGATTCCCTGATAGTTTTTCTTCCATTATACAACAATACATCAAAAGCAAGGAACCGAGCCTATAACAATGGGTGTTTCGAGCTTTCTGTCCCTGTATTCTATGTGCCAATCCATGCAAGAATCACCATAACCAATTGTCAACTCTGACTCATGCTAGTTTTTATAAGGATACCCAGTAGCATGTCTAAAACTGGGGCAGCCATAGTATTGTTTACAATTTCCATATTCATAGCATTTCAAGAATGTCATATAAAATTTCAGTGTTGGCCTTTTCTGCTCATCACCATGTGCTTAATTCTCCTTACTTGATGGTGTATGTCAAATTTCCATTCTTTAGGAATGCAACCTGTGGGCAAATTGCTTGTTTATCATGTGTAGAACCCTAGGTTTGATTACCCAGCACCACAGTCAATAAAAAAGAGATGAAACTTGGATTCCTACTCCTTTTCATTGCTGTATGCAATACCATGTTTTGGGTGTGCCACTGGTTCTGTTGCCCATTTGCCAGCTGAGAAATTTTTGGTTCCCAGATTTGACTAGCTAGTATGAATAAAGATTCTATGAACAATGGGATGAAGGGTTTTGTGTGGACATAAGCTTCCAATGGGACAAAGACCCAAGATTCCAATCTCTGTGTGACATGGCTAGCATTGACTTTTGCATTCAATTTATCATCCTCCAAAACCATTTGTAAGACTCAAGATCCCCAATCTGGTCTATCTATTAAGTGTAGGATATAGAATATGAACTGTGGGAACAACACCTGTGTCATCTATACAATATGCAACTGTTTTATTAGCCAATCCCTTTTCCTTCAATAACTGTGGGAGGGTAAGCAAACATGGACTACATGTGGTGTACTCTAGAATTTTAGAAGAATAGAAAATAAAAAAGGGATCTTGCCTCAAGGCACTGCGGGCAGCTGGCAGCTGTGGCCAGGTGTGTGGACAGAGTCTTAGCCTAACATCGACTACCCGGTCAGGATCTTGCTGGCACCCAGAGCCAGAGCAGCTAGTCCGTGGAAGGTCTGTGCACCTACAGCTTGGTGGTGCACCCAGAGTCAGATCAGATCAGCAGGCGGTCCCAGCCATACCACTCCTGGGCATATACCCAGAAGATTCCCCAGCATGCAATAAGGATACATACTCCACTATGTTCATATAGCCAGAAGCTGGAAAGAACCCAGATGTCCCTCAACAGAAGAATGGATACAAAAAATGTGGTATATATACACAATGGAGTACTATTCAGCCATTAGAAACAATGAATTCATGAAATTCTTAGAGAAATGGATGGAGCTGGAGAATGTCATACTAAGTGAGGTAACCCAGTCTCAAAAGAATACCCATGGTATACATTCATTGATAAGTGGATATTAGCCTAGAATCTTGGGACACCAAAGACACAATCCACATACCAAATGATGTCCGAAAAAGAAGGAAGGAGTGGACCCTGGTTCTGGAAAGGCTCAAAGCATCAGTGTAGGTGAATACCAGAACAGGGAAGTGGGAAAGGGTGGATGGGGAACATGGGGAGGGAAAAGGGCACGTGGGACTTTTGGGGGGCAGGGAACCAGAAAAAGGGGAATGAAATGTAAATATAGAATATATCCAACAAAAACTTTTTTAAAACTGAAAAAGGAAAACTTTGGGCTAGAGATATAGATCAATTCTGGAGAGTTTGCCTGGCATGCAAAGAAGCCTTGAGTTTAGTCTCCATCAAGAAAAAGAAACAAAACAACCCTAAAACTTGTGGAAGCAATGTATAATCAAAATAAACATTATGTATGTTATTTCATATATTACGGTACCAGCATGCACACACACATACATATGCACAATTTCATACACACACACATACACACACACACACACACACACACACACACACACACGATTTCACTGGGGCAAAACACTCCCCTAATCTGGTTTCATGCATGTTCCCAGCTACTTCAAGTTGCTCCTCATCGTTTAATGAACTCTGCTGAGGGGAATATCACAGGAAGCAAGACCATTTAAAATACATCCTACCAATGAATAATACTGATTAATAAAATATTTTTCTTTTGTGTTAATATGTGGTGTACAAACGCATATGTGTTGCCATCTGTGTCTATGTCATTGTTTTTCTAAGTGTAGTGCACACTGCATTTTCCAGTGTCCAAGGTGACATGTCAACTGATGTCATTGTATAGGTCTTGTTAGGTGACCATAGTGTTGAGATTTTCCCTGTCGCATATGGAAGCTTTTCTTAGCAGAAGACCTATTCCCCTATCTCTCACAATCTTTCTGTCCCATCTTCTGAAATATGCCCTAAGTCTTAGGTATAAGGGTAAAGCTGGAGATGTGTCCATTGGGAATGCCCCCTCCCCTACAGTCAGTCATTGCCAGCAATTTGACCCTCTGCTGTGAAAAGGAAATCCTTTGGTGAAGTGCAAGAACTCCTAAGCTCATCTGTGGGTATGAGTATGTAGAATGCAGTCTGAACGTCTTAGAAAAATGTGGTAGTGGGCTCCCCTTGAGTGCCCATGGCCTCACTATAGTCTAACAAATGTTTAGATGGTTTGTTGCTTTGTTTTGTTGTAGTCCTTTTAAAACATCATTTATATTGTGGTATTAGGTTTTAGGATTCTTTTGTTTTATTCTTTGTCCTTTTTTGTGCTGATTTACATTTTTCACACAATATATTTTGATTAGGTATTTATTCTCACCTGAGTCCTCCCAGATTCATTTCACCTGGCCAAGTACTCCTGAGCACGGGCCCTGACCTGGAATGTGTTAGATATCCTCAGTGGCATTCTCATATAGAAACATTGTCTCCTCTTTGCTAGCAGGTATCAATTGTTAACAGGTACATGGTTAGTGGTGGTTCCCTGTGTCTAGTTCCCTTTCTCTGTGCTTGGATCCCATCTGGTTTCAACCATTATAGGTCTTGTGCATGTTGCCATTGTTTCTGAATTCATATGTGTATTGGTCCTGTTTTCCCTAAAAGACACTTTTTCCTTGGAGTTATCTTTAGGCCCTTCTGATTGTTTCTCCTCCTACATATATCCATGAACCTTGAGAACAGAATGTTGAAAAAAAGACATGTTGTGGACTGAGCACACTGTCCATTTGTGATTCTTGGTTTTAATTTTCATATGTCGTAAGAAAAAGCTTCCCTGACCCATGCCACTTCTGCAACAGGGAAGACCCCATTTCCTGATACATTCTAGAGAACCAGCAGCAGCATTGGATTTGGTAAGAACCACCCCCCACCTCTGGAGGCAGAGAGACGCTGTCTGGGACTCACTACCCAGAAACCAAAAATACCTGTCCTCCCTCCAGATCAACAATCTTCTACCATCCCTTCTACCCCTCCCTCCTCCACCACCACTGCCTGTCCCATTCCTTCCAATGTTGGAGACCCCTGCCACGTCTGCCACAGGGAAGACCCCATTTCCTGATACTTTCTAGAGAACAAGCAACACACAGGGCATTCGGAAAAACAGCATGTAAGACACTCGAGAACCAGCAGCCTGAAAGACATTCTAACCCTTGCCAAGTTTGCCACAAGGAAGTCTCCATCTCCTGATACTTCTTGGAGAACCATCTGTATGCAGGGCATTTGAGAGAAAGGAATCCCAGGAGTACAAATACACAGTCCTGCAGGACAGAGAAGTCACAGTCAGAGGCAGCAAGACCAGCTAACACCAGAGATAACTACATGGTAATATCATTACCAATAGAAACCAATGCAACATAGCACTATCAGAACCTGTTCTCCAACAACAGCAAATCCTGGATACTCCATCACATTGGAAAAGCAAGAGCTGGATTTAAAATCTCATTTCATGATGCTGATGGAGGAATTCAAGGACATAAATAACTCCCTTGAAGAAATACAGGAGAACATGGGTCAACAGGTAGAAGACCTTAAAGAGGAAACACAAAAATCCCTATACAGGTGACTATGGGTCAACAGGTAGAAGCCCTTAAATAGGAAACAGAAAAATCCCTTAAAGAAATACAGGAGAATAACAGGTAGAAACTCTTAAAGAGGCAACACAAAAATCCCATAGGGGATTATGGGAAAAAATGGGTCAACATGCAAACGCCATTAAAGAGGATTCACAAAAATCCCTAAAAGAAACAAAGAAGATGGGTCAACAGATAGAAGACATTAAAGAAGAAACGCAAAAATCCCTTAAAGAATTTCAGAAAAACACAAACAAACAAGTGAAGGAACTGAGCAAAACTATCCAGGATCTAAAAATGGAAGTAGAAACAATAAAGAAATTGCAAAGTGAGATGTCTCTAAAGACAGAAAAGTGTGGAAAGAATTCAGGAGTCATAGATGTAAGCATTAACAACAGAATATAAGAGATGAAAGAATTTCAGATGCTGATGATTCCATAGAAAACATTGCCTCAACAGTCAAAGAAAATGCAAAATGAAAACGGCTTGCAGACATAGCCCAAGTCTAACATCACTTGGGTCTCAGCCAGTCAGACTTCTGCCTGCACCAAGGGCCTGGGCAGCTAGGCAGGCCTTCTGTGTGCCAGCTTTGTTGGGGGCCGTTGGCCCTGTAGAGTGATCAGTACTTGTAAAAGGTCCCCGAAGCATCTGACATCTTCTTTCCCTGACAGAGCAGACAGGTTCACAAAGAAAACCCCAGTATAACATTTCTTTGGGCAAGACACACCAGGGTTCCAACGGCACCTAAGAGGAGAACAGCACATCAGCATTCTGTGCCAGGGAAAACCCAGCCATCCAACAGTGCTGAAATAGCCTTACAGGCTCACAAAAGATTCAAGCACCAGCCAGTGACAAGACCAACTAACACCAGAGATAACCAGATGGCAAAGGGCAAATGTAGGAACATTACTAACAGAAATCAAGGTAAGATGGCAGCATCTGAACCCAATTCTTGAAAAACAGCAAGTCCTGGATACACCAACACACCAGAAAAACAAGATTTGGATTTAAAATCATTGGTCATGATGCAGTTAGAGAAACTCAAGAAGGACATAAATAAATCTCTTAAAGAAATACAGGAGAAAATGGATAACAAGGTAGAAGCCCTTACAAGGGAAACACAAAAATCATTTAAAGAAATTCAGGAGAATATGGGTCAAAAGATAGAAGCCAATAAAGAGGAAATGCAAAAATCACTTAAAGAAATACAGGAGAACTTGGGTCAACAGGCAGAAGTTATGAAAGAGGAAACACAAAAATCTCTTAAAGAATTACAGGAAAACAAACAAATAAGTGAAGTAACTGAGCAAAACCATCCAGGATGTAAAAACAGAAGTAGAAACAACTAAGATATCGCAAAGGGAGACAACTGTTTTCAGGACAGTGTTTCTCTGTATAGCCCTGGCTGTTCTGGAACTTGAGATTCTTACTTCTATCTCTTGTATTCTGTTGTTGACATTTGCATCTATGGCCCCTGATTTCTTCCCAGGGTTTTCTATCTACAAAGTTGTCTCCCTTTGCTCCCTTGGGAGCTGTTGGAGCCTTGGAGCCTTGGTGTGTCTTGCCCCAAGCAATGTTATACTTGGGTTGTCTCTGTGAGCCTGGTGCTGCCTGTCTTCTCCATCAGGGAACAAAGATGGCAGATGCTATGGGGACCTTTTCCAAGTGCTGATCACTCTGCAGGGCAAACGACCCCTGACAGTGCTGGCACACAGCAGGAAGTAGCCTGACAGGCTGAGACTCAAGTGATGTTAGACTCGGGCTATGTCTGCATAGCTGGCGCTATCTGATAGATCTGTCTGGTATCCGGGAGCCAAGATGGCAGAGCGAAAATGGTCTATGTTTTAATTCTTATACTGCAGCATCTGTCTTATTTTGATTTGCTAGCTTTATTAAATTTTCCTCTAGACTTTGCTTCCAAATTTTATCTATATCTCCTTGCTGTTCATTCTGATCTGTGAATTGTTGAATCCTTTTTTTCTAGTGTCTCTTCCAGCTGCTGTCTCCAACCTTTATTTTCCTCTTTTTGTTGCTTATCTTGACCTATAAAATCATGAATATTTAGTTCTAGTGTTACCTCTAATCTCTTTACTAAGGTGTATTTATCAGGGTTCTCTGTAGTCACAGAACTTATGGGTAGTCTCTATATAGTAAGGGAATTTGTTATGATTTACAATCTGTAGTCCAACTCCCCAACAATGGTGAGATGTGAATGGAAGTCCAAGGATCTAGTAGTTGCTCAGTCCCACAAGGCAAGAAGGTGAAGAAGAAAATTCTTCCTTCTTCCCATGTTCTTATGTAAGTCTCCAGCAGAAGGAGTGGGCCAGATAAAAGGTGTGTACCACCACATCTGGATCTGTGATTTGCTTTGTCTCAAATGACCCTAAACATAGAGACAGGCTTTCATTAGTCTCCTGGGATTCATAGCCACTATGCCTGAAGTTCTTCATGCCAAGATCCAGGTCAGAAACTTGTATCTCCCAGCCTCAAGTTCTGGAGGTGAACTTTCCAATTCTGGATTGTAGTTCATTCCAGATATAGTCAAGTTGACAACCAGAAATAACCATTACATAAGGGAAGGAATGTTTTATGTAGGGTCCTATCTTTGAGAAGACACAGTAGATCAAGAGAAATAATATTGCAATACTGGTAAATGAAAAGATGTCTATTTCCTTTAAATCCATCCCTGTTAAACCATTCAGAATATCACCCCTCAAGGTCCATAAGGTATTTATTGTTTTTCTCATCTTTGGGTTTTTTGTTTGTTTGTTTTGTTTTGTTTTGTTTTGTTTTGTTTTGTTTTGTTTTGTTTTGTTTTCCGAGACAGGGTTTCTCTGTGTAACCCTGGCTGGCCTGAAACTCAGAGATCCACCTGCCTCTGCCTCCCAAGTGCTGGGATTAAAGGCATGCTCTGCCACCACCTGGCTGTTTTTCTCATCTTTAAATATCAATGTATGATGCTTATTACTTGATCTGGAGCCCTTTGTACCTTTGTCTCACTTGCTGTTTGATTCAGAGTCTGCCTGCCACTGTCCTGTGCAGACACAGGGAATACAGGGCAGCAAACACAGAACGGCTCTCTCTGGTGTAAATGCAACTATCAGTTCATTTTGTCTGCCCATGTCCAGCTCCAGGCTGGGGTGCTGCCCCTGGCCAAAGCTGTTTGCCTGAGGCTTGGGGAGGGAGCCTCTCTGCAGTTTTTGGTAGGCCCCTCAGACCCAGTCAGCTTTTAATTCATACACTGCCACAACCTAGATAGTTGCCCCAGCCTTGTATTAGGGATGAAGAGAGGGGCAGTGATCTTATATCTCAGGTTAAATTGAGTTCTAATCTATACCTGGGGGTACCATTTTGTTGTAAATCTCTAATCACAATAAGTCCATTCAAGGAACATGCAAGTTTGTTGCGGTAACTCCCCAAGTCCAATAAGTCCATGCAAGGAAAACACAACTCAGTTTTATATATATAAACTGAATGCCAATATTGGGCAGATATGCCTCTACACCACTTTCTTCCCCAGCTATGAAATCCCTGGTACTTGCAGTTTCTGCAGGACATGCACTTTTGCTCCATCTTCCTTTCAACAACTCTCCCTGTGTCCTCCTCCATACCTTGTCTCCTGCAACTCCGCCTCCTCCCCTCCTCTTCCTGCCTAACCTGGAAAACACACCTACTTATTTTTACCCAGCAATTGGCTCTTTGTCGTCTTTATTAGCCAACCGGATAACTGACAGAAATTTCTCTACATTTATAGACAGTGTGAGCCACCATGTGGATGGATGCTGGGAATGAACCCATGCCCTCTGGAATAGCAGCCACTGCTCTCAACTGCTGACTTTCCTCTCCAGCCCCAACTTTTTGTACTTTAATCAGTTGTCTTAACTCTGAAGATTTTTGCTTCATTTCCTGAGTTTTTCAATTTGAGTTTAATTTCAGCTTGTTATATTTCTTAGAGATTGTATTTCTTAGCTAAATTCTACTTTCATGCCTTGAAATGTCAATATTTTATTCAACAGTTTGGTTGTATTTCTGTGGTGTTTATTAAGTAAGGGATTTATTCATATCCTCTTTAAAGTTAAAATATTTTCTTTTCTTTTTTTAATTTTCTATATTCTTTGTTTACATTCCAAATAATTTCCCCTTTCCGGGTTCCCCCATTCCCAGAAGTCCCATAAGCCCTCTTTGCTCCACAAATTACCCAATCACCCCCTGCCCATTTCACTGTCCTGGTAATCCCCTACAATGCTGCATCAAGCCTTTCCAGGACCAGGGCCCTCTACTTTATTCTTCTTGGGAATGATTTGATATGTTCATGAAGTCTTGAGAATTCAGAGATTCTGAGCAAATATCCAATTATCAGTGACTGCATTCCATGTGTATTCTTTTGAGATTGGGTAAGCACACTTATGATGATATTTTCCAGTTCCAACCATAGGCCTAAAAATTTCATGAATTCGTTGTTTTTAATTGCTGAGTAGGATTCCATTGTGTAAATATACCACATTTTCTAGATCCATTCTTCCACTGAGGGACATCTGGGTTCTTTCTGGCTATTATAAAAAAGGTTGCTATGAACATAGTGGAGCATGTGTCCTTATTGCATGCAGGGGAATCTTCTGGGTATATGCCCAGGAGTGGTATGGCTGGGTCCTCCGGAAGTGTCATGCCAGTTTTCCGGGGAACTGCTAGACTGATTTCCAGAGTGGTTGTACCAGCTTGCAATCCCACCAGCAGTGGAGGAGTGTTCCTCTTTCTCCACATCCTCGCCAACACCTGCTGTCTCCTGAGTTTTTAATCTTAGCCATTCAGACTGGTATGAGGAGAAATAACAGGGTTATTTTGATTTGCATTTCCCTAATGATTAATGATGTTGAACATTTCTTTTTTATTGGATATATTCTTTATTTACATTTCATTTCCCTTTTCCTGGTTCCTTACCCCCCAAAATTCCACATGCCCTTTTCACTCCCACTGTTCACTTATCCACCCATTCAGACTTCCCTGTTCTGGTATTTCCCTACACTGATGCATTGAGCCTTTCCAGAACCAGAGTCCACTCCTTCCTTCTTCTCAGACATCATTCGGTATGTGGATTGTGTCTTGGGTGTCCCAAGACTCTAAGCTAATATCCACTTATCAGTGAGTGCATACCATGGGTATTCTTTTGAGACTGGGTTACCTCACTTAGTATGATGTTCTCCAGCTCCATGCATTTGTCTAAGAATTTCATGAACTCATTATTTCAAATGGCTGAATAGTACACAATTGGGTATATATACCACATTTTTTGTATCCATTCCTCTGGTGAAGGACATCTGGGTTCTTTACAGCTTCTGGTTATTATAAATAAGGCTGCAATAAACATAGTGGACCATGTATCCTTATTGCATGCTGGGGAATCTTCTGGCTATATGCCGAGGAGTGGTATGGCAGGATCCTACAGAAGTATCATGTCCAGTTTTCTGAGGAACCGCCAGACTGATTTCCAGAGTGATTGTACCAGCTTGCAATCCCACCAGCACTGGAGGAGTATTCCTCTTTCTCCACATCCTCGCCAACACCTGCTGTTTCCTGAGTTTTTAATCTTAGCCATTCTGACTGGTGTGAGGTGAAATCTCAGGGTTGTATTGATTTGCATTTCCCTAATGACTAATGATATTAAACATTTCTTAAGGTGCTTCTCACCCATCCAAAGTTCTTCAGGTGAAAAGTCTTTGTTTAGCTCTGTACCCCATTTTTGATAGGGTTATTTGGTTTTCTGGAGTCTAACTTCTTGAGTTCTTTGTATACATTGGATATTAGCCCTCTGTCAGATATAGGGCTGGTGAAGATCTTTGACCAATTTGTTGGTTGCTGATTTGTCCTTTTGACAGTGTCTTTTCCCTTACAGAAACTTTGTAATTTTATGAGGTCCCATTTGTCTATTCTTGAACTTAGAGCATAAGCTATTGGTGTTCTGTTCAGGAACTTTCCCCCTGAGCCAATGTCCTCAAGGGTCTTCCCCAGTTTCTTTTCTATTATTTTTAGTGTGTCTGGTTATATGTGGAGGTCTTGATCCACTTGGAGTTGAGCTTAGTACAAGGAGATAAGAGTGGATCAATTCTCATTCTTCTGCATGTTGACCTCCAGGTGAGCCAGCACCATTTGTTGAAACGGCTATGTTTTTCCAACTGGATGTTTTCAGTTCCTTTGTCGAAGATCAATTGGCCATAGATGTGTGGGTTCAATTCTGGGTCTTCAATCCTATTCAATAGATCCAACTCCCTGTCACTATACCAATACCATGCAGTTTTTAACACTACTGCTTTGGAGTATTGCTTGAGGTCCGGGATACTGATTCCGCCAGAAGGTCTTTTACTGTTGATAATAGTTTTAGCTATCCTGGATTTTTTGCTATTCCAGATGAATTTGAGAATTGCTCTTTCTAACTCTGTGAAGAACTGAGTTGGGATTTTGATGGGAATTGCATTGAATCTGTATATTGCTTTTAGTAAGATTGCCATTTTAACTATATTAATCCTGCAACCCCACAAGCATGGAAGATTTTTCCATTTTCTGAGGTCTTCTTCTATTTCCTTCTTCAGAGACCTGAAGTTTTTCTCATACAAATCTTTCACTTGTTTTCTTAGAGTTACACCAAGATACTTTACAGTGCTTGTGGCTATTGTGAAGGGTGTCATTTCCCTAATTTCTTTCTGAGCCTGTTTATCCCTTGAGTATTGGAAGGCTACTGATTTGCTTGAGTTTTATAGCCAGCCACTTTGCTGGAGTTGTTTATCAGCTGTAGGAGTTCTCTGGTGGAGTTTTTTGGGTCACTTAATTATACGATCCTATCATCTGTGAATAGTGATAGTTTGATTTCTTCCTTTCCTATTTGTATCCCTTTGACTTCCTTATGTTGTCGAAATGCTCTAGCTAGTATCTCAAGTACTATATTGAAGAGATATGGTGAGAGGGGGCAGCCTTGTCTAGTCCCTGATTTTAGTGGGATTGCTTCAAGTTTCTCTCTGTTTACTTTGATGTTGGCTACCTTCCTGCTGTAAATTGCTTTTACTATGTTTAGGTATGGGCCTTGGATTCCTGTTCTTTCCAAGACTTTTAGCATGAAAGGATGCTAAATTATGTCAGATGCTTTTTCAGCATCCAATGAGATGACCATGTGGTTTGTTTCTTTGAGTTTGTTTGTGTAGTGGATTGCATTGATGGATTTCAATATATTGAACCATCCCTGCATCCCTGGGATGAAGCCAACTTGATCATGGTGAATGATTGTTTTGATGTATTCTTGAATTCAGTTGGCAAGAATTTTATTGAATATTTTTGCATCAATGTTCATAAGGGAAATTGGTCTGAAGTTCTCTTTCGTAGTTGGATCTTTGTGTTTTTGGTATCAGTGTTACTGTGGCTTCATAGAATGAGTTGGGAAGTGTTCCTTCTGTTTCTATTTTGTGTAATAGTTTGAAGAGTATTGGTGTTAGGTCTTCTTTGAAGGTCTGATAAAAGTCTACACTAAAACCATCTGGTCCTGTGCTTTTTTTATTTTTATTTTTTGATGGAAGACTTTCTATGACCCCCTCTATTTCTTTGGGGGTTATGGGTCTGTTTAGACGATCTATTTGATCCTGATTTAATTGTGGTATTTGGTATCTGTCTAGGCAATTGTCCATTTCCTCCAGATTCTCCAGTTGTGTTGAATATAGGCTTTTGCAGTAGGATCTGATGATTATTTGAATTTCCTCAGTTTCTGTTGTTATATCTCCCTTTTCATTTCTAATTTTGTTAATTTGGATACTGTCTCTGTGCCCTTTGGTTAGTCTGGCTAAGGGTTTATCTATCTTGTTGATTTTCTCAAAGAACCAGCTCCTGGTTTTGTTGATTTTATTCTATGGTTCCCTTTGTTTCTACTTGATTGATTTCAGCCCCGAGTTTGATGATTTCCTGTCTTCTACTCCTCCTGGGTGAATTAGCTTCTTTTTGTTCCAGAGCTTTCACGTGTGTCCTTAAGCTGCTAGTATATGCTCTCTCCTGTTTCTTTTTGGAGGCACTCAGGGCTATGAGTTTTCCTCTTAGCACTGCTTTCATTGTGTCCCATAGATTTGGGTATGTTGTACCTTCATTTTCATTAAATTCTAAAAAGTCTTTGATTTTTTTTCTTTATTTCTTCCTTGACTAAGTTATCATTGAGTAGAATATTGTTCAGCCTCCATGTGTATGTGGACATTCTGTTGTTTTGTTGCTATTTAAGACCACTCTTACTCCATGGTGATCCGATAGGAGGCATGAGATTAGTTTGATCTTCTTATATTTGTTGATGTCTGTCTTGTGACCAATTATATGGTCGATTTTGGAGAAGGTACCATGAGGTGCTGAGAAAAAGGCATAGTCTTTTGCTTTAGGATGAAATGTTATATATATATATATATATATATATATATATATATATATATATGTTAAATCCAATTGTTCCAAAGCTTCAATAAGTTTCCCTATGTTCCTGTTTAGTTTCTGTTTTCCTGGTCAGTCCATTGGGGATAGTAGAGTGTTGAGGTCCCCCACAATTATTGTGTTAGGTGCAATGTGTGCTTTGAGCTTTAGTAGGTTTCTTTTATGAATGAGGGTACCCTTGCATTTGGAGCATAGATGTTTAGAATTGTGAGTTCTTCTTGGTGGATTTTTCCTTTGACCAGCAAGAAGTGACCTTCTGTGTCTCTTTTGATGACTTTAGGTCGAAAGTCAATTTGATCTGATATTAGAATGGTTATTCCAGCTCACTTCCTGAGACCATTTGCTTGTAAAATTGTCTTCCAGCCTTTTATTCTAAGGTAGTGTTTTTCTTTGACCCTGAAGTGTGTTTCCTGTATGCAGCAAAATGTAGGGCCCTGTTTCCATATCCAGTCTCTTAGTCTATGTCTTTTTATTGGGGAATTGAGTCCATTGATGTTAAGAGATATTAAGGAATAGTGTTATTTCTTCCTGTCATTTTTGATGTTATTTTTGTTTTTGAGTGGTTATCTTCTTTTGAGTTTGATGGAAGAAGGTTACTGTTTTGCTTTTTCCAGGGTGTAGTTTCCCTCCTTGTATTGGAGTTTTCCTCCTATTATCCTTTGTAGGGCTGGGTTTGTGGAAAGATATTATGTAAATTTGGTCTTGTCATGGAATATTTTGATTTCTCCATCTACATTGATTGAGAGTTTTACTTAGTATAGTAGTCTTGGCTGACATTTGTGTTCTCTTAGACTCTGCATAAGATCCGCCCAGCATCTTCTAGCTTTCATGGTCTCTGGTGAGAGACTAGTGTGATTCTGGTAGGTCTTCCTTTATATGTTACTTGGCCTTTTTCTCTTACTGGTTCTAATATTCTTTCTTTGTTTAGTACGTTTGGTGTTTTCATTATTATGTGACAGGAGGTATTTCTGTTCTGGTCCAGTATGTTTGAAGTTCTGTAGGCTTCTTGTATATTCATGGGCATCTCTCTCTTTAGGTTAGGGAAGTTTTCTTCCATAATTTTGTTGAAGATATTTGCTGGCCCTTTAAATTGTAGATCTTCACTCTCATTTATCCCTATAATCCTTAGGTTTGCTCTTCTCATTGTGTCCTGGATTTCCTGGATGGTTTGGGTTACAAGCTTTTTGCATTTTGCATTTTCTTTGACTGTGGAGTCCATGGTTTCTATGGTATCTTCAGCATCTGAGATTCTTCCTTCTATCTTTTGTACTCTGCTGTTGATATTTGCATCTACGACCCCTGATTTCTTCCCCAGGTTTTCTATCTCCAACGTTGTCTCCCTTTGTGATTTCTTAGTTGTTTCTACTTCTGTGTTTAGATCTTGGATCGTTTTGCTCAGTTCCTTCACTTGTTTCTTTGTGTTTTCCTGCAATTCTTTAAGAGATTTTTGTGTTTCCTCTTTCATGACTTCTGCCTGTTGACTCAATTTCTCCTGCATTTCTTTAAGTGATTTTTTTCGTTTACTCTTTATTGGCTTCTGTCTGTTTACCCATATTCTCCTGGAATTCTTTAAGTGATTTTTGTGTTTCCATTGTAAGGACTTCTAACCTATTCATGTTCCCCTGCGTTTCTTTAAGAGATTTGTTTATGTCTTTTTTGTGTTCCTCTAGCAGCATCATGACCAGTGCTTTTAAACCCAACTCTTGTTTTCTGGTGTGTTGGGGTATCCAGGACTTGCTGTGGTTGGAGAATTGGGTTCAGATGCTGCCATATTGCCTTGATTTCTCTTACATTTGCCTTTCGCCATCTGTTTATCTCTGGAGTTAGTTGGTCTTGTTGTTGGTGTTTGAAGCTCCTGTGAGCCTGGCGTTTGGTGCTACTGTTGCAGAGGGCGTCTGTGCTCCCGAGGCAGAAACCGGAAGGTTTCTGCTACTGGGCTCCAAATTACCTCCTCAGCTCTCCTGAGTCAGACCCAAATATCCTCCCGGCTTGCTGCTGGGCATGCAACTGGCCTCCCACCGTCTCCTCCTGGGCTGCCTAGATGCCAGCTCTTAAGAATCAGTTCTATTTTCCACTGATCTGGGCTTGTTTGTTGGTTCTCTATGGTGACCTGGTCAGGCCACCAGCTCCAAGATGGTGGCTGGTCTCAGGGCTCTGTCTAACCGCGGGATTCCTTGCAGGACCAGAGCTTCCCTGGTTGGACTTCTGGAGCCTAGATGGTGGTGCTCTGAGTCAACAGGGCTCCATCTTGTTAGCTGTCTGTGGTGCCCCGAGGCAAGATGGTGGCCTCCACTGTAAGCCAGGCACAGACCTCCGAGCAAGTTGGTGCCCAAGCAGGTCAGCATACAAATCGCCTGCTGAGCTGATCAGGCTCTGGGGGAAGGCAAGAGCCTGACAGGATAGTTGATGTTAGACTCGGACTCTGTCTGTGCACCTGGCCCCAGCTGGCAGCAGTCTGCACTGACCCAAGGCAAGATGGTGGCCAGGACCAGATGTTTTAGTGCAGAATTCTATCAGACCTTCAAAGAAGACCTAACACCAATACTCATAAAACTATTCCACAAAATAGAAACAGAAGGAACACTACCCAACTCATTCTATGAAGCAACAATTTTGCTGATAACAAAACCACACAAAGATCCAACATAGAAAGAGAACTTCAGACCAATTTCCCTAATGAACATCAAAGCAAAAACACTCAAAAAATCTTGCCAACTGAATCCTAGAACACATCAAAACCATCATTCCCCATGATCAAGTAGGCTTCATCCCAGGAAGGCATGGATGGTTCAATATATGGAAATACATCAATGCAATCCACTACATAAATAAACTCAAAAAAAAAAACCACAGGGTCATTTCATTAGATGCTGAAAAAGCATTTGAAAAATATAGCATCCATTCATGTTAAAGGTCTTGGAAAGAACAGGAATTCAAGGCCCATACCTAAACATAATAAAATTAATGTACAGCAAACCAGTAGCCAACATCAAACTAAATGGAGAGAAATTAAAGCAATCTCACTAAAATCAGGGATTAGACAAGGATGCCCTCTCTATATTTATTCAATATAGTTCTTGAAGTTCTAGCCTGAGCAATTAGACAACAAAAGGAGGTCAAAGGGATAGAGATTGGAAAGAAAGAATTCAAATTATCACTATTTGCAGATGATATGATGTATATTTAAGCAACACAAAAAACTCCACCAGAGAACACCTACAACTTCAGCAAAGTGACTGGATATAAAATTAATTCAAACAAATCAGTAGCCTTCCTATTCTCAAATGATAAACAGGTTGAGAATGAAATTAGGGAAATGACACCCTTCACAATAGCCACAACAATATAAAGTACCTTGGTGAGACTCTAACCAAACAAGTGAAAAATCTGTATGACAGGAAATTCAAGTCTTTGAAAAATGAAATAGAAGAAGATGGAAAAATCTTTCCACAGAAAATGAAAAAAATCTTGCATGCTCTTGGATAGGCAGGAATAATATAGTAAAAATGGCCTTCTTGCCAAAAGCAATATACATATTTAATGTAATCCTGATCAAAATCCCAACTCATTTCTTCAAAGAGTTAGAAAGAGCAATTCTCAAATTGATCTGGAATAACAAAAAAAAAAAAACAGGATAGCTAAAAACTATTCTCAACAGTACAAGGACATCTTGGGGAATCAGTATCCCTGACCTCAAGCAGTAAACCCTTAGCCAGACTAACCAAAGGACACAGAGACAGTATACAAATTAACAAAATTAGAAATGAAAAGGGAGACATAACAACAGAAACTGAGGAAATTCAAAACATCATCAGATCCTACTACAAAGGTCTATACTCAAAACAACTGGAGAACCTGGAGGAAATGGACAATTTCCTAGACAGATATCAAATACCAAAATTAAATCAGCATCAAGTAGATCAGCTAAATAGTCCCATAACCCCTAAAGAAATAGAAGGGGTTATAGAAAGCCTCCCAACCAAAAAAAGTACGGGACCAGATGGTTTTAGTGCAGAATTCTACCAGACCTTCAAAGAAGACTTAACACCAATACTCTCCAAACTATTCCACAAAATAGAGACAGAAGGGACACTGCCCAACTCATTCTTCGAAGCCACAATTACGCTAATACCTAAACCACAAAAAGATCCAACAAAGAAAGAGAACTACAGGCCAATTTCTCTTATGAATATAGATGCAAAAATACTCAATAAAATTCTTGCTAACCGAATCCAAGAGCACATCAAAACGATCATCCACCATGATCAAGTAGGCTTCATCCCAGGGATGCAGGGATGGTTCAATATACGGAAATCCATCAATGTAATCCACTACATAAACAAACTGAAAGAAAAAAAACACATGGTCATCTCATTAGATGCTGAAAAAGCATTCGACAAAATTCAGCATCCTTTCATGCTAAAAGTCTTGGAAAGAGCAGGAATTCAAGGCCCATACCTAAACATAGTAAAAGCAATCTACAGCAAACCAGTAGCCAACATCAAAATAAATGGAGAGAAACTTGAAGCATTCCCACTAAAATCAGGGACTAGACAAGGCTGCCCTCTCTCTCCATATCTTTTCAATATAGTACTTGAAGTTCTAGCAAGAGCAATTAGACAACATAAGGAAGTCAAAGGGATACAAATTGGAAAGGAAGAAGTGAAACTATCATTATTTGCAGACGATATGATAGTTTACCTAAGCGACCCAAAAAACTCCACCAGAGAACTTCTACAGCTGATAAACAACTTCAGCAAAGTGGCAGGTTATAAAATTAACTCAAGCAAGTCAGTGGCCTTCTTGTACTCAAAGGACAAGCAGGCAGAGAAAGAAATTAGGGAAATAACACCCTTCACAATAGCCACAAACAACATAAAGTATCTTGGCGTAACTCTAACCAAACAAGTGAAAGATCTGTACAACAGGAACTTCAAGTCCCTGAAGAAAGAAATCGAAGAAGACCTCAGAAGATGGAAAAATATTTCTTGCTCCTGGATTGGCAGGATCAATATAGTAAAAATGGCCATCTTGCCAAAAGCAATATACAGATTCAATGCGATCCCCATCAAAATCCCAACTCAATTCTTCATAGATCTAGAAAGAGCAATTCTCAAATTCATCTGGAGCAACAAAAAACCCAGGATAGCTAAAACTATTCTCAACAATAAAAGGACTTCTGGGGGAATCAATATCCCTGACCTCAAGCAGTACTACAGAGCAATTGTGTTAAAAACTGCATGGTATTGGTATAGCAACAGGCAAGCAGATCAATGGAACAGGATTGAAGACCCAGAGGTTAACACACAGACTTATGGTCACTTGATCTTTGATAAAGGAGCCACAACCATCCGGTGGAATAAAGATAGCCTTTTCAACAAATGGTGCTGGTTCAACTGGAAGTCAACATGCAGAAGAATGCGAATTGATCCAATCTTATCTCTTTGCACTAAGATCAACTCCAAGTGGATCAAGGACCTCCACATAAAACCAGACACACTGAAACTATTAGAAAAGAAACTTGGGAAGACCCTGGAGGACTTGGGCACAGGGGAAAAGTTCCTGAACAGAACACCAATAGCTTATGCTCTAAGATCAAGAATCGACAAATGGGACCTCATAAAATTACAAAGTTTCTGCAAAGCAAAGGACACTGTCAGAAGGACAAAACGGCAACCAACAAAGTGGGAAAAGATCTTCACCAACTCCACATCCGACAGAGGGCTAATATCCAATATATACAAAGAACTCAAGAAGTTAGACCCCTAAGAACCAAATAACCCTATCAAAAAATGGGGCACAGAGCTAAACAAAGAATTTTCACCAGAAGAAATTCGGATGGCCGAGAAACACCTTAAAAGATGTTCAACATCATTAGTCATCAGGGAAATGCAAATCAAAACAACCCTGAGATTCCACCTCACACCAGTCAGAATGGCTAAGATTAAAAACTCAAGAGACAACAAGTGCTGGCGAGGATGTGGAGAAAGAGGAACACTCCTCCACTGTTGGTGGGATTGCAAAATGGTAAAACCGCTCTGGAAATCAGTTTGGCGGTTCCTCAGAAAATTGGGCATGTTACTTCCAGAGGACCCTGGCATACCACTCCTGGGCATATACCCAGAGGATTCCCCTGCATGCAATAAGGACACATGCTCCACTATGTTTATAGCAGCCTTGTTTATAATAGCCAGAAATTGGAAGCAGCCCAAATATCCCTCAAAGGAGGAATGGATACAGAAAATGTGGTATATTTATACAATGGAATACTACACAGCAATTAAAAATAATGAATTCATGCAATTTGTAGGTAAATGGTTAGACCTGGAAAATATCATCCTGAGTGAATTAACCCAATCACAAAAGAATGCACCTGAAATGCAATCACTGATAAGTGGATATTAATGAGCCCAGAAGCCCTAAATACTCAAGACACAAATAGCAAGTCAAATGATTCCCAAGAAGAAGAAAGGAGAGGACCCTGGGCCTGTAAAGATTGCTTCCAGTTTAGTAAAGAAACCGAGGGGGGAGGGGGAATTATTGGGAAACAGATGGGGGGGAGAGGAACTATGGGAACTATGGTGGGTGGGAACTGGGAAAGGGGAAAGCCTTTGGAATGTAAACATAGAATATAGAAAATAAAATTAAAAAAAAAACTGTACAGTATTGGTACAGTGACAGGCAGGTAGATCAATGGAATAGAATTGAAGACCCAGAAATGAACCCACACACTTATGGTCACTTGATCTTTGACAAAAGAGCTACAACCATCCACTGGAAAAAAAGATAGCCTTTTCAACAAATGGTGCTGGTTCAACTGGAGGTCAGCATGCAGAAGATTGCAAATTGATCCATTCTTATCTCCTTGTAATAAGCTCAAGTCCAAGTGGATCAAGGACCTCCACATTACACCAGACACACTGAAACTAATAGAAAAGAAACTGGAGAAGAGCCTTGAACACATGGACACAAAGGAAAATTTCCTGAACAGAATACAAATAGCTTATGCTCTAAGATCAAGAATTAACAAATGGGACCTCATAAAATTACAAAGATTCTGTAAGGCACAGAACACTGTCAAAAAGACAAAATGCAACCAAAAAAATGGGAAAAGGTCTTTAACAATGCTACATCCAAATGAGCGCTAATATCCAAGATATACAAAAACACAAGAATGTAGACTGCAGTGAGCCAAATACCCATATTTAAAAATGGGGTACAATGCTAAACAAAGAGTTCTCACCTGAGGAATATCAAATGGTGGAGAAGCACCTAAAGTAAAGCTCAACATCCTTACTCATCAGGGGAATGCAAATCAAACAACTCTGAGATTTCACCTCACACCAGTCAGAATGGCTAAGATCAAAAACTCAGGAGAAAACGGGTGCAGGCGAAGATGTGGAGAAAGGAGAACACTCCTCCACTGCTGGTGGGGTTGCAGGCTGTTACAACCACTCTGGAAATCAGTCTGACGGTTCCTCAGAAAACTTGGCATGATACTACCAGAAGATCCCACAATACCACTCCTGGGTATATACCCAAAGGATTCCTTAGCATGTAATTAGGACACATGCTCCACTGTGTTCATAGCAGTCCTATTTATAATGGCCAGAAGCTGGAAAGAACACAGATTTTCCTCAATGGAGGAATGGATATAGAAAATGTGGTATATTTACACTATTGAATAATACTCAGCTATTATATACAATGAATTCATGAAATTTAGGCAAGTGGGTGGAACTGGAGAATGTCATCCTGAGAGAGGTGACCCAATCACAAAAGAACACACAAGGTATGTACTCACTGATAATCAGATATTTCCCAGAAGCTTGGAAAACCCAAGAAACAATTCACATATCAAATAATGCTCAAGAAGAGGGAAGGAAAGGCCCCTGTTCCAGAAATGGCTCAGTGCAGCAGTGTAAGGGAATACCAGCACAGGGAAGCAGGAAAGGGGTAGATTGGGGAACAGGCAGAGGGAAGAGGGCTTAGGTGACTTTTGGGGAGAGAGGATCCAGGAAAGGGGAGATCATTTGAAATGTAAATAAAGAATATATAATTTAAAAAAAATTTTTTAAAAAACAATTAAAGGAAAACACAAAAAAAGAAGTGAAGAAACTGAAAAGAAAATCATCCTGGATCTAAAAACTGAAGTGGAAACAACAAAGAAATCACAAAGGGAAGACAACTGTAGAAATAGAAAATCTTGGAAAGAAATCAAGAGTCATAGCTGCAAGCATCAACCACAGAATGCAAGAGATAGAAGAAAGAATCTCAGGTGCTGAAGATACCATAGAAAGCATTGATTCAACAGTCAAAGAAAATGTAAAATGCAAAAAGCTTATAATCCAAAACATCCAAAAAATCCAGGACAAAAATGAGAAAACCAAACCTAAGGATTATAGGTATAGAAGAGAGCAAAGTTTTACAAATTAATGGGCCAGAAAATACCTTCAACCCAATCATAGAAGAAAACATCCCTAACCTAAACAGAGAGATGCCCATGAATGTACAAGAAGGCTACAGAATTCCTAACAGACTGGACCAGAACATAAATTCCTCCTGTCATATAATAATCAAAACACCAAACGTACTAAACAAAGAAAGAATATTAAAGGCAGTAAGAGAGAAAGGCCAAGTAACATTTAAAGGAAGACCTATCAGAATCACACCAGACTTCTCACAAGAGAGCATGAAAGCTGGAAGATCCTTAGCAGATGGCATACAGACCCTAAGAAAACACAAATGCCAGCCCAGACGACTATACCCAGCAAAACTCTCAATCACCATAGGAGAAAACAAGATATTCCATGGTAAAACCAAATTTACACAGTATCTTTCCACAACTCCAGCCATACAAAGGATAATAGATGGAAAAAACCAATATGAGGGAAACTATACACTAGAAAAAGTAAGATAGTAATCTTCTTTCAACAAACCCAAAAGAAGATAACCACACAAACATAAAAACATTAAAAAATAACAGGAAGCAACAATCACTATTCCTTAATATCTCTTAACATCAAAGGACTCGATTCACCAAATAAAAAGCTATAGACTAACAGACTGGATACATAAACAGGACCCAGCATTTTGCAGCATACAGGAAATGCATCTCAGTGTCAAAGACAAACACTATGTCAAAGTAAAAGGCTGGAAAACAGTATTCCAAGCAAATGGGCCCAGGAAACAAGATGGAGTTGCCATTCTAAAATTAGATAAAATTGACTTGCAAACAAAAATCATCATAAAAGACACTGAAGTTAAGGACATACTTATCAAAGGAAAAAAATCAACCAAGAACTCTCAATTCTGAGCATCTATGCTCCAAATGCAAAGGCACCTTCACTTGTAAAAGCAATTACACTAAAGCTCAAAGCACACATAGCACGTCACACAATTTTTGTGGGTGACTTCAACATCCCACTCTCCTCAATGGACCAATCAGGCAAACACAAAATAAACAGAGACACATTGAACCTAAATGAAGTTTTGGGACAAATGGGTTTAACAGATATATAGAGAACATTTCATCCAAAGTCATAAGAATATACCTTCTTCTCAGCACGTCATTGTACCTTCTCCAAAATTGAACATATTGGTCATGAAACAGACCTCAACAGATATAAGAAGACAGAACTAATCCCATGATTCCTATCAGAAAAATATGGAGTAAGGGTGGCCTTCAATAGCAGCAAAAACAACAGAAAGCCCACATACATATAGAAGCTGAACAATGCTCTACTCATAGATATCTTGGTCAAGGGAGAAATAAGGAAAGAAATCAGACTTTTTGAATTTAATAAAAATGAAGGCACAACACACCCAAATTTATTGGACACAATAAAATGAGTGTTAAGAGGAAAACTCATAGGTCTGTGTGCAGCCAAAAAACTGCAGAGATACTAGCAGATTTACAGAACACCTGAAAGCTCTAGAACAGAAAGAAGCTAATATGCCCAAGAGGAGTAGAAGGCAGGAAATCATCAAACTCAGGACTGAAATCAACCATGTAGAAACAAAAAGAACCATACAAAGAATCAACAAAACCAGGAGATGGTTCATTGAGAAAATCAATAAGATATATAAACCTTTAACCAGAATAACCAGAGGGCAGAGAGACAGTATCCAAATTCACAAAACCAGAAATGAAAAGGGAGATATAACAACAGAAATTGAGGAAATTCAAAAAATCATCAGATCCTACTACAAAAGCATTTACTCAACACAACTGGAAAATCTAGAACAAATGGACAATTTCCTAGACAGATAAAACATACCTAAATTAAATCAGAATTAAATAGACCATCTAAACAGTCCCATAACTCCTAAAGAAAGGGAAGTGGTCACTGAAAGTTTTCCAACCAAAAAAAGCAAAGGACCAGATGGTTTTAGTGCAGAATTCTACCAAACCTTCAAAGAAGACTTAACAAAAATACTCTTCAAACTATTCCACAAAATAGAAACGGAAGAAACACTACCCAACTTGTACTATGAAGCCACAATTATTCTGATACCAAAACCACACAAAGATCCAACTAAGAAAGAGAACTTTAGAACAATTTCCCTTATGAATGTCCATGCAAAAATACTCAATCTCCTTGTACTAAGCTCAACTCCAAGTAGATCAAGGACCTCCACATAAAACCAGACTCACTGAAACTAATAGGAAAAAAAAACTGGGGAAGACCCTTGCGGACATGGGCACAGGGGGAAAGTTCCTGAACAGAACACCAATAGCTTATGCTCTAAGATCAAGAATTGACAAATGGGACCTCATAAAATTACAAAGTTTCTGTAAAGCGAAGAACACCATGGACAAAACAGCAACCAACAAATTGGGAAAAGATCTTCACCAACCCTATATCTGACAGAGAGCTAATATCCAATATATACAAAGAACTCAAGAAGTTAAACTCCAGAGAACAAAAAAAAAACCCTATTAAAAATGGAGTACAGAGCTAAACAAAGAATTTTCACCTGAAGAAATGCAGATGGCTGAGAAGCACCTTAAGAAATGTTCAACATCATTAATCATCAGGAAAATGCAAATCAAAACAACCCTGAGATTTCACCTCACACCAGTCAGAATGACTAAGATTAAAAACTCAGGAGACAGGAGGTGTTGGCAAGGATATGGAGAAACAGGAACACTCCTCCACTGCTGGTGGGATTGCAAAATGGTACAACCACTATGGAAATCAGTCTGGTGGTTCCTCAGAAAACTGGGCATGACACTTCCAGAGGACCCCGTTATACCACTCCTGGGCATATACCCAGAGGATTATGGGTATACATGCAACAAAGACACATGCTCCACTATGTTCATAGCAGCCTTATTTATAATAGCCAGAAGCTGGAAAGAGCCCAGATGTCCCTCAATGGAAGAATGGATACAGAAAATGTGGTATATTTATACAATGGAATACTACTCAGCAATTAAAAACCACAAATTCATGAAATTTGTAGGCAAATGGTTGGAACTGGAAAATATCATCCTAAGTGAGGTAACCCAATCACAGAAGAATACACATGAAATGCAATCACTGATAAGTTAATATTAATTAGTCTAGAGGCTCTGAATACTCAAGACACAATTAGCATATCAAATGATTCCCAAGAAAAAGGAAGGAGAGGGCCCTGGTCCTGAAAAGGCTTGATCCAGTATTGTAGGGGAGTACCAGGACAGAGAAATGGGAGGGGGGTGATTGGGTAATGGGCAGAGGGAAGAGGACTTATGGGACATATGGTGAGGGGGGACCCAGAAAGGGGAAAGCATTTGGAATGTAAACAAAGAATATAGAAAATTTAAAAAAAAATAATAAAAAAATACTCAATAAAATTCTTGCCAACTGAATCCAAGAACACATCACAACCATCATCCACCATGATCAAGTAGGCTTCATCCCAGGGATGCAGGGATGGTTCAATATGCAGAAATCCATCAATGTAATCCAGTACATAAACAAACTCAAAGAAAAAAACCACATGGTCATTTCACTTCAGCAAAGTGGCTGGATAAAAACTCAACTCAAGCAAATCATTCTCCTTCCTATACTCAAAGGATAAGCAGGCTGAGAGAGAAATTGTGGAAATGACTCCCTTCAAAATAATCACAAACAATAGAAAATATCTTGGTGAGCCTCTAACCAAACAAGTGAAAAATCTGTATGACAAGAACTTCAAGTCTCTGAAGAAAAAAATTGAAGAAGACCTTAGAAAATGGAAAGATCTTGCATGCTTGTGGATTGGCAGGATTGATATAGTAAAAATGGCCATCTTGCCAAAAGCAATATACAGATTCCATGCAATCTCCATAATCCCAACTCAATTCTTCATAGAGCTAGAAAGACTGATTTGCAAATTCATCTGGAATAACCCAGGATAGCTAAAACTATTCTCAACAGTAAAAGAACTCCTGGGGGAAATCAGGATCCCAGACCTCAAGCAGTAATAAGAGCAATAGTGCTAAAAACTGCATAGTATTGGTACAGTAACAGGCAGGTAGATCAATGGAATAGAATTGAAGACCTGGAAATGAACCCACACACCTATAGTCACTTGATCTTTGGCAAAGGAGCTACAACAATCCAGTGGAAAAAAGAAAGCATTTTCAACCAATGGTGCTGTTTCAACTTGTGGCTAGCATGCAGAAGAATGCAATTTTTTAAAATGTTTTATTTTCTTTTTTTATTCGATATATTCTTTATTTACATTTCAAATAATTTCTCCTTTCCTGGCTCCTCCCTCCCCAAAAGTCCCATAAGCCCTGTTCCCTCCCCCTGTTCCCCCATCCATTCCTTCCCATTTCCATATTCTGGTATTCCCCTACACTGCTGCACTGAGCCTTTCCAGAACTAGGGGCTACTACTTCCTGTGTCTTGGGTATTCCAAGTCTCTAGGCTAATATCTGCTTATCAGTAACTGCATACCATGAGTGTTCTTCTGAGACTGAATTACCTCACTTACGATGATGTTTGCCAACTCCATCCAATGTGTCTAAGAATTTCATGAATTCGTTTTTTCTAATGGCTGAATAGTACTCCATTGTGTATATATACCACATATTTTGTATCCATTCCTCCGTTGAGGGACATCTGGGTTCTTTCCAGCTTCTGGCTATTTTAAATAGGGCTGATATGAACATACTGGAGCAAGTATCCTTATTACATGCAGGGGAATTCTCTGGGTGTATGCCCAGGAGTGGTATAGCAGGGTCCTCCGGAAATGTCATGCCCAGTTTTCTGAGGAACCAGCAGACTGATTTCCATAGTGGTTGTACCATCTTGCAATCCCACCAGCAGTGGAGGAGTGTTCCTCCTTCTCCACTATCTCACCAACACCTGCTGTCCCCTGAGATTTTAATCTTAACCATTCTGACTGGTGTGAGGTTGAATTTCTGAGCTGTTTTGATTTGCATTTCCCTAATGACTAATTATGTTGAACATTTCTTAAGGTGCTTCTCAGCCATCTGAAGGTATTCGGGTGAAAATTCTTTGTTTAGCACTGTACCCCATTTTTAAATAGGGTTATTTGGTTTTCTGGGGTCTAACTTCTTGAATTCTTTGTATATATTGGATATTAGCCCTCTGTCAGATGTAGGGTTGGTGAAGATCTTTTCCCAATTTGTTGGTTACCGATTTGTCCTTTTGACAGTGTCCTTTGTCTTACAGAAACTTTGTAATTTTATGAGGTCCCATTTGTCAATTCTTGATCTTAGAGCACAAGCTATTAGTTTTCTGTTCAGGAACTTTCCCCCTGTCCTGATGTCCTCAAGGGTCTTCCCCTGTTTACTCAGGAGTAAACAGGTGCTCATGAGGATGTGAAGAAAGAGAAACACTCCTCCACTGCTGGTGGGGTTGCAAGCTGGTACAACTACTCTGGAAATCAGTCTGGTTTTGTCAGGACCCATTCTCACTTAGATCTCAAAACCCCATCCTTTTAGCCATTTCTAGCCTGCCTTTTCTGGCCTGCCTTTAAAGAAATATCCTAACTTAAAGATTAATCATTAGTTAGATAATCAGTACATGCAGAGTTCACTTGAGTGGGCTAGATCAAACGGAGCTCACTTGTGGCAACTCCTTTCCACTTCACCTCCTTGTGACCCCTTTATCATGCCAAGATTCCTGCAGCAATAACTAGCTTTTCCCAGACATTATGAATAACCATTTCTAAGAAATGATGCTAGCCCCCTGATACATTCCCCCTTTACCACTCCCTACACCTTGCTTGCTTCCATTTATATTGCCTGGTATAAAAAATAAAATTTGAGAGCTTGATCAGAATACTTTCTTGCTGTCCGTCTCTCGCATCTCTTCTTTTTCCATTTCTCCTAGGTAGTCCAGGGACCCTCTTGATTGTCCTACGGCTCAGCCATGGTGTTTCCTCAGATAACTGGGCATGATAGTACCGGAGGATGCCGTTATACCACCCCTGGGTATATAAACAGAGGAATCCCCAGCATACAAGAAGGACACATGCTCCACTATGTTCATAGCAGCCCTATTTATAATAGACAGAATCCGGAAAGAACCTAGATGTCCCTCAACATGAATGGATACAGAAAATGTGGTATATTTACACAATGGAATACTATTCAGCTATTAAAAACAATGACTTCATGAAATTCGCAGGCAAATGCATAGAAATAGAACATATAATCCTGAGTTAGGTAACCCAGTCACAAAAAAAATACACATTGTACATAGTCACTAATACATGGATATTAGCAGAAAAGCTCAAAATGCCCACTATATAACTCACGGACCATATGAAGCTCAATAAGAATGAAGAATAAAGTGTGGTTGCTTTAGTCCTATTTAGAAGGGGTAACAAAATAATCACAAGAGGTAGAGGGAGGGAGGGTCCTGGAAAGGAGAGGGGGGAAGGGCAGGGGCAGAATCAGGTGTGAGAGGAGACAGGAAGAAGCTGCTTGACTGAGAGGAGGCTCAATCCTTCTGTGGTGACTGGAAATGCTGAGGACTGCTCCATACTTCTATGCAGCAGGTTTAGTTAAGAGACAGCTCATAGTTTGATGCTTTATTATTAAGAGTAGAGAGAGAGAAAAAAGGAGATAGTGAAGAAAAGACAGAAAGAAGAGAGATGAGGGATGGCCATGACCACGTGGAAATGGGGAAAAGAATACATAGAGAGAAGGAACAGAGAGGGGGCAGACAGAAATGACGCCAGAGAGAGGGGGGCTAGAGAGAACAAGGAGGGGCAAGAAGCCTACTTTTATAGTGGGCAGAGTTACCTGGCAACATCCAGGTAACTGGGGGGGGGGAAGCCTAGCTGTAGCCAGGTGACTTTAGGGTTGGAGTCTAACCATAACACTAGGGGCCGGGCATGGCCACATGTGGACTGATGGTCACAGGATTATGGAGTTGAGGAGTCAGCAGTCTGGGAGCACAGCACCCTTGTAGAAGAATGTTCTACTGGATCTCCAGAGTGACCAGCCTTCAGACTGCCTCACACCACGGTCCCACATAAAGATATCAAAAGACTTGCTCATCTCAATCATTATCTTTTAGCTTTTAGAATTAAAGGAAACCAGGTTTTACACAAAAATACAAACAAAAACTAAGTAGCCAAACAGATATTAAAATATAGTAAGGACATGGACACTCAAGGGGAGCCCACTACTGCCACTTTCTAAGACTTTCAAACTGCATTCTACATACTCATGCTCACAGATGAGCTTAGAAGATCTTGCACTTCACCAAAGAATTTCCTTTTCGCAGCAGAGGGTCAACCTGCTGGCAATGACTGCTGTGGGAGAGAGGGAATTCCCAATGGACACATCTACAACATAACTCCTATACCTAAGGCGTAGGGTATATTTCAGAAGATGGGGCAGAAAGATTGTAAGAGACAGGTAAACAGGGCATCTGCTAAGAAAGTCTGTCTTCCATATGTGGCAGGGAAAATCTCAACACTATGGTCACCTAATAAGATGTACACAATGACATCAATTGACATGCCACCAGGGACACTGGAAATTGCACCAGGCCCTACACCAAGAAAAACAATCACATACAGACACATGGCAACACATATCTGTGTGTACACCACACATTAAAACAAAAGAAAAATATTGTATCACTCAATAATATTTGATGGAGGATGCATTTGAAATGGTCTTGCTTCCTATGATATTCCCCTCAACCAAGTTGGACTGGAGCCATAATGGGACAAGCTAATATACTAGCAGATGTTCATCCTGAAATACCTGCCTTGGGTTATTATATAGTCTGTGACAGGTGAGCCCCCATTCATCAAGGCTGTGGGGGACTAACTTTAGGAAAGATTTCCTGCTATTTATATGCTTTTCCTGTTATTATTATTATACATTTATAATAATCAATAGTAGTAGCACACCCCTTTGGAGCAGATCTCTGTAGATCAATGAAGATGTACTGTCTTATAGTGATGTTAGGTAGACAAATAGATGACTTAAGTTTTAATGATTATCCTATAAGAATTCCTATAATTATATTTATGATTGTTAAGCTCTTTTAACAGTGGGAATGCTACTAGGTCCTTTTCTATAATCAAACTGCAATGAGAAATCTGCCAGTTTCCCAAGTGTCACAAGTTAATTGCTCTTAGATGGCAACCAGACTTTTTCCTACTCAGAGCACATTCCAAGAGGTTGTAAAACAACCAACCAAAGGTCATGAAAAGTGAACTAGGGCCATCTTGCCTCTGGTCATGGCAGACAGCTGGCAGCTGGGGCCAGGTGCATGGACAGAGTCCTAGTCTAACATCGACTACACCATCAGGCTCTTTCCTGCACCCAGAGCCAGATCAGCTCAGCGGGCGGTCTCTGTGCTGACCCACACTGGCACCAATATGCTCGAGGGTCTGTGCCTGGAATACAGTGGAGGCCGACATCTTGCCTCAGGGCACCACAGACAGCTAACCAGACAGAGCCCTGTGGACTGAGCGCCACCATCTAGGCTCCAGTGGTCCAACCAGGGAAGCTCCAGTCCTGAGGGATTCCTGCGGTTAGACAGAGCCCCAAGACCTGCCACCATCTAGAGCTGGTGGCCTGACCAGGTCACCATAAAGATCTAACTGACAAGCCCAGATCAGTAGAAAAAAAGATCTGATTCTTAAGAGCTGGCAACTATGCAGGCCAGGAAGAGACGACAGGAGGTCAATTGCTTGTCCAGCAGCAAGGCAGGAAGAGACTTGGGTCCAGCCCAACAGAGCTGAGGAGGTAATTTGGAGCCCAGTAGCAGAAAACTTCAGGTCTCCACCTCAGGAGCACTGATACCCTCTACTACAGCAGTGCCAAATGCCAGGCTCACAGGAGCTTCAAACACCAACCAGTAACAACAAGACCAACTAACTCCAGAGATAAACAGATGGCAAAAGGCAAACATAGGAACGTTACTAACAGAAACCAAGGCAATATGGCAGCATCTGAACTCAATGCTCCAACCACAGCAAGTCCTGCATACCCCAACACACCAGAAAAACAAGAGTTGGATTTAAAAGCATTGGTCATGATGCTGCTAGAGGAAAACAAAAAAAGACATAAACCAATCTCTTAGAGAAATGCAGGGGAACATGATTAGGGTAGAAGCACTTACAATGCAAACACAAACATCACTTAAAGAATTCCAGGAGAATATGGATCAACAGACACAAGCCAATAAAGAAGAAATGAAAAAAAAATCACTTAAAGAAATGCAGAAGAAATTGAGTCAACAGGCACAAGTTGTTAAAGAATTGGAAGAAAACACAAAGAAACAAGTAAAGGAACTGAGAAAAACCATCCAGGATCTAAACACAGAGGTAGAAACAACTAAAAAATCACAATGGGAGACAACGATGGAGATAGAAAACCTTGGGAAGAAATCAGGGGTCATAGAACACAAAATACATAGAATACAAAAGATAGAAGAATCTCAGATGTTGAAGATACCATAGAAACCATGGAATCCACAGTCAAAGAAAATGCAAAATGCAAAAGGCTTGTAAACCAAAACATGCAAGAAATCCAGGACACAATGAGAAGACCAAACATAAGGATTATAGGAATAGATGAGAGTGAAGATCTGCAATTTAAAGGGCCAGCAAATATCTTCAACAAAATTATGGAAGAAAACTTCCCCAACCTAAAGAGAGAGATGCCCATGAATATACAAGAAGCCTACAGAAATCCAAACAGACTGGACCAGAACAGAAATAACTCCTGTTACATAATAATCAAAACCCAAAATGTAATAAAGAAAAAGAATATTAAAGGCAGTAAGAGAAAAAGGCCAAGTAACATATAAAGGAAGACCTATCAGAATCTCACCAGATTTCTCACCAGAAACCATGAAAGCTAGAAGATCCTGGGCAGATCTCATGCAGAGTCTAAGAGAACACAATGTCAGCCAAGACTATTATACCCAGCAAAACTCCCAATCAACATAGATGGAGAAATCAAAATATTCCAGGACAAGACCAAATTTACACAATATCTTTCCATAATCCCAGCCCTACAAAGGATGATAGGAGGAAAACTCCAATACAATGAGGGAAACTACACACTGGAAAACGCAAGACAGTAACCTTCTTCCATCAAACTCAAAAGAAGATAACCACTCAAAAACAAAAATAACATCAAAAATGACAGGAAGAAAGAACAGTATTCCTTAATATCTCTTGACATCAATGGACTCAATTCCCCAATAAAAAGACATAGACTAACAAACTGGATGCAGAAACAGGACCCTACATTTTGCTGCATACAGAAAACACACTTCAAGGTCAAAGACAAACACTAACTTAGAGTAAAAGGCTGGAAGATAATTATACAAGCAAATGGTCTCAGGAAACAAGCTGTAATACCCATTCTAATATCAGATAAAATTGACTTTCAACCTAAAGTCATCAAAAAGACACAGAAGGTCACTTCTTGCTGGTCAAAGGAAAAATCCACCAAGAAGAACTCACAATTCTGAACATCTATGCTCCAAATGCAAGGGCACTCTCATTCATTAAAGAAACTTTACTAAAGCTCAAAGCACACATTGCACCTAACACGGTAATTGTGGGAGATCTCAATACTCAACTATCCTCAATGGACCAATCAGGAAAACAGAAACTAAACAGGGACACAGGGAAACTTATTGAAGCTTTGGACCAATTGGATTTAACATATATACATATATATATATGTGTGTGTGTGTGTGTGTGTGTGTGTGTGTGTGTATGTATGTATATATATGTATATATGTATATATATGTATATATATATGTATATATATACATACATATATATACACACACATATGTGTGTATGTGTATATATACATACATATATATGTATATGTATGTATATATATATATAAAACATTTCATCCTAAAGAAAAGACTATAACTTTTTCTCAGCACCTCATACTACCTTCTCCAAAATCGAACATATACTTTGTCACAAGACAGACATCAACAAATATAAGAAAATCAAACTAATCCCATGCCTCCTATCGGATCACCATGGAGTAAGAGTGGTCTTCAATAGCAACAAAAACAATAGAAAGTCCACATACACATGGAGGCTGAACAATATTCTACTCAATGATAACTTAGTCAAGGAAGAAATAAAGACAGAAATCAAAGACTTTTTAGAACTTAATGAAAATGAAGGCACAACATACCCAAATCTATGGGACACCATGAAAGCAGTGCTAAGAGGAAAACTCATAGCCCTGAGTGCCTCTAAAAAAGAAACAGGAGAGAGCATATACTAGCAACTTAACAACAAACCTGAAAGCTCTGGAACAAAAAGAAGCTCTTTCACCCAGGAGGAGTAGAAGACAGGAAATCATCAAACTCAGGGCTAAAATCAATCAAGTTGAAACAAAGAGAACCATATAAAAAATCAACAAAACCAAGAGCTGGTTCTTTGAGAAAATCAACAAGATAGATAAACCCTTAGCCAGGCTTACCAACGGGCACAGAGACAGTATCCAAATTAACAAAATTAGGAAGGAAAAAGGAGATATAACAACAGAAACTGAGGAAATTCAAAAAATCATCAGATCCTACTACAAAAGCCTATACTCAACACAACTAGAGAATCTGGAGGAAATGGACAATTGCCTAGAGAGATACCAAATATCAAAATTAAATTAGGATCAAATAGATCGTCTAAAGAGTCTTCCAACAAAAAAAGCACAGGACCAGATGGTTTTAGTGCAGAATTCATTCTATCAGACCTTCAAAGAAGACCTAATACCAATACCCTTCAAATTATTCCACAAAATAGAAACAGAAGGAACACTACCCAACTCATTCTATGAACCCACAATTACCCTGATACCAAAACCACACAAAGATCCAACTAAAAAAGAAAACTTCAGACCAATCTCCCTTATGAACATCGATGCAAAAATACTCAGTAAATTTTTTGTGAACCGAATCCAAAAACACCTCAAAATGATCATATACCATGATCAAGTTGGCTTCATCTCAGGGATGGAGGGATAGTTCAATATACGAAAATCCATCAATTCAATCTACTACACAAACAAACTCAAAGAAAAAACCACATGGTCATCTCATTGGATGCTGAAAAAGCATTTCACAAAATTTAGCATCCTTTCATGCTAAAAGTCTTGGAAAGAACAGGAATTCAAGGCCCATACCTAAACATAGTAAAAGCAATTTACAGCAGACCAGTAGCCAACATCAAAGTAAACAGAGAGAAACTTGAAGCAATCCCACTAAAATCAGGGACTAGACAAGGCTGCCCCCTCTCACCATATCTTTTCAATATAGTACTTGAGGTGCTAGCTACGGCAAATCGACAACATACGGAAGTCAAAGGGATACAAATTGGAAAGGAAGAAGTCAAACTATCACTATTCACAGATGATATGATAGTATATTTGAGTGACCCAAAAAAACTGCTCTGAGAACTCCTACAGCTGATAAACAACTTCAGCAAAGTGGCTGATTATAAAAACAACACAAGCAAATCAGTAGCCTTCCTATACTCAAAGGATAAGCAGGCTGAGAAGGAAATAAGGGAAATGACACCATTCACAATAGCCACAAACAATATAATGTATCTTGTTGTGACTCTAACCAAACAAGTGAAAGATCTGTATGACAGGAACTTCAAGTCTTTGAAGAAAGAAATCAAAGAAGACCTCAGAACATAGAAAAATCCATGCTCTTGGATTGGCAGGATTTTTTTAAATTTTCTATATTCTTTGTTTACATTCCAAAGGCTTTCCCCTTTCCCAGTTCCCCCCTCACCATATGTCACATAAGTACACTTCCCCCAGCCCATTCCCCAATCATCCCCCACCACCACCATTTCTCTGTTCTGGTACTCTCCTACAAAACTAGATCCAGACTTTTCAGAACCAGGGTATTCTTCTTCCTTTTTCTTGGGAATCTTTTGATTTGCTAATTGTGCCTTGAGAATTCAGAGCTTCTGGGTTCATTAATATACACTTATCAGTGATTGCAATTCATGTGTATTTTTTTGTGATTGGGTTAATTCACTTAGGATGATATTTTCCAGATACAACCATTTGCCTACAAATTGCATGAATTCACTATTTTTAATTGCTGAGTAGTATTCCATTGTATAAATATACCACATTTTCTGTATCCATTCCTCCTTTGAGGAACATCTGGGCTCCTTCCAGCTTCTGGCTATTATAAATAAGGCTGCTATGAACATAGTGGAGCATGTGTCTTTGTTACATGTATACCCATAATCCTCTGAGTATATGCCCAGTTGTGGTATGACAGGGTTCTTTGGAAGGGTCATGCCCAATTTTCTAAGGAACCGCCAGACAGATTTCCAGAGCAGTTGTACCATCTTCCAATCCCACCAACAGTGGAGGAGTGTTCTTCTTTCTCCAAATCTTCGCCAACACCTGTTGCTCTTGAGGTTTTAATCTTAGCCATTCTGACTGGTGTGAGGTGGAATCTCAGGGTTGTTTTCATTTGCATTTCCCTAACAACTAATGATGTTGAACATCTATTAAGGTGCTTTTCATGCATCCGAATTTCTTCTGGTGAAAATTCTTTATTTACCTCTGTACCCCATGTTTTGATAGGGTTATTTGGTTCTTTGGGGTCTAACTTCTTGAGTTCTTTGTATATATTGGATATTAGCCCTCTGTCGGATGTGGGGTTGGTAAAGAGCTTTTCCCAATTTTTGGTTGCCGATTTGTCCTTTTGACAGTGTCTTTTGCATTACAGAAACTGTAATTTTATGAGGTCCCATTTGTCAATTCTTGATCTTGAAGCGTAAGCTATTGGTGTTCTGTTCAGGAACTTTCCCCCTGTGCCCATGTCTGCAAGGGTCTTCCCCAGGTTCTTTTCTATTAATTTCAGTGTGTCTGGTTTTATGTGGGGGTCCTTGATCCACTTGAAGTTGATCTTAGTACAAGGAGATAAGAGTGGGTCAATTCCCATTCTTCTGCATGTTGACCTCCAGTTGAACCAGCACCATTTGTTGAAAAGAATATCTTTTTTCCACTGAATGGTTGTAGCTTCTTTATCTAAGATCAAGTGACCATATCTCTGTGGGTTCATTTCTGTGTCTTCAATTCTATTCCATTGATCTACTTGCCTGTCGCTGTATCAATACCATGTAGTTTTTGACACAATTGCTCTGTAGTACTGCTTGAGGTCAGGGATATTGATTCCCCCAGAAGTCCTTTTATTCTTTTTTTTTATTTTTTTTTTTTATTTTCTGTATTCTATGTTTACATTCCAAAGGCTTTCCCCTTTCCCAGTTCCCACCCACCATAGTTCCCATAGTTCCTCTCCCACCCCAACTATTCCCCAATCATTCCCCCTCCCCCCACAGTTTCTCTACAAAACTGGATCCAATCTTTCCAGGCCCAGGGTCCTCTCCTTTCTTCTTGGGAATCATTTGACTTGCTATTTGTGTCTTGAGTATTTAGGGCTTCTGGGCTCATTAATATCCACTTATCAGTGATTGCATTTCAGGTGCATTCTTTTGTGATTGGGTTAATTCACTCAGGATGATATTTTCCAGGTCTAACCATTTACCTACAAATTGCATGAATTCATTATTTTTAATTGCTGAGTAGTATTCCATTGTATAAATATACCACATTTTCTGTATCCATTCCTCCTTTGAGGGATATTTGGGCTCCTTCCAATTTCTGGCTATTATAAACAAGGCTGCTATAAACATAGTGGAGCATGTGTCTTTATTGCATGCAGGGGAATCCTCTGGGTATATGCCCAGGAGTGGTATGCCAGGGTCCTCTGGAAGTGACATGCCCAATTTTCTGAGGAACCGCCAAACTGATTTCCAGAGCGGTTTTACCATTTTGCAATCCCACCAACAGTGGAGGAGTGTTCCTCTTTCTCCACATCCTCGCCAGCACTTGTTGTCTCTTGAGTTTTTAATCTTAGCCATTCTGACTGGTATGAGGTGGAATCTCAGGGTTGTTTTGATTTGCATTTCCCTGATGACTAATGATGTTGAACATCTTTTAAGGTGTTTCTCGGCCATCCGAATTTCTTCTGGTGAAAATTCTTTGTTTAGCTCTGTGCCCCATTTTTTGATAGGGTTATTTGGTTCTTAGGGGTCTAACTTCTTGAGTTCTTTGTATATATTGGATATTAGCCCTCTGACGGATGTGGGGTTGGTGAAGATCTTTTCCCACTTTGTTGGTTGCCGTTTTGTCCTTCTGACAGTGTCCTTTGCTTTGCAGAAACTTTGTAATTTTATGAGGTCCCATTTGTCGATTCTTGATCTTAGAGCATAAGCTATTGGTGTTCTGTTCAGGAACTTTTCCCCTGTGCCCAAGTCCTCCAGGGTCTTCCCAAGTTTCTTTTCTAATAGTTTCAGTGTGTCTAGTTTTATGTGGAGGTCCTTGATCCACTTGGAGTTGATCCTAGTGCAAAGAGATAAGAGTGGGTCAATTCGCATTCTTCTGCATGTTGACCTCCAGTTGAACCAGCACCATTTGTTGAAAAGGCTATCTTTATTCCACCGGATGGTTGTGGCTCCTTTATCAAAGATCAAGTGACCATAAGTCTGTGGGTTAATTTCTGGGTCTTCAATCCTGTTCCATTGATCTGCTTGCCTGTTGCTATACCAATACCATGCAGTTTTTAACACAATTGCTCTGTAGTACTGCTTGAGGTCAGGGATATTGATTCCCCCAGAAGTCCTTTTATTGTTGAGAATAGTTTTAGCTATCCTGGGTTTTTTGTTGCTCCAGATGAATTTGAGAATTGCTCTTTCTAGATCTATGAAGAATTGAGTTGGGATTTTGATGGGGATCGCATTGAATCTGTATATTGCTTTTGGCAAGATGGCCATTTTTACTATATTGATCCTGCCAATCCAGGAGCAAGAAATATTTTTCCATCTTCTGAGGTCTTCTTCGATTTCTTTCTTCAAGGACTTGAAGTTCCTGTTGTACAGATCTTTCGCTTGTTTGGTTAGAGTTACGCCAAGATACTTTATGTTGTTTGTGGCTATTGTGAAGGGTGTTATTTCCCTAATTTCTTTCTCAGCCTGCTTAAACTTTGAGTACAAGAAGGCCACTGACTTGCTTGAGTTAATTTTATAACCTGCCACTTTGCTGAAGTTGTTTATCAGCTGTAGAAGTTCTCTGGTGGAGTTTTTTGGGTCGCTTAGGTAAACTATCATATTGTCTGCAAATAATGATAGTTTCACTTCTTCCTTTCCAATTTGTATCCCTTTGGAAGTCCTTTTATTCTTGAGAATAGTTTTAAATATCCTGGGTTTTTGTTATTCCAGATGAATTTGAGAATTGCTCTTTCTAGATCTATGAAGAATTGATTTGGGATTTTGATGGGGATTGCATTGAATCTGTAGATTGCTTTTGGCAAGATGGCCATTTTTACTATTTTGATCCTGCCAATCCAAGAGCATGAAATATTTTTCCATCTGAGGTCTTCTTCGATTTCTTTCTTCAAGGACTTGAAGTTCCTGTCATACAGATCTTTCACTTGTTTGGATAGAGTCATGACAAGATACTTTATACTCTTTATGGCTATTGTGAAGGGTGTTATTTCACTAACTTCTTTCTCAGCCTGCTTGTCCTTTGACAACAGGAAGCCTACTGATTTGCTTGAGTTGATTGTATAACCAGCCACTTTGCTGAAGTTGTTTATCAGCTGTAGGAGTTCTCTGGTAGAGATTTTTGGGTCTCTTAAGTATACTATCATATCATCTGTGAATAGTGATAGTTTGACTTCTTCCTTTCCAATTTGTATCCCTTTGACTTCCTTATGTTGTCTAATTGCTTTTACGAGAACTTCAAGTACTATATTGAAAAGATATGGTGAGAGGGGGCAGTTTCTGTTGTTATATCCCCCTTTTCATTTCTAATTTTGTTAATTTGGATACTGTCTCTGTGCCCTTTGGTTAGTCTGGCTAAGGGTTTATCTGTCTTGCTGATTTTCTCAAAGAACCAGCTCCTGGTTTTGTTGATTCTTTGTATGGTTCTCTTTGTTTCAACTTGATTGATTTCAGCCCTGAGTTTGATGATTTCCTGTCTTCCACTCCTCCTGGGTGAATTAGCTTCTTTTTGTTCCAGGGCTTTCAGGTGTGCAGTTAAGCTGCTAGTGTATGTTCTCTCCAGTTTCTTTTTGGATGCACTCAGGTCTATGAGTTTTCCTCTTAGCACTGCTTTCATTGTGTCCCATAGATTTGGGTAGGTTGTACCTTCATTTTCATTGAATTCTAAAAAGTCTTTGATTTCTTTCTTTATTTCTTCCTTGACCATGGTGTCATTGAGCATTGTTCAGTTTCCATGTGTAGATGGGCTTTCTGTTCTTTTTCTTGCTATTGAAGACCACTTTTACTACATAGTGATCTGATATGAGGCATGGGATTGGTTCGATATTCTTGTATTTGTTGACATCTGTCTTGTGACCAATTATATGGTCGACTTTTGGAGAAGGTACCATCGGTGCTGAGAAAAAGGTATATCCTTTTGCTTTAGGATGAAATGTTCTATATATGTCTGTTAAATCCAATTGGTCCAAAGTTTCAATTAGTTTCACTGTGCCCCTGTTTAGTTTCTGGTTTTCTGATCTGTCCATTGAGGAGAGTGGAGTGTTGAAGTTACCCACAATTATTGCGTTAGGTATAATGTGTGCTTTAAGCTTTAGTAAAGTTTCTTTTATGAATGAGGGTGCCCTTGAATTTGGAGCAAAGATGTTCAGTATTGAGAGTTCTTCTTGGTGGATTTTCCCTTTGACCAGCAAGAAGTGACCTTCCGTATCTCTTTTGATAACTTTAGGTTGAAAGTCAATTTTATCTGATATTAGAGTGGCTACTCTGGCTTGTTTCCTGAGACCATTTCCTTGTAAGATTGTCTTCCAGCCTTTTACTCTAAGGTAGTGTTTGTCCATTGATGTTAAGAGATATTAAGGAATATTAATTTTTACTTCCTGACATTTTTTATCTTTGAGTGGTTATCTTCTTTTGGATTTGATGAGAGGAGGTTTCTATATTGCTTCTTCTGGGGAGTAGTTTCCCTCCTTGTATTGGTGCTTTTCCCCATTATCCTTTGTAGGGCTGGATTTGTGGAAAGATATCATGCAAATTTGGTTTTGTCATGGAATACTTTGGTTTCTCCATCTATGACTATTGAGAGTTTTGCTGGGTATAGTTGTTTTGGCTGAAATTTGTGATCTTTTAGAGTCTGCATGATATCTGCCCATGGTCTCAGGTGAGAAGTCTGGTGTAATTCTAATAGGTCTTCCTTTATATGTTACTTGGCCTTTTTCTCTTACTGCCTTTAATATTCTTTTTTTGTTTAGTACATTTGGGGGTTTTGATTATTATGTGACGGGAGGTATTTCTGTTCTGGTCCAGTCTGGAGTTCTGTAGGCTTCTTGTATATTCATGGTCATTTCTCTCTTTAGGTTGGGGAAGTTTTCTTCCAAAATTTTGTAGAAGATATTTGCTGGCCCTTTAAGCTGTAAATCTTCCCTCTCATCTATACCTATAATATTTAGGTTTGGTCTTCTCATTGTGTCCTGGATTTCCTGGATGTTTTGGGCTACAAGCTTTTTGCATTTTGCATTTTCTTTGACTGTTGAGTCCATGGTTCCTATGGTATCTTCGGCATCTCAGATTCTTCTATCTCTTGTATTCTATTTTTGATATTTGCATCTATGGCCCCTGATATCTTCCCAAGGTTTTCTATCTCCAAAGTTGTCTCCCTTTGCGATTTCTTAGTTGTTTCTACGTCTGTTTTTAGATCCTGGATGGTTTTGCTCAGATATTTCGCTTGCTTGTTTGTGTTTTCATGTAATTCTTTAAGAGATTTTTGTGTTTCCTCTTTTATGACTACTACTTGTTGGCCCACATTCTCCTGTATTTCTTTAAGTGATTTTTGTATTTCCTTCTTATTGGATTCGATTTTTTGATCCATATTGTCCTGAATTTCTTTAAGTGATTTTTGTGTTTGCCTTGTAAGGGCTTCTAGCTTTTGATCCACTTTCTCCTGTATTTCTTTAAGAAATTTGTCTAAGTGTTCCTCTAACAGCATCCTGACCAGTGATTTTAGATCTGAATCTTGCTTTTCTGGTGTTTTGGGGTATCTGGGGCTTACTGCTGTCAGGGAGCTGGGTTCAGATACTGCCATATTGCCTTGATTTCTGCTAGTAATGTTCCTACGTTTGCCTTTTGACATTATTTATTTCTGGAATTAGTTGGCCTTGTTATTACTGGTTGGTGTTTAAAGCTCCTGAGAGTCTGGCATTTGTTGCTGCTGTCTCAAAGGGTGTCCATGCTCCCGAGGCAGAAACCGGTACATTTCCACCACTGAGCTCCAAATTACCTCCTCAGCTCTGCTGGGCTGGACTCAAGTCTCCTCCAGGCTTGCCTCTGGGCACTTATCTGGCCTCCCGTGGTCTCCTCCTGTTTTGCCTGCTTAGTCTACCAGCTCCAAGATGGTGGCAGGCAGGTCTCAGGGCTCTGTCTAACCGTGGGAATTCCTGCAGGACCGGGGCTTCCATGGCTAGACTGCTGAAGCCTAGACAGTGGCTCTCTCAATCTGCAGTGCTTGGTCTGGTTTAGCTTCCCTCCCAAGAGAGTGTCAGACCATGGAGCCCTGTCTAACCGCAGGGCTCTCTGTAGATGGGAAGCTTCCCTGGTTGAACTGCAGGATCCAAGATGGTGCGGATCTCTGTCCCTGGGTCTCCATCTATCTATGGGACATCTGCAGGTCAGATGCTCCCCCGCCTGCACAGGCAGCTGTAGTGCTGCCCAGCTCCCTGGTACGGAAGGCACCCAGGCAGGTTATACCCTGGGAAATCCTTCACTCTGATGCACACTGCGTACCTTGCTAGGCTACCAGCTCCAAAATGGTGGCTGGTCTCAGGGCTCTATTGGCAGGATTAATATAGTAAAAATGGCCATTTTGCCAAAAGCAATCTACAGCTTCAATGCAATCCCCATCAAAATACCAAATCAATTCTTCATAGATTTAGAAAGAGCAATTCTCAAATTTATCTGGAATAACAAAAAACGCAGGATAACTAAAACTATTCTCAACAATAAAAGAACAACCGGGGGAATCCATATCCCAGACATCAAGCAGTACTACAGAGCAGTCGTGTTAAAAACTGCACGGTATTGGTACAGTGACAGGGAGGTAGATCAATGGAATAGGATTGAAGACCCAGAATTGAACCCACACATCTATGGCCAATTGATCTTTGACTAAGGAGCTGAAAACATCCAGTGGAAAACAAATAGCCTTTTCAACAAATGGTGCTGGCTCAACCAGAGGTCAACATGCAGAAGAATGAGAATTGATCCACTCCTATCTCCTTGTACTAAGCTCAACTCCAAGTGGATCAAGGACCACCACATAAAACCAGACACACTAAAACTAATAGAAAAGAAACTGGGGAAGACCCTTGAGGACATTGGCTAGGGGGAAAGTTCCTGAACAGAACACCAATAGCTTATGCTCTAAGATCAAGAATAGACAAATTGAACCTCATAAAATTACAAAGATTCTGTAAGAGAAAAGACACTGTCAAAAGGACAAATCAGCAACCAACAAATTGGTCAAAGATCTTCACCAACCCTTTATCTGACAGAGGGCTAATATCCAATGTATACAAAGAACTCAAGAAGTTAGACCCGAGAAAACCAAATACCCCATCCAAAAATGGGGTACAGAGCTAAACAAAGACATTTCACCTGAAGAAATTCGGAGGGCTGAGAAACACCTTAAAAAATGTTCAACATCATTAGTCATTAGAGAAATGCAAATCAAAACAACCCTGAGATTTCACCTCACACCTGAGAGAATGGCTAGGATTAAAAACTCAGGAAACAGTAGGTGCTGGCGAGGATGTGGAGAAAGAGGAACACTCCTCCAGTGCTGGTGGGATTGCAAGCTGGTACAATCACTCTGGAAATCAGTCTGGTGTTTCCTCAGAAAACTGGACATGATACTTCTGTAGGATCCTGCCATACCACTCCTCGGCATATATCCAGAAGATTCCCCAGCATGCAATAAGGATACATGCTCTACTATGTTCATAGCAGCCTTATATATAATAGCCAGAAGCTGGAAAGAACCCAGATGTCCCTCAACGGAGGAATGGATACAAAAAATGTGGTATATATACACAATGGAATACTATTCAGCCATTAGAAACAATGAATTCATGAAATTCTTAGAGAAATGGATGGAGCTGGAGAACATCATACTAAGTGAGGTAAGCCAGTCTCAAAAGAATACCCATTGTATGCACTCACTGATAAGTGAATATTAGCCTAGAATCTTGGAATAACAAAGACACAATTCACATACCAAATAATGTCTGACAAGAAGAAAGGAGTGGACACTGGTGCTAGAAAGGATCAAAGCATCAGTGTAGGGGAATACAAGAACAGGAAAGTGGGAAGGGGTAGATGAGGGAGCAGGGGGAGGGAAAAGGGCATGTTGGGAACTTTGGGGGGGTGGGGAACCAGAAAAAGGGAAAAGAATTGTAAATATAGAATATATCCAATAATAAATAGGCACGTCTCTGCGAGCTTAGGCCGTGCACTGAGGCAGCCAGAGCCACCCAGCTCCCCAGGACCCTGGATCAGCGATAGCAGCAGGACTCCATATTGCAACCAGGACACAGCTGGAAAGGTGCAGGTACACAGACTCGTTCTGGGGCTAGAGCAGGGAGATCTACTAAGCTCTCGCCCCCAGGCGGGCCCAGTGGTGGGCGCCTAGGCTCTGCCGCACGTCCCTACGAGCTTAGGCCATGCACCAAGGCAGCCGGAGCCACCCAGCTCACTAGGACCCCGGACCAGCGATAGCAGCAGGCCTCCATATTGCAACCAGAACACAGCTGGAAAGGCACAGGTAGACAGATTCCATCAGGGGCTACCGCGTGGGGGGATCTGTTAGGCTCTCGCTACTAGGCAGGCCCAGCGGCGCCCGCCAAGGCGCTCCCCCACACTTCCCGGAGACCTCAGGCCGTGCACAAAGTCAAGGGTGGCAGCCAGCTCGTGATCCCATTGAGCAGCAATCACGCATAACCACCAGTAGAGAAACAACAGGTAAGCCCAGCCTCACAGGAGATTCAAACACCAGCCAGTGACAACAAGGTCAACTAACACCAGAAATAACCAGATGGCAAAAGGTAAACGAAGGAATGTCACTAACAGAAATCGGGGCAACATGACAGCATCTGAACCCAGTTCGCCAACAACAGGAAGCCCTGGATACCCCCAAAACACCAGAAAAACAAGACTTGGATATAAAATCACTGGTCAGGATGCTGGTAGCTGAACACATAGAAAAATCTCGTAAAGAAATAGAGGAGAAAATGGATCAAAAGTTAGAAGCCTTTACAAGGCAAATACAAAAATCACTTCAAGAAATTCAGGAGAAGATGGATCAAAAAGAAGAAGACAATAAGGAAGAAAGACAAAAATCACTTAAAGAAATACAGAAGAACGTGGGCCAACAAGTAGAAGCTATGAAAGAGGAAACACAAAAATCTATTAAAGAAATACATGAAAACACAATCAAGCAAGCAAAAGATCTGAGCATATCCATCCAGGTACTAAAAACAGAAGTAGAAACAACTAAGAAATCGCAGAGGGAGACAACATTGGAGATAGAAAACCTTGGGAAGAAATCAGAGGCCATAGATGCAAATATCAACAATAGAATACAAGAAATAGAAGACAGAATATCAGAAGCCGAAGATACCATAGGAACCATTGATTCAACAGTCAAAGAAAATACTAAATGCAAAAAGGCTGTAACCCAAAACATCCAGGAAATCCAGGACACAATGAGAAGACCAAACCTAAGGATTATAGGTATAGACGAGAATGAAGATTTACAAGTTAAAGGGCCAGCAAATATCTTCTACAAAATTATGGAAGAAAACTTCCCCAACCTAAAGAGAGAGAGGCCCACGAATATACAAGAAGCATATAGAACCCCAAACAGACTGGATCAGAACAGAAATACATCCCGTCACATAATAATGAAAACTCCAAATGTACTAAACAAAGAATGAATATTAAAGGCAGCAAGAGAAAAAGGCCAAGTAACTTATAAAGGAAGACCTATCAGAATAACACCAGACTTCTCACCTGAGACCATGAAAGCTAGAAGATCCTGGGCAGATATAATGCAAACTCTAAGAGAACACAAACTTCAGCCAAAACTACTTTACCCAGCAAAGCTCTCAATCGCCATACATGGAGACATCAAGGTATTCCATGACAAAACCAAATTTGCACGATATCTTTCCACAAATCCAGCCCTACAAAGGATAATAGGGGGAAAACACCAAGACAAGGACGGAAACTACACCCGGGAAGAAGCAAGATAGAAACCTCCTCTCATCAAACCCAAAAGAAGGTAAACTCTTGAATATAAAAAATAAATAAAATAAATAAATATAATTTCAAAAATGTCTGGAGGTAATAATTACTATTCCTTAATATCTCTTAACATCAATGGACTCAATTCCCCAATAAAAAGACATAGATTAACAGACTGGATACGGAAACAGGACCCTACATTTTGCTGCATACAGGAAACACATCTCAGTGTTAAAGACATACACTGCCTTAGAGTAAAAGGCTGGAAGACAATTTTACAAGCAAATGGTCTCAGGAAACAAGCTGGAGTAGCCATTCTAATATCAGATAAAATTGACTTCCAACCTAAAATCATCAAAAGAGACTCAGAAGGTCACTTCTTGCAGGCCAAAGGGAAAATCCACCAAGAAGAGCTCTCAATACTGAACATCTATGCTCCAAATGCAAGGGCACCCTCATTCGTAAAAGAAACCTTACTAAAGCTTAAAGCACACATTACACCGAACATAATAATTGTGGGTGACTTCAACACTCCACTCTCCTCAATGGACCGATCAGGAAAGTAGAAAATAAACAGGGACACAGTGAAACTAATTGAAACTCTGGACCAATTGGATTTAACAGATATATATAGAACATTTCATACTAAAGCTAAAGAATATACCTTTTTCTCAGCACCACATGGTACCTTCTCCAAAATAGACCATATAATTGGAGACAAGACAGATGTCAACAAATACAAGAAGATCGAACTAATCCCATGCCTCCTATCAGATCACCATGGAGTAAGAGTGGTCTTCAATAGCAACAAAAACAAGAGAAAGCCCACATACACATGGAAACTGAACAATACTCTACTCAATGACACCTTGGTCAAGGAAGAAATAAAAAAAGAAATCAAAGACTTTTTAGAATTCAATGAAAATGAAGGCATGACCTACCCAAATCTCTGGGACACAATGAAAGCAGTGCTAAGAGGAAAACTCATAGCTCTAAGTGCATCAAAAAAGAAACTGGAGAGAGCATACACTAGCAGCTTAACTGCACACCTTAAAGCCCTGGAAGAAAAACAAGTTAATTCACCCAGCAGGAGTAGAAGACAAGAAATCATCAAACTCAGGGCTGAAATCAATCAAATAGAAACAAAGGAAACCATACAAAGAATCAACAAGACCAGGAGCTGGTTCTTTGAGAAAATCAACAAGATAGATAAACCCCTAGCCAGACTAACCAAAGGACACAGAGACAGCATCCAAATTAACAAAATTAGAAATGAAAAGGGAGACATAACAACAGAAACTGAGGAAATTCAAAAGATCATCAGATCCTACTACAAAGGCCTATACTCAAAACAACTGGAGAATCTAGAGGAAATGGACAATTTCCTAGACAGATACCAAATACCAAAATTAAATCAGCATCAAATAGACCAGCTAAATAGTCCCATAACCCCTAAAGAAATAGAAGGGGTTATAGAAAGCCTCCCAACCAAGAAAAGTACGGGACCAGATGGTTTTAGTGCAGAATTCTACCAGACCTTCAAAGAAGACTTAACACCAATACTTTTCAAACTATTCCACAAAATAGAGACAGAAGGGATACTGCCCAACTCATTCTTTGAAGCCACAATTACGCTAATACCTAAACCACAAAAAGATCCAACAAAGAAAGAGAACTACAGGCCAATTTCTCTTATGAATATTGATGCAAAAATACTAAATGAAATTCTTGCTAACCGAATCCAAGAGCATATCAAAACAATCATTCACCATGATCAAGTAGGCTTCATCCCAGGGATGCAGGGATGGTTCAACATACAGAAATCCATCAATGTAATCCACTACATAAACAAACTAAAAGAAAAAAACCACATGGTCATCTCATTAGATGCTGAAAAAGCATTCAACAAAATTCAGCATCATTTCATGCTAAAAGTTTGGAAAGAGCAGAAATTCAAGGCCCATACCTAAACATAGTAAAAGCAATCTACAGCAAACCAGTAACCAACATCAAAATAAATGGAGAGAAACTTGAAGCAATCCCACTATAATCAGGGACTAGACAAGGCTGCCCTCTCTCTCCATATCTTTTCAATATAGTACTTGAAGTTCTAGGGAGAGCAATTAGACAACATAAGGAAGTCAAAGGGATACAAATTGGAAAGGAAGAAGTGAAACTATCATTATTTGCAGATGATATGACAGTTTACTTAAGTGACCCAAAAAACTCCACCAGAGAACTTCTACAGCTGATAAACAACTTCAGCAAAGTGGCTGGTTATAAAATTAACTCAAGCAAATCAGTAGCCTTCTTGTACTCAAAGGACAAGCAGGCTGACAAAGAAGTTAGGGAAATAACACCCTTCACAATAGCCACAAACAACATAAAGTACCTTGGCGTAACTCTAACCAAACAAGCGAAAGATCTGTACAACAGGAACTTCAAGTCCTTGAAGAAAGAAATCGAAGAAGACCTCAGAAGATGGAAAAATATTTCTTGCTCCTGGATTGGCAGGATCAATATAATAAAAATGGCCATCTTACCAAAAGCAATATACAGATTCAATGCGATCCCCATCAAAATCCCAACTCAATTCTTTATAGATCTCGAAAGAGCAATTCTCAAATTCATCTGGAGCAACAAAAAACCCAGGATAGCTAAAACTATTCTCAAGAATAAAAGGACTTCTGGGGGTATCAATATCCCTGACCTTAAACAGTACTACAGAGCAATTGTGTTAAAAAACTCCATGGTATTGGTACAGCAACAGGCAAGTGGATCGATGGAATAGGATTGAAGACCCAGAAATTAACCCACAGACTTATGGTCACTTGATCTTTGATAAAGGAGCCACAACCATCCGGTGGAAAAAAGATAGTCTTTTCAACAAATGGTGCTGGTTCAACTGGAGGTCAACATGCAGAAGAATGCGAATTGACCCACTCTTATCTCCTTGCACTAAGATCAACTCCAAATGGATCAAGGACCTCCACATAAAACCAGACACACTGAAACTATTAGGAAAGAAACTTGGGAAGACCCTGGAGGACATGGGCACAGGGGGAAAGTTCCTGAACAGAACACCAATAGCTTATGCACTAAGATCAAGAATTGACAAATGGGACCTCATAAAATTACAAAGTTTCTGCAAGGCAAAGGACACTGTCAGAAGGACAAAACGGCAACCAACAAAGTGGGAAAAGATCTTCACCAACCCCACATCCGACAGAGAGCTAATATCCAATATATACAAAGAACTCAAGAAGTTAGACCCCAAAGAACCAAATAACCCTATCAAAAAATGGGGTACAGAGCTAAACAAAGAATTTTCACCAGAAGAAATTCAGATGGCTAAGATTAAAAACTCAAGAGACAACAAATGCTGGCAAGGATGTGGAGAAAGAGGAACACTCCTCCACTGTTGGTGGGATTGCAAAATGATAAAACTGCTCTGGAAATCAGTGTGGCGGTTCCTCAGAAAATTGGACATGTTCCTTCCAGAGGACCCTGGCATACCACTCCTGGGCATATACCCAGAGGATTCCCCTGCATACAATAAAGACACATGCTCCACTATGTTTATAGCAGCCTTGTTTATAATAGCCAGAAATTGGAAGGAGCCCAAATATCCCTCAAAGGAGGAATGGATACAGAAAATGTGGTATATTTATACAATGGAATACTACTCAGCAATTAAAAATAATGAATTCATGCAATTTGTATGTAAATGGTTAGACCTGGAAAATACCATCCTGATTGAGCTAACCCAATCACAAAAGACTACACATGAAATGCAATCACTGATAAGTGGATATTAATGAGCCCAGAAGCCCTAAATACTCAAGGCACAATTAGCAAGTCAAATGATTCCCAAGAAGAAAGGAGAGGACCCTGGGCCTGGAAAGATTGGATCCAGTTTTGTAGAGAAACTGTGGGGGGAGGGGGAATGATTGGGGAATAGTTGGGGGGGAGAGGAACTATGGGACATAGGGAGGGGGGAACTGGAAAAGGGGAAAGCCTTTGGAATGTAAACATAGAATATAGAAAATAAAATAATAATAAATAATAAATAAAAACAAACAATAAATTAAAAAATAAAAATAAATAAAACAATAATAAATAAATAAATAAATAAATAAATAAATAAATAAAACTCAGGAAACAGCAGGTGTTGGCGAGGATTTGGAAAAAGAGGAACACTCATCCATTGCTGGTAGGACTGCAAGCTGGTACAACCACTCTGGAAATCAGTCTGGCGGTTCCTCAGAAAACTGGACAGGATACTTCTGGAGGACACAGCCATACCACTCCTGGGAATATACCCAGAAGATTTCCCGCATGCAATAAGGATACATGCTCTACTATGTTCATAGCAGCCTTATTTATAATAGCCAGATGCTGGAAAGAACCCAGATGTTCCTTAACAGAGGAATGGATACAAAAAAATGTGGTACATATACGCAATGGAGTACTATTCAGACATTAGAAATAATGAGTTCATGAAATTCTTAGAGAAATGAATGGAGCTGGAGAACAACATACTAAGTGAGGTAACCCAGTCTCAAAAGAATACCCATGGTATGCACTCACTGATAAGTGGATATTAACCTAGAATCTTGGGACACCAAAGACACAATCCACATACCAAATGATGTACGACAAGAAGGAAGGAGTGGACCCTGGTTCTGGAAAGGATCAAACCATCAGTGTAGGGGAATACCAGAACAGGGAAGTGGGAAGGGGTGGATGAGGGAGCAGGGGGAGGGAAAAGAACATGTGGGACCTTTGGGGGGCAGGGAACCAGGAAAAGGGAAATGAAATGTAAATATAGAATATATCCAATAAAAATTTTTAAAAAAAAAGAAAAGGGAACTAGGATTTATTACAGGTGTTAGGACAGAAGATAAAATATTGACTCGGTTTATCTATACAAAACTTCACTTATAACTTAGTTATGGTTTTAAACTTTCTACGAACCTGTAGAGAAAACAAATGATAGCTAGATAATTGCTCCTAATGGATATGCATGTAAACATTCTCTGTTGTACACTTCTACTTCAATTTATGACTTGGTATTTTGTGTGAACTTATGATGAACTTTGTAACATGTGATCATGTATTCTGAAAGATGTTTTAAGGGCTGAGGACAAGAGAAGTCAGACCAGAAGAATTGAGTGAGAGGAACAGAGCTAAGAGAAGAACTGAACTGAGGAGAAGTTTTTATTCAGAAGAGAACAATATTAGAAGGAGAATGCAGAGTGGAATAACTTAGAAACTATAGGTAACATAAAATAACTAAGAGAACAATGTGCAGGAGGCAGAGGGAAAGAGGAAAAAAGATGTTGCAGACAACAGAAGGAGCAGGCAGGCTTCTCCTTACCATGGGACAGGACAGGTCTTATTAAGAGTAACAAAATCCTTTTCTTACAAACACGGATTTAATTCATTTAGCATTGAAATGGTGGAAACTTTTTCTTTCTCGATGCAATAAATATTGTAGTCCATCTCTCATCCAGAATTAGTGAGTTCTTTCTACACCAGTGATTGGTCTTTTGCTCCATATGCATATGTAAGTATGGATGTGTGTGTAAGTATATAATTGTGAGAATGTATGCATTTGTATGTGTATGTGTGTGTAAGTATGAAATTGTGAGAATACATGCAAGCTGGGCCCAAATGACTGCGTGAAAATATGTATGAAGTTGTATGTATGAATTTATGTGAGGTTATGCATATTCACTTATGTAGTTTTTCTTTCTGCAAGTGTTATTCTCTTCTAGAAGTTTATTGCTCCTAACTTCCCCCTAGCCGGACAAGCAAGAGGCATCTGGACAATAGGGAAAAGGCTCTAGCAACTAATCCTTTACTCAATCTCCTGCTGTTTTAGGATGAGGTGTTAAATGCCTGAGACTGCAGTCTCTGGCTTCAGAGGAACACAGAAAGCAGGTGAGATACCTTAGCCTAGTAACTTAGATTTAGATAAGAAAGCCTTTTATTATACAGCAACCCTAAATTTTCTGTAAGACAAAGTCTTACCCCCGCCAAAGCTCTTCCCCACTCCACTGCCTCAAGAAGGACCAAGAAACACCTCTGCTGGGGCAGGCTCCTGGCACAAGTTCACTAAAGGGTGAGGAGCAATTTGAAGTGGATGTAATCATTCATGGAACCAAAATAGGGATGTGCTTTACCCCAGTGAAATTGTGTGTGTGTATGAGTGTGTGTGTGTGTGTGTGTGTGTGTGTGTGTTGAAATTGTATGTGTATGTATATTTGTGCTGTAATATCTAAAATAACATACATAACTTTGAACAGTTTTATTTTTGATTATACATTGCTCCCACAAGTTTTAGGGTTGTTTTGTTTCTTTGCCTTGATGGAGACTAAACTCAAGGCTTCTTTACATGCCAGGTAAACTCTCCAGAATTGATCTATATCGCTAGCTCAAAGTTTTCCTTTTTCATTTTCTATTCATCTAAAATTCTAGAGTACACCACATATAGCCCATGTTTGCTTACCCTCCCACAGTTATTGAAGAAAAGGATTGGCTTATAAAAGTTGCATAATGGATAGATGACACAGGTGGTGTTGTTCCCACAGTTCATATTCTATTTCCTACACTTAATTGATAGGCCAGATTGGGGATCCTGAGTCTTACAAGTGGTTTTGGAGGGTGATAAATTGAATGCAAAAGTCAATGCTATCCATGTCACACAGAGATTGGAATCTTGGATCTTTGTCCCATTGAAAGCTTATGTCCACACGAAACCCTTCATCCCATTGTTCATAGAATCTTTATTCATACTAGCTAGTCAAATCTGGGAACCAAAAAATTCCCAGCTGGCAAATGGGCAGCAGAACCAGTGGCACACCCAAAACATGGTATTGCATACAGCAATGGAATAGAAGTTTCATCTTTTTCATTAACTGTGGTTCTGGGTAATCAAACCTAGGGTCTCACACACAATGAGCAAGCAATTTGCCCATAAGCTGCATTCCTAAAGAATGGGATTTTGACATGCACCATCAAATAAGGAGAATTAAGCATACGGTGATGAGCAGAAAAGGCCTACACTTAAATTTTATATGATATTCTTGAAATGCAATAAATTTTGAAATAGTAAACAATGCTATGGCTGCCCCAGATTTAGGCACTGGGTGTCCTCATAAAAACTAGCATGAGTCAGAGGTTCCCAATGGAACAGGTGTGACAATTGGTTATGGTGGTTCTTGCATGGATTTGCATATAGAATACAGGGACAGAAAGCTCTAAACACCCATTGTATCAGGTTCATTGCCCTGCTATTGATGTATTGTTGTATAATGGAAGGAAAACTATCAGGGGATCTAATTAGATGAAAAATGCTCTATGTGTTCAGATTCTTCTGTATCTATAATGGTCTTGAAACAAAAATTTCACATACACACAGACATACCAGACACAGACACACAGACACACAGACATACTACACACACACACACACACACACACACACACACACACACAAGTGCACAGGCCTCCATCAGGCCTTGTGCTCCTTCTGGGTTCCAGTTGATAAAATGGAATTAAAGCAATTTGAAAACAGCAAGCCAGAAACCCCACCTAGATGTTCTAACTTTATTGGCAACAATGTAAGGGAGGAAAAGCCGCAAACCCGAGGAGGGGAAAATGGTATCTAGCCCCATGGGAACATGGGGAGTATAGAAACATTGCTATCTGGTCATCCTTGCTGAGGAGCATCTCTTCCCAGAATGCCTCAGGGAGGATGCCAAAATTACTAAGGAAAAGATGGCTACATTTGTGGAATAGATTAGAATCGCGATCCGGCTGTATTAATGTCACCAGTTTGGACATCATTACTCCTCCTGACCATGCTCCCAAAAAGATGTTGATGCTCATGATCCCGTAGGGTTGGATCTTCCTTCTCGTGAGGATGACATTGTCAGAGTCATTCTGTCCATTCGTGGAGAACCTTTTGAAACATCCTTTTGCTTTTCCGCTGCCACTGCGTTTTGTTCTCTTCTATTGGTATGTTGTCTTGCACAAGATGGGGCTGGGTGGTATGAGGGTTGAGTGTCAAGTTACTGAGGTCTAGTGTTAGCATTTCCCAGGAGGATGACTGAGAGATTGCTTCTGTTCTAGTTCCCACAGAGACTCCAGATGTGGTTCCCACACACTTCTGGCAGTAGTGGCATTCACATCTGAATTTTGCCTCATCTGCATCTCGTGGGGAAGAGGGTTTCTTTTTCTTGTCAACTTTGTGGGGCAACAGAAACCTGACTTGTTTCTTTTTCTTGAATTCAACAGTCTTCAGTTTCTTTTGAGGCGATTTTGAACTCTCGTGGTGTTGCTCTTCATCCATCCTTTCTAAGGAAAAAAATATATTAGAAAACAAAGGATGTATAGAAAATAGCTCCTGTTGTATACACTCCTGGAACACCTATGGACACGCAGAACTAAGTATTGGAAGGAGCCTTTCATGGTTTGAGAGTTGGAAACCTTCATTTGAAACTGCTTGCTGCAGCTGTATTTCATTGTGTTGTTTTTGTTGTTGTTGTTGTTTTGCTTTGCTTTGCTTTGTTTATGGTACCAACTCACCAACAAGCAAAGGGTGCATGTGCTCTTTGTATATGGAATATCTGTTTTAGCAAGGCTATGCCTGTAGTTTTGAGTATGTGTGCCATGAGAAACCCCAGGACAGAATTCCTGCAAGTGGAGCTCACAGATCACCATTTCTTAGTGTTCAGATACTGGTGTTTGTTGAACAAACATGCTCTTCTTCAATGCTTCTTTAGGTCCTTATTCTTTCTGCATAATGTGACTGGAGGCAGTCCTGCCTCAAAGGTCACTCCCTGGTATGATGTGTGTGCTGTGTGACCCATAGGTTGGGCTATGCTTTGTTATCCCCCTCTTACTGAGACAAGTGGAATAGTCAGAAGGAGCGAAATGAGCCCAAGGAGAAAGTCACTGGGCACAGATCAAGTTTGGTCAATGATGACCCATGTCTTCCAATCTTGTATGGCATAGATCAGACCCTGGAGAGCACAGAATGCCACAATGACAAGAACAACAGAAAGCTACAACCATCTTTCAAGGCCTGTGCATGAAGCTAGTAGCTACAATATCTCCAGGGACAGATGGATAGGTATGGGGGTATTTCAACTAATGCATACACTACTAGAGTTTATCTATTCATAATTACTAGCTAGCAAGTATGTGTGTGTTCATACACACACACACACACACACACACACACACACACACACACACATGCATTTATGGGTCTTGTCCAGGCTTCAGGTTGCCAAGGTTGTTACATGGCAGAAAAGCTGAGAGCATTTTGAGAAAAATTTGGCTCCTAGCAAGACCATTGACCTATCTGAAAACGTTTACTACCTGCAATAATACCTACTCTTCCCAGGTATGCTGCCCATGAATGATAGCACAGGTGCTATGCATTGAAGGAGTTTATTGAGAATGACAGCAGTGTCCATTTGAAACTAAGAAAATAATTAAACTAGGAAGATTTGTAGTCAAATATGCTTATGTTACCTCCCAGTTCCCAGTTGAGGAAACATGAAAGTAAATGCCCCATAGACCATTTTGTTGGATGAGTTAAGAAGGCTTCATAGAAGGTTATATAAATCAGTCTGACTATTATGGAGATAGGTTTTGTTTTGTTTTGTTTGTTTGTTTTTGTTTTTGTTTTGAGACAGGATTTCTCAAAGAAGTCCTGGCTATCTGGGAACTCACTCTCTTAGACAAGACTGTACTTAAACTCAGAAATCTGCCTACATCTGCCTACAGAGTGCTAGGATTAAAGGCGTGTACCACCCATTAAGGAGGTGGCTATGGAGACAGGTCAAACATTCAAAATACAACTCCCACATAGGTGAACCATAACATTCATCACTATTACACAAAGGAGTCAATGCTACCTTGCTACAGCAATACTTAAATATCCATAGTACCAACAGAACCTGAGTAATGGATTCAGCTCAGGTGCCAGTCAATGGACTAATTGATAACAGAAATGAGGTGAGCTACAAAGGGGAGTTTTCTGTGGCTGAAAGAAAGGAAAAAACTACATTGTTTGAGGGAATAGGGTGGATTTTGTGTAATAAGAACCAGATTTGGAAAGACAAATATCACATATTTCCTCTCATATGCGAAAGCCATAAAAAAGAAAAGATAGCTAAAGTCAACAAAAATGGATAGAAAATTAAACGGCACCAAGGAAGAACAAGCAGGAGGTTTGGGGATAAGCAAGGGAAGAGTAAATTATGGAATTTTAATCTCAAAAAGTTTCTTTTTTTAAAAGTGCATGCATACCCATCATTCACTACTGGCAACCACCTTTTCCTGCTCTGCTTTCCTAACAGAAAACATTGCCTACAACTGAGCGGGACATCAGAGCATGTCGATTCCTTAACCTCAGGGGTGTTTTCTGTAGACCACAGTAGCAAGTAAACTCAATGAGAGCTGGCATTTTAAACAGTGCCTTGGGGCCTGTCCAGCTCCTACTCAACTTTCTGCCACACGGAGGAAGCTCACTGAAAGAACGAGTAAATGAAGTGCCTGCCATGGAGAAAGGGCTCCCTAACGTACAGCCTTTGTTCCTAGCGCCCTCCCTCTGTATTGAGTGAAGCTGGAGAGTGGTGAGTAAATGCAGGAGCCCTGCATTCTGCTGTACCACAAAGGGTCAGCAGGGCTTTTACAAGGTCACCATGAGGTACACATGATTTGCGCAGACCAGAGCCCTGGAAATTACTCTCCAATGAGTAGGTGATTCTCACTCTCTAGAAAGTTACTCTGTAAGTAGTCACCATCCATGCCATGCTGTTGGGAAATGCTTGTGAAGATTCTCTCCAACAGAATGTAGAAGCTAATTTAACTTCTCTCTTCTCCCCAAACAATAGGCAAGTCTCAGGCTCACCTTTGAAGTGATTCTAATTCCAAGTTGCCCTGTGTTAAGCTGAAAATACTAGCAGCAGTGCTAATACCCTGAGAAGCAGGGACAGTTTCATGACAATGGCATCTCTCCTAAATAAGGAATAACTGAGAGCGATGAGTCTGGACTCCATGGCCAAGCATGCACCCACACTATAACACTTAGGACTCTGGAGATACAGGGAATGAAGCTCATCAAGAAACAGTGGCAATGCTGAGGGTATGTAGCCAGTTGCAAGGATGGCACTGGTTAAAACCGTGGTAAAAAGAACTCTGAACTGCATGAAATCTCTTTCCCATGCATCAAATGGAAAATACACATTGGTAGTGAAAGATGTATCACACTAAAGGGACTGTGGGGTGGGGTTAGGCATATTTGCATAATTAATAGCTCTGAGGCACATATCCACTGTGGACATAGTTCTATGTTGGGCCCATTCAAACAAGGAAGAAAAGACCCACCTCCTCCTAGCCATCAACTTGACTTTTGAGAACAAATGGTCATCAATAAAACGGAGGGCTTCTCAGAGTAATGTATAATAGGAGAAACCCTGATCAAAAACAAAAGCATGCCACAATGAGGCCTAGGACTGAGTGCTGTGTTACTCCAGTGACAGGCAATTGTAGTCAGAATGAATGTATAGTAGGACAACACCAACACATTTGTGGGAAGAACTCTGAGTATCACATTCAAAGAGGCAGTTTCAAGAAAAATCACAGGGACAAAGAGAGGACCTCTTGGGCCCTCCACTAGATATTGATGTGAAGAAAGACTCTGACTTCCTTCGAGGATGTGATCACTTCAGTGAAAAGAATAGCATTCCAAAGCATTCCCAGACCTGAAAATAGGCAAGGTCTATAGCCACAATCACTTACTGATATGGCAATTTGACTTCATCCTGGGTGGCTGGGCATGGAACCCAGGAATCTGAGATGAAATATACCCTGGCCCTTTCCCCATATATAGGTGTTACAGTGTGTCTAAGATTCCTCCATAAGTTATATGGAGTCTTATTCATGAATATGAAAGTCAGGTAGGCTGCTGGTCCCAGGAGAATGGTGATAAGCATTCTGGTCTTCAAGTTCATTTGAGATTTTATAGGCTAGGCTGGTTTGGTGGTTTCAATGAAAAAGGACCTTCAAGTCATGGTACATTGTATTTATGTTTAGAATTCATGACTGTTTCAGAGACCAGTTTACCATAGAATTTAACGGTGGGACTAAGTCATCAGAGACTAGGTTTTACCCAAAGAAAATTTAGCAATTATGTATTTTTAGGAATGCTTTTACAAGATAGTATAACTACAGTTCAGAAGCTCAAGAAAACAAGTTCAAAAATAATTAAGTAGTTCTCAAGGACATGGGACCATGCAATCACATGGCATATGTTAGAATAAACCACTATGTCTATGGTGATCATCTCTGAGTTATTCTGATCAAAGTTCTCCTCTCTTCTGAGTGTGAAATTGAGGAGTAAGATGGGAAACAGTTGGTTTCAGATCAGGGTTGTGCTTAAAGAGAGTGGCAATTGATGCTCACTGGTGTCGAAAGGGAAGACTTGAGTGCATCAACCAATAGCCACAGCTCAGAGCACAGGAATTTGTTTCCTCAGTTTGTGAGGGAATCCTCAAAAATCAGGGTAATGTTGGCTTCAAACATTGCAGAGAAAATCTTGAGACCCACTGTGTGACTCTGCTGGGTAATACTTAGTGGACAGGAAGGACCCCCAAGAATTAATTCTTAGAGTTGTCTGGCTAACAGAAGAATTTAGTGGCAGACATGGCCTAACAAAACTGAGGAAGAGCATCTACTTCACTTGTAATCTAACTGTTGCACCTACATAGGAACTGCTACATCCAAAGCACAGGGAAGGTGGTGGGAAGACTTTAAAAGCCAGAAGATCAGGTCAAAACCATGGCCCTAGCATCCTGTGCATTTGGACACTGCACCTTAGAAATCTCAACACTATGTTTGTGTAAAGAAAAACTTACATCATGGTCACAGTAGTCTACATGCCACTGTTGATGGGGGAAATTTCACAAGGCCTTATCCCCTTGATCAAAGAGTTACAGACTTTCTGTGACTGCCAGGAAAGGGAGAATCTATTCTTTGCTAAGTTGAAAATCATGATGAGTTACTCAAACTCATGTGGTAAGCCCTACTCCTAATCACATTGGAGCAATATGGAACAGATTCAGAGGGATTGTGAGAGTGGGTTTATGGATATCTGTGTCATCCTGTATGCCTCTATAACTACCCTAATCAAACAAGAAAAGGTTTTGAATCCAAAAAAGTTTTGAGAGGCAATAATGGAGCAGTTCATACAGGAAGAGGGAGGGATAAAAATGGTATAAACATGCTCTTGGGCATGACATCCTCCAAAAAATGAATTTAGTTTAAAGAATAAAGCACAATAAGTACTCATTGCTTAGGTCCTATACAAATTGCTCCTTATCAGGTCTTCATTTGCAAATGCCAATCATTCATGAAACTAACATGGTGTTTTCATTCCTGGACACGTATTCACAGCTGTTTAGTTTCTTTGAGACAGCTTCTCACTCAATATGTGGGTCTCACCAGGACAGCCCATAGTCCAGGCTGTTCACTGACATACAGAAATCTGGCTGACTCTACCTCCAGAACGAGATTTTCCAGGATCATTTGGTGGGTGTCAATGACAGATCAAGGAATGTGGCCAGCATCTCCTTTCTTTGGGCAAGACTGATCCTGGCTGGATAAGATCAGACACATGAATGAGTGTGTCAGATGCAATGGACAGAGTGGCCGTCAAATCTGGATCTTGAAGATGGTGTAAGCAAACACTCAGGTGACTGCTTCCACCAGGATTTGCCTTCAGATCAATTGAGTGTGGGATCTCAAGGTGAGATCTTTGAGCTCTGCAGTTCAAATCTTTAGTAAAGCAGAACAAGACAGAGAGGAGGACAAGGAGGTTGTGTATAGGATGGGAAATGTGGATAGATTTCATGGGAAGCAGACCCTGAAACTCCCTGTGGAGTCCACCAGGATGAATACTCCAACCACTGCACAGCAAATGTTCTGCCCCTTAATGGAACTCATTTAAAGGGAAAGGAAAGGATGAAGGGGAATCCCAAAGAAAGCCAAACTAGAAAATTCACCACAAACAAGAGGACATGGCTGTATCTGACAGTAAACTAACTACCATGAATTACTCCCAAGACCTACCTGCTGAAGAAAATATTCACAGAGCACACAGGTGCCAACCCACATACCACCAAGCACATGAATCTAAGGGCTATTCTGAGTGAACACCTATGAACGACATTGCTTTTAGTAGCCATGAGGATGTCAATGTTTGAAAGCAGAGAAACACAATACAAAAATCAAGCCTGGAATCTGTTAGTCCCCATAACACCACTGAATTCTGTGGTCACCACCAAACCTACAAAGACTTTCATTCTCCACGCACAAACAGGATACTTCAAAACTGCAAAGAAACTCTGAAGAGACAGACAAAGCCCACCCTGTTTGCAGATAACCTGTTAGAGTGCAGGAGCTAACTTCTCTCCTGTACCAGATCTGTTCCTAAAAGCAGATATCTGTCTGTTGAACCATAGAACATCCCACTTTCAGGCCACATGGGCTTCATTGTTGTTCACATTTGTCAAGGCGGGCATAGTGTCTCCGACCTCACAGATATCTGTCCTTAGGTGTAGTTCACCTATTTCAACAGGAGGAGGGATAAAGAATCTTTGCTTCCTTTGAGGAGACCTTCCCTTCCTTTGCAATTGCAGGTGAAATTGGTGTCATCTGTACAGCTCCCACTTCATGCCTAACCTCACACTTCAAATAGTGTCCACCTGCTCTCATGGACTATGGCTCTGATGCTCTCATTTTCACCCTTGCTCTCAAGAGAAATACATGAAAATGTGAGGTGTCAGTCCCTAATATTCGAGGAGGAAAGATGTGTTTCAAAGGTGTATTTGGTAAATTCTGGAGTTGCCAATCTGTATAATCCTGATTTTCTCTGAATTCCTTTGGGAGACTCTTGAATCACCCTTTTCTGGATGCAAAGACCCTGCATGTCCTACTGTGCTAGAGAAAAAGAAAGCACACCCTCTTTCCTCTCTCCTCATTGGAGGTAGGACCAAAATATAGGTATCACTGATTGTGTCAGTTGAGGACAACCATCATATACTGCAAGAACCTTCTTCTTGAAGGTCTCTGGTACAACATTAGTGAGGTCTGAGAGGATTTTGAGAGGTGACTGCTGAGATACCACCTCCCTACTCCCCTTTTCTTTGTTTTCTTTTCTTTTCTTTATTACTTTTATTTTCTTTTAGTTCTTTTCTCCTTTCTTCTCTTTTCACTTGTCTTTTTGTTTTCCTCTCTTGCTCCATTCCTCCCTTGCTCTTTCCCTCCCTCCCTCACTCCCTCTTTTCTGCTCTCCCTGCCTTCCTCACTTCCTTCATACACTTTCCCAGATAGCATTTCTCTGCACATATTGCTGGCCCTGAAACTTCAAACTTATACACATCTGCCTACCTCTCCCTACTGATTCCTGTGAGTTCTCGGGTTCCATTATTTGCATTTGTGTCCAAGTTGCACCATTTGTAAACATTTGTCTACACCCTAGCTGTACCATTTCATCTGTGTCCACGAACCACCATTTGTGACCTTGGGTCTATGTCCAAGCTCCACCATTTGAAAGCATACATCTGTGTCCAAGCCATACCATTTGTGAACTTGTCTCTATGTCCCAGCTCCATCACTTGTCAGACACAGTGTTGCTTCTCTCAGATCTGTAGTCATTTTTGTAAAGGAGGGGTCACTAACAGCCCCACATTGGAAGACTTGGTTGTGATGGTTCAGTGAAATTTGAAGCTCATCCATTTTGAACAGAGCCTGACACAAACTACATCAGAGGTATGCCTTAGCTCCTGGCAACTTCCCTCTGTGCAAAACGTCCACAATGACAGCCCTCTGTTCAAACTCAGGCTATGAACCTGAAGGGTGAGAGGCCATCATCCTCTTCCTGCCCTCCACAAGGTCCCTGAAGTTTCATTCACAATCATGGTCATTCTCACACTCTATGTTCAGATCTGAAGGAACGTGAACCTACCTCTTCAGTGTTCTCTCTCAATGATTTTGGCTGAAATGGAACTCTGGGTTTGTCTAGGAACAATTATTTCTTCAGAGTGCTTCTTGTATTTCTCATCGGGTGGTGTTTCGAGTGACCAATGGGTACCTTTTAAGGGGCTCTGTAGGGAAATCAGAGTTAAACATTTTCCATGAATGCTATAACCTACCATTGCTAAGAAATGGACTAAGTCTGTGAGAAATGTTGCCCTGTATCCATCTGCAAGCCTGGTGCACCTTAGTTCTCAGGAGTGTCCACTCTGAGCACTTCTTGGGTGTAAGGCTCAGATTGGGGCCTTTGGCCTTATTTCTTCACTAGGGAATCTCCCTGTAAGATGAAGTTATTGAAAATATGCATGGTCTGTGTGCACCATCCTCATGTGCCACTTGACACAGAACATGCCAGAGAGACATGTAACTCCCCTCCCACATGTTGGGGTTTTGGGGGGTTGGGATGCATTATAGAACTCTGTCTCCTGAAGTGCAGACTTTTATGCTGGGGGATGTGAACAATCGTCCCACATAGACTTTGCTCATCTCTTTTCATAAACACTGACGGATATCTCTGTTGTTGTCCCCCTTGACTCTTGTACATTCCTCAGCTCCCCTTAGTATTTACTAAAGGAGCCTTCTAGAGGCACATGTGGGATGCTGTGCTTCCTCCATAGGTGGGTAGTTACCTTGCCCTACACCTGCCATAGACTAAAACTAGATGTTCTCCCTGAGGGTCAATCCCCATCCTGTAAAAATCCTAACCACATACAATGACCAACTGGAAATCCAGAGCTCCTACAAAGCCATATACAGTCTGCTGCCATGGTGAGGTCATCAAATGCACAAAGTGAACTAGCACAAGAAAATGATGTCTCCTAGATTTTCCTATATATGCACATCAGATGCTGAACTCAGTTTAAAAACTACTTGTCCAGATGTAAACACCCATAGCCAAACACTTGGCACAAATAGAGCCCCACTTGAAGTTCTCCATTGGATTCCTCCCTTTGCAGCTCAGAGATGCCAAGCTAAGAAGGAGAGAAAGGATTGTAGGAGCCAGAAGAGTCAAGGACACCAGGAAAACACACACAGAGAATTTACTAATCAGGGCTCACAGGTGCACACACAGACCAAATTGACAATCAGGGAGTCTGTATGGGTCTGTGCAAGGTCCTCTGCAAATATAGATGTTAACTTGGTGATCTTGAGAGAGTCCTCTCACTGGGAGTAAAGGTGGCTAAAACTATTTCCCTTGATCTTGGGGCCCCTTCCCTCATCCTGTGTTGTCCCTTCCAGCCATACAGAGTGTTTTTCCCTGTCCTTTTGAATCTTGTGGTGACATGTTCAGTTGATATCCCTGAGAGGACTGCTATTTTCTGAACCAAAACAGAGGAGTGAACCTAGGTGAGGGAGGAGGGTGACCTGGGAGGAGTGTATGGAGGAATAACCAGGGTCTTGATGTATTCTTTGAGGGAAGAAGAAAGAGAGAAAAAAAAACATAAATCAAAAAATGCTCTCCAACACTGTATATCTTGATTAATTTTCCTTCTTATATTCTCCATCACCAATAACTTGATGATGATGCCAGGGAAACCTGGGAATATTTGTTGATTTGAAATGTGGCTTGGATCTCTAATAACATTGCAATTCTAGTTGCTATCATCCATACCAATGCAGAAGTCTGGTTGGCCAAGGTGTGGCAATCACTAGTTTTTGTGGACAATCTTGGTTAATCAATAGCCATAACAAGGATATTAACACTCACTATGTGAATCCACTGACCTTCCAGGGAAAGGAGTATATGATTGATTATATTCAGGAAAATACACCTTTTCCAGTCCAATTTGTTTTCCATGTGCTTTGCCAATCTTTGACCTATGCTGTGACTTCAGGTGAATGAAATTTATCATGTAGTCCTCTCTAAGATTCAGAAGGCCTTTTGGGATAGGCTATACACTCTGCCATAGGTTAACAGGTCCCAAGCAATATATCCCTAGTACATCTCTTAGTACAGAAGGTCACGAAGAGGCTGACATGTCTGAGCTCACTCTGCTTGCTATGGGAATTCAGTTCCTCCTACACTGTGGTGTCAGGACCCTGTACCCTTGCTGCCTATCAGCTGAGAAAAACGAGGGGCTGCCTTGAGGCTCCCCGATTTCCCTCCTATGCTCTGCTTTCAGTCTGCTCCAGCACTCCACTCAAACACTCTCTGTGCTGAGGTCAGGCCAGCTGCTGCAGCAAGATCCAACACAGGCACTACAGGGGCACTCATAGACGTCCCAGGAGTGGCTGGCAGTTGCATTCCCTTCTGCTGTAGCAGATCTATCCCTCATAGCAGATATCTGTCTGTCCAACCATAGAACATCACACTTTCAGGCCACATGGGCTTCATTGTTGTTCACCTTTGGCAAGGCTAGGCACAGTGTCTCTGACCTCACAGATATCTGTCCATAGGTATAGCTCACCTACTTCAAACGGATGAGAGATAATGCATCTTTGCTTACTTTGAGGAGACCTGACCTTTATGTGCAATTGCAGGTGAAATTGGTGTCATCTGTAGAGCTCTCACTTCATGCCTAACCTCACACTTCAAATAGTGTCCACCTGCTCTCATGGACTATGGCTCTGATGCTCTCATTTTCACCCTTGCTCTCAAGAGAAATACATGAAAATGTGAGGTGTCAGTCCCTAATATTCGAGGAGGAAAGAAGTGTTTCAAAGTTTTAATTAGTAAATTCTGGAGTTGCCAATCTATATAATCCTGATTTTCTCTGAATTCCTTTGGGAGCCACTTGAATCACACTTTTCTGGATGCAAAGACCCTGCAGGTTCTACTGTCCTAGAGAAAAAGAAAGCACACTCTCTTTCCTCTCTCCTCTTTGGAGGTAGTATCAAAATATAGCTATCACTGATCATGTCAGTTGAGAACAACCATCATTTCCTGCAAGAGCCTTCTTTTTGAAGGTCTCTGTTCCATCAGTGTGGCCTGAAATTATTTTGAGAGATGACCTGCTGAGTTAGTAAAACCCTACTCCCTCTTGTCTTTTTGTTGTTTTCTTTTTCTTTATTATTTTTCTTTTAATTTGAGTCTTATTTTCTTTTTTATTCACTCATCTTTTCATTTTACTCTCTTGCTCGATTCCTCCCTCCCTCGCTTTTTTTCCTCTCTCTACACATCCCTACTTCCCTCCTTCCCTTCCTCACTTCTTGCCTTCATTTTCCCAAATAGCATTTCTCTGCATTTGTTGCCTGCCCTGAAACTTACTTAGTAGACTAGGCTGGCCTCACACTCACACACAACTGCCTGTCTCTCCCAGTTGCAGCTAGTTCTGTGTTCACATTTCTTGCATTTGTGTCCCAACTGTATCATTTGTAAACATGTCTATACCCAAGCTGTACCAGTGGATCTGTGTCCAAATCCCACCACTTGTTCCCTTGAGGCTATGTCCCAGCTCCTTCTTTTGCAAACATTCATTAATCTGTGTCCAAGCCCCACCATTTGTGAACTTTTATTTATATGTCTCAAGACACTATTTGTGAACGTGTCTCTATGTCCCAGCTCCATCACTTCTTGGACACACTGTGCTGCTTCTCTCAGATCTGTAGTCATTTTTTTGTGAAGGAGGGGTCACTAACAGCCCCACATTGGAAGACTTGGTTGTGATGGTTCAGTGAAATTTGAAGCTCATCCATTTTGAACAGAGCCTGACACATACTACATCAGAGGTATGCCTTAGCACGTGGCAACTTCCCTCTGTGCAAAACATCCATAATGACAGCCCTCTGTTCAAACTCAGGCTATGAACCTGAAGGGTGAGAGGCCATCATCCTCTTCCTGCACTCCACAAGGTCCCTGAAGTTTCATTCACAATCATGGTCATTCTCACACTCTATGTTCAGATCTGAAGGAACATGAACCTACCTCTTCAGTGTTCTTTCTCAATGATTTTGGCTGAAATGGAACTCTGGGTTTGTCTAGGAACAATTATTTCTTCAGAGTGCTTCTTGTATTTCTCATTGGGTGGTGTTTCGAGTGACCAATGGGTACCTTTTAAGGGGCTCTGTAGGGAAATCAGAGTTAAACATTTTCCATGAATGCTATAACCTACCATTGCTAAGAAAAGGACTAAGTATGTGAGAAATGTTGCCCTGTATCCATCTGCAAGCCTGGTGCACCTTAGTTCTCAGGAGTGTCCACTCTGAGCACTTCTTGGGTGTAAGGCTCAGATTGGGGCCTGTGGCCTTATTTCTTCACTAGGGAATCTCCCTGTAAGATGAAGTTACTGAAAATATGCATGGTCTGTGTGCACCATCCTCATGTGCCACTTGACACAGAACATGCCAGAGAGACATGTAACTCCCCTCCCACATGTTGGGTTTGGGGTTGTGATGCATTATAAGATTCTGCTGAAGTGTCGACTTTTACCCTGGGGGATATGAGTAGAGCAATTGTCCCACTCAGATTTTGCTCATAGCTTTTCATAAATGCTGATGGACATCTCTGTTGTTGTCCCCCTTGACTCTTGTACATTCCTCAGCTCCCCTTAGTATCTACATAAGGAGACTTCTGGGCACATGCAGGATGCCAGACTTTCTCCATAGGGTGGGTAGTTACCTTGTCTACACCTGTCATGGACTAAACCTGCATGTTCTTTCTCTCTGAGTGTCAATAACCATCCTGCAAAAATCCTACCCGTATACAACCATCAATTGGAAATCAAGAGCTCCTTCAAAGCCTCTTACCATGGTGAGGTCATCAAATGCACATAGTGTACTTGCACAAAAACTTTCACAAAAAATGATATATCCTAGATTTTCCTATATGTGCTTATCAGATAACGGACTCCATTTAAAAAATCGGCTTGTCCAGATGCAAACACCATAGCCAAACACTGGGCACAAATAGAGCCCCGCTTGAAGATCTCCATCGGATTCCTCCCTTTGCAGCTCAGAGATGCCAAACTAAGAAGGAGAGGATTGTAGGAGCCAGAAGAGTCAAGGACACCAGGAAAACACACTCACATAATTAACTAATCAGTGCTCACAGGAGCTCACACAGACCAAATTGACAATCAGGGAGTGTATGAGTCTGTGCTAAGTCCTCTGCATATATAGATGTTAACTTGGTATTCTTGAGAGAGTCCTCTCGCTGGAAGTAAACGTGGCTCAAACTCTTTCCCTTGATCTTGGGACCCTTCCCTCATCCTGTGTTGTCCCTTCCAGCCATACAAAGAGTGTTTTTCCCTGTCCTTTTGAATCTTGTGGTGACATGTTCAGTTGATATCCCTGAGAGGTCTGCTATTTTCTGAACCAAAACAGAGGAGGAGTGGACCTAGGAGAGGGATGAAGGTGACCTTGGAGAGGTGGATGGAGGAATAACCAAGGTCTTGATGTATTCTTTGAGAGAATAAAAAAGAGAGAAATAAACAGAAAAGCAAAAGATGCTCACCAGCACTGTATATTTTGATTAATTTTCTTATTTTCTCCATCACTAATAACTTGCTTATAAGGCCAGGGAAACCTGGAAACACCTGAATGCTTTGAAATGTGGCTTGGATCTCTAATAACATTGCAATTCTAGTTGCTATCACCCATACCAATGCAGAAGTCTGGTTGGCCAAGTTGTGACAATCACTAATTTTTGTGAACAATTTTGGTTAATCAATAGCCATAACAAGGATGTGCATACTCGCTCTGTGAATCCACTGACCATTTCTTAAGCCTTCCAGGTCAAGGAGTATATGATAGACTATATCCAAGAAAATACACCTTTTCCAGTCCAATTGCTTTTCTATCAGTGCTGTGCCAAACATTCACCTATGCTGTGACTTTGGGTGACTAAAATTTATTATATAGTCCACTCTAAGATTCAGAAGGCCTTTTGGGATAGGCTATATACTCTGCCATAGGTTAACAGGTCCCAAGCAATATATCCCTAGTACATCTCTTAGTACAGAAGTTCATGAAGCTGACATGTCTGAGCTCACTCTGCTTGCTGTGAGAATTAAGCTCCTCCTATACTGTGGTGTCAGGACCCTGTACACTTGCTGCCTATCAGCTGAGAAAACCAAGGGGCTGCCTTGAGGTTCCCCGATTTCCCTCCTATGCTCTGCTTTCAGTCTGCTCCAGCACTCCACTCAATCACTCTCTGTGCTGAGGTCAGGCCAGCTGCTGCAGCAAGATCCAACAGAGGCACTACAGGGGCACTCATAGACGTCCCAGGAGTGGCCGCCAGTTGCATTCCCTTCTGCTGACTTCCTTGGAAAATCCTGAGTTATTAGACCTCTTCTCTACTTCAGTGACCCACATCAGCATTCATCTAAGTCTGTGGCAGTTCTGATTGTTACTGGTGAACTTTCCTTTCAGACTTGGTTTACTTTTGTTTCTTTATTGGATAAAGGGCCTCACTGTGTAAACATGGCTGCTCAGAAGCTTACTGTATAGACCAGACTGTCCATGAATGTCCTGCCTCTGCATCTTGATACCTCGGAGGGCCGATTGTGGCCTGTCAAAGTTGGAAATCTTTTTGTTGGGGAATGGAGTAAGATACAAAGCCCATACCTAGAAAAGGAGTCTCTACTCTCACAGATTCCATCTAATAGGGCTCCCTACAGCCATACAACCTGTGGAGGGCCAGTTTCTCGAGCCAGAGAAGGACCAAATGTTCTCCACAGGGTTGGAGATCATTAGGTCACAGACATGTCGCTAGAGACAGGACACAACTCCTCCTTAGGGAGGCCAGACTTAGCTGATGGTCAAAGATCAATTATGTGCCTTGTCTTGAGAAATACCAATTCTCTGCTCACCTGATGGTAGCAGACCACCATTCACCGTCTCTAGACCCTGTCCCACGCTGGCTGGATGTCAAACTCTGCTTCCGTTCTTCCTGCTATCAGATGTTGTCCAAGGAGGGTGGCCTTGGGAGGAGGCAGGCAGTTGAACTCTGAGAGCTGATGGTCTATGGACCGTGATGAGCGGTCCTGCACAGATCTGTCAGGAACAGGTGTCTGAATGTGGCCAGAACCTCTGGGGAGAAGTAGGATTCTTGAGAAGTTTTTCTTTTCCCTGCAGGAAGAGGACAAGTTAGAAAAAGGAGGAAAGAACAGGGTCCTGATGGCGATCAGCTTGTTGCAGTGATGAGTCAGCTATTTTTTTGTCTTTTTTCATGGGAAATCAAGTTCCATTCCTTGATTGAGGACCCCGAGATCATTAGCCCCCCCACCCCATTCCCAGCCCCAGTGGACAGTGTGGTAATACTGAGGGGGAGCCCTCCCTAAGGCTCTGGTGTCTTGCTTGGAGTCATTGTGACATAGAAGGTTTCCATGGTGCTTAGTGTGACCTACCAGTGCAAGGATGGAGAAACTGCTCATGAACTCTGTCCTGAGGGTGGTGGTTTAGGGGAAAAGGTACATGGTTAGGGACACTGAAAAGGACCAAGAATCTCTGTGTAACTTTCAGGGATTGCCCTTCTGTAGGCATTCACCACAGAACACTGATTTTATTTGTTTCTTGTGTCTGCTTCTAAGAGCAACACACTGAATCTGCTCAGGGCTTATTTCAGTCATCATCAAGCAGACTCAATCCCTAGCCTACTGTTCAAGCAAATGTGTATGTCAATGTGAACCCCTAAGAAATCATTTGAAGTTGATGACTATTCTTTTAGTGTGTGTGTGTGTGTGTGTGTGTGTGTGTGTGTGTGTTTCTGTGTACATGCGCGTGCACATGCCCACCAGGTATGGTAGTGTGGAATAAGTATGGAATGTTTTGTGTGTGTGTGAGTGTGTATGTGTGTGTGTGTGTGTGTGTGTGTGTGTGTGTGTGTGCGCGCGCGCGCGCGCGTGCGCATGCGAGCGCACGCGCATGTGTGTGTTTGTGAAGAGCCCATATGGGTCAGGCCAGCTTCAAATTTCCTATCTTACCAGAATGCCCTTAAGATTTTGATCCTCCAGCCCCAACATCACAAATGCCAGAATTTGAAGTCTGGCCTGCCATGCCTATGTTTTAGGTGCTGGGGATCATAGCAAGGAGTTCCTGCATGTATCATAGGCATCAGTGTATCAAAAGAACTGAAGTCTCTGCCCCAAAATGGCTTTGTAGGTACAGAAAACAGGGGTTTCAGCACCGGAGTGCATACATGAATACCACTGTACTTAGCCTATTCCACAGGCTCCAGGGTCCTTACTTGATCTCCTCTGATGTCCTTCCTAATCCCTTCCTTAACTCAACAGAACCTCTGAAGAGCCAGGCATCATGTAAGAAGGGCAACATTATGTTTTACCAGGTGATTGCAGCAGCATTAAGGTGTTAGCACTCATCTTCTCCTCACCATCTCTGGTTGACATCAGGAAGTGGAGCAGGGAGGACTTTGCCATGCTGCACCCATTGAAGCATACAATAAGCCCTGGAAGCTCCATGCAGAACTAGGCAGTTCAGGTCTTAACTGCTGTTCCATGCTGCCATCTGCTGTTGACTCCCAGTTCCACCTCTGCACCTCCATCTTGGTGATGGTCCTCAGTTTCTAGTCTCCTCCAAGACCTCTCTCACCTGATGTTCCCAGGGACCTTGGACACTGTGCACCCACTTGAACTCATGCTCAACAAACATTTGTGAACATATGTCTTCTCTATTCTCAGTCCCTAACACCTCCCAGATTTTCCCCACAACCTTAAAATTCTTCACATTTTCCACAATCTTTTAGACAACCTGAGTGTTATCAAAACCTGCCAATTCTTACCCACTAATGCTCCTCTTCCCCTGCTTCACTAATAGTTGGGCAGGGAGTGAAACACAAGGAAGGTACCTGCTCTACAGAGACCCCTTCTCATACTATTCTTGGCAATGCTACTTGAACAGAGCATGTTAGCATATGTCTTGTGTGTATGTGAATGGGCATGTGTATATTTGCATATGTCTGCCTTTATGTGTGTATGTGTATATGTGTGTAAATATTTGATGTGTATGTGTGTACATATATGTACATACATGCAAAAATATATACACATATATGAATATTTATGTGTATCTAAATTGTGTATGTGTGTACATATATGTATATACATGCAAAAATATATATGCATAAATATAATGACTGTTCATGTGTGTCTAGATGTGTGTATGTGTATATGTAGTATGTGTGTACATATATGTATACACATGCAAATGTGTGAATATATATATGTTTTCTATAGTAGCCCAGGAGATCCATGTATACAGTAGCATGGAATCCCCTGAGAACAGCAGTCTATGGGATGTTGAACTAGCTTTATCCCAGTCAAAAAGCAGATGTTGAGAGGCTGTAACCTAGTGTGGATATAGGAAAACAGAATCCACTTCCACACTGTACATGAAGGTGAACAAAACTGGAAGAAGGACAGAGGCAGACGATGTGACACCTTAGTGAAGTGGTCCGAGAGGAAAGCTCTGCCTTATCTCTCTAGTGGGTAATAACTAAAAAAAAAAAAAAAAAGAAACACCACCCCACCAGGCCTCTGCACCAAGTCCCAGCAGGTCCAGCTCAGGGAGACTCTCACTATCACCCCCAAGCCAATCTCTTTCAGCTAGCTCTCATGGCATCCCAGCTGTATTTCCTCTCTGCCATAGACTCTAAACAGCAGGAGTTCCATGCTTCTGCTCTGCACCCAAACACCTAATAAAGCATGACACTTAAATAGTTAACATCTTTATGTATATAAAACTCCCAATTACATAATGCCAATTTACAATGATAAAGTCTTATCCCGATATTTCTAACCTCTCCAAAACACCAGAGATACATCTGAAGCCATCTGCATATCCATATCTCCCTTTTCTGCTCCCCTCCTGCGGTCCTCTGCCTCACTCTCTCTCCTCCTATCACTTCTCTTAGCGCCTCCTCCTCTCTCCCATCCAATCACTGGCCTCTCAATGCCTCAGTGTGAATGGATAGGAAATATCTTGCAACATATCTCCTACTAGACTAAGATAGGACACTATCTCAGCAGCAGCTCTGTGCAAGAAGGGGCTGCTGATTTCAGGGAATGTGTTCTAGGCTCTCAGTGGGAAATGCACAATAAAAGACAAGTTCCTCATTTTTCTACACCATATATTCCCCCTCCTTTAATCCTTATGACAAAGGTGACAAGGGAATGTGTTAAAAGGGAAGAGGCAGATATGATTGGAAGGACCAGAAAAGCTTTCTGCTCATGGAAACCACATCCTCTCTGGCTGTCAACTGTTTTTCATGGCCCATGGATAACATAGTGACTTTAGATAAGAGAAAGTGCTACTTCAGAAGATTCCAACTCTGCTTCAGCAGCTGGGTGCCTATGCACTGAGATTCCCTGGAAGGAGAGAACCATCTGTCTGACACATTCTGGAGACACAAAGGAGCCCTCCCCCATTTCTTTGGTATCCTCAGAATAGAACACATTTGCTCATGGCAGCAAATGCTATCGTTTCCAATGGTGGACATGTAAAGCTAGTCTGTGACATGTTGACTCAAAGTCTGTCATTTTCAAACCACTTAGCACAATCCATCTACATGTGGAGAGGCACATAGAATAAAAATAAGGAGGTGGCAAAGAGCCGTGTTAACACTGGTGTTCCTTTAAATGGTCACAGCTTACCCAGAGCAACATGTATACCAGCATCCTCCTCCTCAGGCCCACTGTCTGTTTCAGGGTCTGGGGTTATAATGGCCAAGTAGGAACTACTTTGGATTCTAAAGGAAAGAAAAAAGCATCAAATCCTCACTTGGCCTCTGAACACAATCACAGATAAGGTTGAATGGCTGGCATCTTGGGATTCCTGCCTGTCTGTCCCTCAGTCAGTGCATCTTTTTGAATGTCTCTCTTCCTTTGTTTCAGACTCCTGCCTCCCCCTGTTTACCTAAGATAGCCATTCAATGACTGCCTGTCTGAAAGACCCATTACTACCTAACCCTATCTTTGCTCATTGAGGCTGCAGGCCCAGGTGAAGTAACTGTCCTCAACCTGTAGTTGCCTTGTATTCTAGGAAGAGAAAAGCCTCACAGCACAGGCACCTATCCACACCCTTGAGCTCAGTTATCCACAATTACATGGCTATACATCTCAAAGGAGCCAGATCCATGTCCAATGCCTATGGCAGTCTAATGGTTTCTACGGGTGCTCTTGCAGTTCCAGACCTGAACAAGACAACTTGAACTTCAGTTTTAGGCAGCATGGCTCAAGCGTGGATTGACCTTGGTTGCTTTCCCCAGTTATTCTACTCTGTAAGCTTAAAGATAATGACAGCAGAATGACCTTGTGGCCACAAATCCTTTATCTCTTTCCCTTCCCAATATGGTCTGGAAATATCTCTCTCTCTCTCTCTCTCTCTCTCTCTCTCTCTCTCTCTCTCTCTCTCTATGTGAGAAGCAGAGTCAATGTCCATATAAAAAATCAGAAACACAAATGAGGACAAAACAACAGACACCAAGAATATCCAAAGAATCAGAAAGATATACCTTAAAAACTTTTAGTCCGGCTGGGTGGTGGTGGCGCACGCCTTTAATCCCAGCACTTGAGAGGTAGAGGCAGGAAGATTTCTGAGTTCGAGGCCAGCCTGGTCTACAAAGTGAGTTCCAGGACAGCCAGGGCTATACAGAGAAACCCTGTCTCAAAAAAAGAAACCAAAAAAACAAAACAAGACAAAAACCCTTTAAAAATAAAAATAAAAATAAAAACCCTTTAGTCCAGCAAATTCAAAACTCTAGAAAAAATGGAAATTTTTCTTTATAGCTATCTCTTACCAAACTTAGATGAAAACTGGGCATTCAATTAAGCAGATCTATAACCCCAAGTGAAATAGAAGCAGACATTAACATCTTCCAAACTGTAGAAGCCTGGGGCTACATGGTTTTAGCACAGAATTTTATCAGATGTTCCAGAAGCACTAAGGCATACACTATTAAAATTTATATACAAAATAGAAACATAGCTGACATTTCCAATTCCTTTTAGGAAGACAGAATGACCCCGATATCCAAACCACCTAAAGGCCAAAAAAATTGAAAATTACAAACCAACTTCCCTTATAAACACAGATGCAAAAATACTCAACAAAACACTCGCAAAACTAAATTCAAGAACACATCAAAAAGATCATCAACCATGCTCAAGTACATTACATCCCAGAGATAGACTGAAGTTTCAACATATGAAAATCTACCACATTTACAACATGTAAATAAAACCTGAAATAAAAACAACCACAAGATAATCTCATTGGATGCTGAAAAATCCTTTTCAAAACCCCACAGCCCTTCAAGCTAAAAGTCGTGGAGATATATGGGATACAAGGGACATACCTAAACCTAATAAAGGCTACTTACAGAAACCCTTAAGATAACATCAACTGATGGGAGAGAAATTCAACTAAATTTAACTAAAATCACTAACAAGACAAGGTTGTCCACTACAGGTCTAGTCAATCTATTACTTAAAGTTCTAGCTAAACAATAAGAAAACTCGGGGGGATTGTAGGGCAGAACATAAGCAGAAGCCTGGTATGGTTGAGCTGTGTTGGAAGCCCCAGGACTCAAAGGGATGATAGGAATGTCACCTGCTCCACACATCAGACCCATGTCACATAGCCACAGACTCCCATAGGGAGAGTTGTAACTATCAGTGATGTAAGGGCAGTGCTCCCAAGCCACTCCACATGTAGATAAGGCATCCCTACCATCTCAGAACAGGCCAATAGCAAGCACCTGCTGGCAGACCCCAACCTACCCTCAAACTGTATATAAGATTTTATCCTGAAAGACTAAGGTGTGTGAGAATTACTCCATCGCCTAAGAGCATCTGTTGTCTTATACAGCTCTTATAGCTGTACCACCTCCTGGGAAGAGAATGCTCTCAACATTGTTGGGTAGCTGGAGCAGCGGCAGAAGCACTAGAAACAGCACCAGAAGAAGACAGTGGTGGTGGTCGCATTTTCCTGTTCACTTTCCCCTTCACTTGAATGCTCCTGATTGCTGGGCCAGGCAAGAGACTTCCATTGATAGTGTCAGATGGTGACCATGTGGGGCACAACAGCAAAGGCATTGCATCTGATACCATGGGAAGGTGAGCCTCCCACTTCCCATCTCTGGAGACAAGCAACCCATCCTTTCCTGCTATGCTTTCAGTCAGAGCCATCCAATGGATTTGGATAACCTAAATGGGCACTTGAAGCCTTCTGGCCAAAGATACTCAATTGTGTTGGTTGAAGGTCCTTCTAGCCCCTGTGTAACTCCCAACAATAGGCATTGGGAAAAACACTCTAAAAACAAAACAAACAAACAAACAAAAAACTGGTAATACAGCAGCCGCTGAAAAGCCACAGGGAGGCTGCCAGTTCTTATATCTGCAGGAATGCTTAGCATCTTGGACCTCTCTGGAATCCACCAAAGCCTATAGGCCAAGGGAATGTTTCCATTGTATATGACATTTCTCCTCTTTTCTGTCATAGGCAACTCATCACCATATAAAAAATTCTCCCCAGGTCAGTGAGATATGTACCCTACTAAAATTTCATGGAATAAAAATAGCTAAAACCCGAGCCTCCTTCTTTTGGGAGCAAGTCCTTCAGAAAACATTAGACATAGCTAATGATAATATTTACAGCCCTGACTCATGGACCTGAGTAGCTTCTCTCATCAGAAGCAGAGATACACAAAAAGAAAAAAAGAAGAAAAAGTCTCTTGATTTTTTTTTGCTGATCTTAGCTACAATTCTGCAATGTATAAGGCCATATAAATAGGAAAGGCTGATAACAACACAGCCCCTGAGGCCCCCCTCAGTTAGAGGAGCCCAAATCTCAAAGTTCTAAATCCACCCTATTTCATATTTCACAGCCCTTACCCAACTAATAAGCAATATAAAAATCAATCTACCTACCCTGGCCTCCTTATCCCACAGAGGAGACAGTAAATAAACCATCTGGTACTCTAGCACCCACTCCCCTCACCCAAGGACAGGGGTCCATTTGAAAAACAAATGAGGATTTTTTTCTTTGAGTATATTTAAATAGTAGATTACATTAATGAATTTTCATATATTGAACTATCCCTGCATCCCTGGGATGAAGTTTACTTGATCATGGTGGATGATCATTTTGATGTGTTCTTGGATTCGGTTGGCAAGAATTTTATTGAGAATTTTTGCATCGATATTCATAAGTGAAATTGGTCTAAAGTTCTCTTTCACTGTTGGGTCTTTGTGTGGTTTGGTATCAGAGTAATTGTGGCTTCATAAATCAAATTAGGTACTGCTTCATCTGTTTCTATTTTGTGGAATAGTATTGGTATCGGATCTTCTTTGAAGGTCTGATAGAACTCTGCATTGAACCCATCTGTTCCTGGGGGAGTTTTGTTGGGAGACTATTAACGACTGCTTCTATTTCTTTAGGGGTTATGGGATTGTTTAGATCATTTATCTGATCCTCATTTAACTTTCATACCTGGTATCTATCTAGAAAATTGTCCACTTCATCTAGATTTTCCACTTTTGTTGAGTATAGGCTTTTGTCGTAGGATCTGATGATGTTTTAGATTTCCTCAGTATCTGTTGTTATGCCTCCCTTTCATTTCTGATTTTGCTGATTTGGCACATACCCAGAAGATGCTCCAACATGTAATAAGGACACATGCTCCCCTATGTTCATAGCAGCATTATTTATAATAGCCAGAAACTGGAAAGAACCCAGATATCCCTCAACAGAATGGATACAGAATGGATAAATGAATGGTTGGTACATTTACACAATGGAGTACTACTCAGATATTAAAAAACAATGAATTCTTGAAATTCTTAGGCAAATGGATGGAGCTAGAATATATCATCCTGAGTGAGGTAACCCAATCACAAAAGAACACACACAGTATGCACTCATTGATAAGTAGATATTAGCCCCAAATCTCAGAGTACCCAATATACAAATCACAGACCACATGAAGCTCAAGATGAAGGAAGTCCAAAATGTGAATATTTTATCCTTATTGGAAGGTGGATCAAAACACCCATGGCTCAAAGCCAACCAATAGAATGGGCATAGGGTCCCAATGGAGCAGCTAGAGAGAGGACCCAAGGAACTGAAGAGGTTTGTAGCCTTGCAGGAGGAACAATAATATGAACCAACCAGTACCCCCAGAGCTCCCAGGGACTAAACCACCAACCAAAGATTACACATGGAAAGAACCATTTCTCCAGCTACATATGTAGCATAAGATGACCATTTCAGACATCAGTGAGAGGAGAGGCCATTAGTACTGTGAAGGCTCAATTTCCCAGAATAGAGTAATGCAAGTCAGAAAATTGGGGGGGAGCAGGGGGAAGGGATAGGGGGTTTTCAGAGGGATAACTTGGGTAAGGGAATACTATTTGAAACATAAATAAAGGAATACCTAATAAAAAGAAAAATATAAATGTTACTTGGAGAAAGTTAATATTAGCAATTTTATTAGAACTTCGCCCTATTTCATAGTATGGATTAGGAAACACGTGTAGTTTATCCTTTTCCAAGGACTCTGTATTGTTATTGGCATAGGTAGTTGAAAGGATACATCTGATCTCGAGAAAGAATGGTGCTGGTTTGGAATCTGGAGTAGTTAATCTCTGTGAAATTGAAAAGAACTGTAGAATAGTTTTGGGAGTCATAACACTTCAATTCTGTTCTTAAGGGAATGGGTGATTATTCAGCTGTCTTTATAGTTATACAGTTCAATCCAGATCCAGGAGAACTTGGAAAGATACTGTGTGTCAGCAAACCGGATTTCAAGAATATATGAAATTTCAAATTCAGTTGTTTCTTGTTTTCCAATATAGAAAACAGCTAGTCTCACAATGAAAATCACACAACCCTTCCAATAAAACTACTGTATGGGAAGGAATGATTTCTGAACCCAGACTGACCTGCCAGGGGTTCCAATAGGTGGATTGTGGCAACCCAAGATATAGGAACCATATCACACCAGATTATATCTGTGCCTCAGGCATTTGTGGCAGCAGTTTAAAAGAGAAGGAACCTGTTTAAAATGTGGAGAGACAGGACAATGGAGAGATAAATGCTGACAAAACTCCCTCAGCATAACAGATGCCAATTCCCCTAACAAAATTTGCCCCATTGTAAAAAAGGTTTCCAAGGAAAGATATTGTACCTCCATATATGATGAGGACAGTAGGCCACTGGAGCCTTTAGATATCAAAGGGAGCAGTCCTCAGCCCCAACAGTAAAAGGGACAGTTACTCCCATAGAAGGATTATGGGTGTCCAGCATCTCAGAAGTCTCCCACCCAAAATTAACCATTAAAATATATAATATATAATAAAGCCTTCTGGCTTGCACCTGTGCTGGGATCAGGGACTCTGCTCTAGATACCAACCCACTTAGCCCAAACTCCAGCTCCAACTCAACTCCCCAGGTATTCTGGCACTCTTCTGGCCTGAAGGCTTACATGAAGGCAGAATGCTGTATACATAATAAATAAATCTTATAAATAACTGAATAGTAAATCTTTAAACACAAATCCCAAAGGACCTGTGGGAAGAAGAAGCTCACAGAGACCAGAAACGCAAGGAGGAAGACAAGTGAAGAGACAGCTGGAGAGGAAGACAAAGGCAGAAGGAGACAGATGCAAGACTTGAACCAAAAAGGTAGAAGCTCACTGTGGTGGCACGCACCTGTAGTTCTACCAGGTGGGAGGCAGAGGAAGAAGAATTTGGAATTCAAAGCCAGCCTACATAGCAAGCCCAAGGCCAATCTGAGCCACACTGGTCCTGTCTTTAAAAAAACCAAAACTGAGAAACAGAAACTGAAGAGGAATGAGAACATTGTAGAGAAGCAGGAAGGGTAAGGAATATTTCCTGCTAGGAAATAAGGAAATAAGGAAGATTTCCTGCTAGGCTCGATCATGAGGGATTACTCCAAAACACAGGGACAAATGGTCTGAGTCAATGGCAAAGGTGCCTGTTGACCTCACAGTGGAGAGGCTTTTCTCTGTACTGTGTTGTCCTTGAGAAGACCCTGCTTGCTAATGGAGACAGGCCAGCCTTTAAAGGCAGCTCAGAATGCCTGAGACATCAGTCCCCGTCCCAGCACTTGAGAGGCAGAGGCTTCTCAAGTTCAAAGACATCTTCAGCTATATAGTGTGGTTCAAGACCAGTCCGGGCTATACGATGCCATGGTTTGGGGGGAGGAGGGGAGAATCAGCCTTAGGAAAGCATGCTCCATCCTTGTTGTCCTGTCTCATTGGGGGACATAGCACGGGGCAGCTCTTATCTTTTCCACCCTGAGTACCTACAGCATCATGTAAGAGAAAGCAGTCCATAGGATATACAGAGATGTGCAGTAAAGTTTTAAATGTCTAAAAACCTCTAAAACCAGTCTGTGATGAATGAAAAGCCAGATTCTCATGATCCATCCAATGTTCTCCTGGGGGCTTAGAATTAACCCCCAAAGCTGTGTCCCAAAGCACACAGAACTATGGGTCTGGGAATCAGTGCAGGATCGCAAGAGACCAGTGTGTGCCCCCACTGCCAATGTGCGCCCCCCAGTTGGGTGGAGCCAGAGGTGCTGGAAGTGGCTGATGACTGGTAATATGGTACCTGCCGTCTCCTGCTACAGTCTAAGGTAGAATCAGTAAGTGGAGGCTCTCAGAAAGTATAAGCCACATGTTGGCACCCATCCTGGCAGTGGATATCTAGTGAGCAGGATTTTGAGCACAGTTACTTGTGGAGGCACACTCAGCAAAGAACTGACACACTTCAACATCTCTGCAAGGACGATACCATAGCAATGACAGTGAGCTGGCATTAGCCAGGTGCAGGAACTTATTTCCTCGCAGACAGTACACTGTAGCACTTACAGTCTTGATTATCAGGAGCAGCACCAACTTAGCCTGGCATACCATACCACATCTGTTCCTAGGATAACGACAACTATCTTGACTAGGCTAAGAGGGTCTCTTCTTAGCAGGGGTGGCAGCTAGCATGCTTGGTCATGAGCTGCCCTTGCCAATGCAGGTAGAAGGAAATTCGGGTGTCAATGGCTACTAGGAAAACAGATAGCTGGCCAGGCTGGACAGGGCGGACAAGGTCAGACATAAGAGGCTGAAAGGGGACACAGTGTGTGAGCAGCAGTTCAGGGCACAGAAGTGGGCAGGCACCCAGGAGATGGAGACCAGTCTGGGAAATTTAATGATATTTTCTTAAATACTAATTAGACAGATGAGGCAAAGATCATTGTATTAAAGATGTAGACTAATGAAATATTTCTCAGGTAAATCTTCAATTTTATCAGAAAATGTTAGTAATTCCCCCTTCTAATTAATTTAGTAATTTTTTATGTCTACCATTTTATCTGCATTATTTTTCAAGATAATCTTCAATTTTAGTGTCTTTCTTTATATTTCCTCTATTTTATCAGAAATGTTTTCAATGTAAATCTTTGATTTTATCACAAATGTTTCTAATTCCATCTTCAATTAATTTAGAAAGTTTTTATATCTACAATTTTATATGTAAAATTTTCCATGAAATAGTCAATTTTAACATGTTTGTCTATTTCTTGAATTTTGCCAGAAACATTTTCCATGTAAATCTTCAAGTTATCTGAAAATGTTTATAATTACACCTGCAATCAACTAAGAATTCTTTATGCCTATCATTTTATCTATATAATTTCCATGGTAATCTTTAATTTTAACATGTTTTTCTATATATTTATTTGATTTTATCAGAAATATTTTCCATGTAAATCTTCAAGTTTATCAGAAAATGTTTATAATTCCACTTTCAATCAACTTAGGAATACTTTTATACCTACCATTATTATACCTATATAAAATTTTCCAGGATAATCTTCAATTCTAACTTGTTTTTCTACATTTTTCTACAATTTGATCAAAAATATTTTCCAAGTAAATCTTCAATTCTATCATAAAATGTTTCTATCCTGTATTTTAATTAATTTAGCAATGTCTACCACTTTAATTTTCCATGAAAATTGTCAATTTTAACGTGTTTATCTGAAATATTTTACATGTAAATCTTTAATTTTATCATAAAGTGTTTTTACTTCCCTTTTAAAAAAAGATATGAAGGCAGACCTATCAGAATTACACCAGACTTCTCAACAGAAACCCTAAAAACCCAAAGGATCTTGAGCAGATGTCATATAGTCCATAGGAGAACTAAAATGCTAGACCAGGATACTATACCCAGCAAAACTCTCAGTTAGCATACACAGAGAAACCAAGGGTTACCAAGATAAAAACCGAATTTAAATATCTTTCCACAAATCCAATCCTACAGAGCATAATGGAAGTAAAAGTACAACAAAAGTAGGAAAATTACACCCAAGGAAAGGCAAGAAATTAATCTTTTCATAACAAACACAAAAGAAGAAAAACACACAAACATAATTACACCACTAACAACAACAAAAAAAAAAACAAGAAGCAACAAATATTGGTTCTGAATATCTCTCAACATCAATCAACCCAATTCCCCAATAAAACAACACCAACAAACTGGATATGTAAACAGGACACAGCATTTTGCTGCATATAGGAAATACACCTCAGTGACAAAGACAGACACTACCTCAGAGTAAAAGACTGGAAAAAAAATTCCAAGCAAATGGTCCCAAGAAACAAGCTGGAGTAGCCATTCAAACACCCAATAGAATAGACTTTCAACCAAAAGTTATCAAAAAAAGATAGGGAAGGGCAATTCATACTCATCAAAGCAAAAATCCACCAAGATAAACTCTCAGTTCTGAATATCCATGTTCCAAATGCAAGGGCACCCACATTCATAAATGAAACATTATTGAAATTTAAAGGACACATTGCACCTCACATAATAATAGTAAGAGATTTCAACAGCCCACCCTCATCAAAGGACAGATCATGGAAACAGAAACTAAAAAGAGACACAGTGAAAATAAAAGAAGTTATAAACCAAATGTATTTAACAGATATCTATAGGACATTTAACCCTAAAAAAAAGAATATGTCTTCTTAGCACCTCATGGTAACTTCTCAAAAATTGACCATATAATCAGACACAAAACAAACCTCAACAGATACAAGAGCATGGAATTAATCCCACATATTCTATTGGACTGCCACAGAATAAGGCTGTTCTGGGTATGCAGACAGAAGGTTTCTTTCCTTTTGTAAGAGTTGCCTGGGTCATGCCCAAGAAGAAGGAAGGAGAGGTCCCTGGTCCTGGAAAGGCTCAGTGCAGCAGTGTAGGTGAATACCAGGACAGGGAAATGAGAAGGGGTGGATTGAGGAACAGGGGGAGGGAAGAGAGTTTATGGGACTTTCAGGGATGGGGGAATCTAGGAAAGGGGAAAGCATTTAAAATGTAAATAAAGAATATATCAAATAAAAATAAAAAATTAAAAAATTTTAAAAAATTAAAAAAGAATAAGGCTGTTCTTCAATATCAACAAAAACAACAGAAAGCCCCAAACACATGGAGGATGAACAACTCTCTACACAATGATAACTTGGTCAGGAAAGAAATAAAGAAAGAAATTAAAGACTTGGTTGAATTATGAAAATGAAAGTACAACATATTCAAACTTATGGAACACAATGAAAGCAGTGCTAAGAGGAAACACATAACCCTGAGTACCTCCATAAAGAATTTGGAGAGATCATACCCTACCAGGTTAATAGTCCATCTGAAAGCTCTAGGAAAAAAGAAGCAAATATACCCAAGAGTAGTAGACTGCAGGAAATAATTAAAATAATTTCAGGGCAGAAATCAACCAAGTACTAACAAAGGGACCTATATAAAGAATCAACAGAGAGATACCAAGTAAAAAAGTTAAATCAGGATCAGATAAACGAGCTAAACAGTACCAAAACCTGGAATGAAATAGAAATATTCATTAGAAGTCTCCCAAACAACAAAAAAGCCCAGGACCAGGTGGTTTTAGTGCAGAATTCTATCAGACTTTTAAAGAAGACTTAATACCAATACTCCTCAAATTATTACACAAAATAGAAACAGAAAGAACATTACCCAATTCTTTCTATGAAGCCAGTTACACTGATACCTAAACCACATAAAAACCCAACAAAGAATGCAAAAATACACAATAAAGTTCTTGCAAACTGATTCCAAGAACACATCAAAACAATCATTCACCATAATCAAGTAGGCTTCATCCCTGGAATGCAGGGTTGGTTCAATATACAGAAATCCATCAATGTAATCCACTATATAAACAAATTTTTTTAAAAAAATATGATCATCCCACTAGATGCTGAAAATCCTTTGACAAAATGCAACAACCCTTCATGTTAAAAGTATTGGAGAGATCAGGAATTGAAGGTGCATATGTAAATATTAAAAGCAATATACAGCAAACCAATAGTCAACATAAAGATAAAGGGAAAGAAACTCAAAGCAATACCATTAAAATCAGGGACAAGAAAAGACTGCTCAGTCTATCCCTACCTATTCAGTATAGTATTCTATGTTCTAGTCAGAGCAATTGGACAACAAAAAGAGATCAAACAGATACAAAATGGGAAGGAGGAAGTCAAGATATCACTATTTACAGATGATATGATGGCCATATTACCAAAAGCAATCTACAGATTCAATGGAATCCTCATTAAAATTCCAACTCAATTCTTCATAGAGTTAGAAAGAGAAATTATCAAATTCATTTGGAATAACAAAAAGCCTGGGATACTGAAAAGTATTCTCAACAATAAAAGAACTTCTGGGAGAATCACCATCCCTGACCTCAGTATTACAGAGCAGTAGTAAAAAATAAGTTCATGGTATTAGTACAGAGACAGACACATTGATCAATGGAACAGAATTGAAGACCCAGAAATGAACCCATATACCTATGGTCACTTAATCTTTGACAAAGGAGCTAAAACCATCCAGAAGAAAAAAGACAGCATTTTCAACAAATAGTGCTGGCTCAACAGGCTGTCTGCATGTACAATAATGAAAATTGATCCAATCTTATCTCCTTCTATAAATCTCAAGTCCAAGTGGATCAAGGAACTCCACATAAAATGAGATATGATGAATCTAATAGAAAAGAATGTGGGGAAGAGCCTAGAAAGCAAAGGCACAGGGGAAATTTTCCTGAATGGAACACCAATGGCTTATGCTGTAAGATTAACAATTGACGAGTAGAACCTTATAAAAATTGAAAGGGATTGTAAGGCAAAGGACACTGTCAACAGGACAAAATGGCAACCTACAGAATGGGAAAAGATCTTTACCAAGCCTAAATTCAATAGATATCCAAAATATAGAAAGAACTTAAGAAGGTGGACTCCAAAGAACCAAATAACCCTATTAAAAATGGAATACAGAGCTAAACAAAGAATTCTCAACTGAGGAATCTCAAATGGCTGAGACGTGCCTAAGGAAATGTTCTGCATACAATAAAGACACATGTTCCACTATGTTTATAGCAGCCTTGTTTATAATAGCCAGAAATTGGAAGGAGCCCAGATATCCCTCAAAGGAGGAATGGATACAGAAAATGTGGTATATTTATACAATGGAGTTCTACTCAGCAATTAAAAATAATGAACTCATGCAATTTGTAGGTAAATGGTTAGATCTGGAAACTATCATCCTAAGTGAGCTAACCCAATCACAAAAGAATACACATGAAAAGCAATCACTGATAAGTGGATATTAATGAGCCCAGAAGCCCTAAATACTCAAGGCACAATTAGCAAGTCAAATGACTCCCAAGAAGAAGAAAGGAGAGGACCCTGGGCCTGTAAAGATTGGATCCAGTATTGTAGACCCAGAACAGAGAAATCGTGGGGGGGGGGAATGATTGGGGAATAGCAGGGGGGGAGAGGAATTATGGGACATATGGTGGGGGGTAACTGGGAAAGGGGAAAGCCTTTGGAATGTAAACATAGAATATAGAAAATAAAAATTAAAAAAAAAACTAAACTGAGATTTCACAACTGAGGAATTTCAAATGGATGAGAAGAACCTAAAGAAATGTTAAAAAAAAAAAGAAAGAAATGCAAATCAAAATGATGCTGACAGTCGACCTCAAACCAATGAGAATGACTAAGATCAAAATCTCATGTGACAGGAGATGCTGGTGAGGATGCAGAGATAGAGAAACATTCTTCCATTACTGGTGGGATGGCAAGCTGGTAAAAGCACTCTGGAAATCAGTTTGGCAGTTCCTCAGAAAATTGGACATAGTACTACCTGAGTTCCCAGCTATACCATTCCTGGAAATATACCCAAAAGATGCTCCAACATATAACAATGACACATGCTCCACTATGTTCATAGCAGCGTTATTTATAATAGCCAAAAGCTGGGAACAACCCAGAATTCCCTCAGCAGAAGAATGGATACAGAAATTGTGGTACATTTACACAATGGAGTACTACTAAGCTATTAAAAACAATGACTTCGTGAACTTTGCAGGCAAGTGGATGGAACTAGAAAATATCATCCTAAGTGAAGTAACCCAGTCACAAAAGAACACACATGGTATGCACTCACTGATAAGTGGATATTAGCCCAAAAGTTTGGAATATCCAAGCTACAATTCACTGACCATATGAAGCTCAAGAAGAAGGAAGACCAAAGTATGGATGCTTCAGTGCTTCTTAGAAGGGTGAACAAAATACTCACAGGAGGAAGTACAGAGACAAAATGTGGAGCAGAGAAGGAAATAAGGGCCATCCAGAGACCGCCCCACCTGTGGATCCATCCATTATACAGTCTACAAACCTGGATGCTATTGTGGATGCTGGGAAACCTGGTTGATAGAAGCCTGATATGGCTATCTCCTGAGATGCTCTGCAGAGCCTGAAAAGTACAGAGGCAGATACTTGCAAACAACCATTGGACTGAGTACTGGATCCTGATGGAGGAGTTGTGAAAAGGGACCAAATGAACTGAGGGGGTTTTCAGCCCCATGGGTGGAGCAACATGGTCAACCGACCAGACCACCCTGGAGCTCCCAGTGTCTGGACCACCAAACAAATAGTACACATGGAGGGACCCATGGCTCAGGCTTCTTATGTACGAGAGGTTGGCCTTGTTGGATATCAGTGGGAGGAAAAGACCTTGGGCCTGAGGAGGTTCCATGTCCCAGTGTAGGGAATACCAGGACAGGAAGGCGAGAGTGGGTGGAAGGGTGGGGGAGCACCCTGACAGAGGCAGGGGGATTGGATAGGGGATTTCTGGAGGGTATACCTGGAAAGAGGGTTACATTTGAAATGTAAATAAAAGAAATTATCCAATAAAAAGGAAGAGTTCACCAGGAAAAAAAACAAAAAACAAAAAACAATGACTTCATGCAATTTGCAGGCAAATGGATGGAACTAGAAAACAGCATCCTGAGTGAGGTAACCCAATCACAAATAACACAATAACATACATGATATGTATTCACTGATAAGTGGATATTAGCCCAAAATCTCACAATGCCCATGATACAACCCACAGACCATACGAGCATAGGAGGAAGAAAGACCAAGGTGTTAATACTTCAATCATGCATTGGGGGGAACAGGATGATTGCAGGAGGTGGAGGGAGTGAGAGACCTCAGAGCAAGAGAGGAAGGGGAGGAAATAAGGGAGGCAGTATCAGGTACTGGAGAGAACAAGAGAGAGAGGTACAGAGGGTCAGGAAATTGATTAAAAATATGTAGCAGGGGGAATGAAGAACTGAGGATAGCCACTGGAGGGTCCCAGATGCCAGGAAATGAGAGGCTCCCAGGACCCAAATGGAATGACTTTAGCAGAAACGTGCAGAGAAGGCGAGATAGAACTTGTAGAGACCACCTCCAGTAGATAGGCATGGCCCCTGGTTGAGGGATGGGGCCTCCTACACATCTCAAATTTTTAAGCCAGAAATGTTCCTGTCCTGTCCAAAGGAAGAACACAGACAAAAAAATGGAGCGGAGACTGAAGGGACATCCAGGAACTGCCTCACCTGGGAATTCATCTTGTCTATAGACACCACACCCAACACTGTTGCCATTGTCAAGAAGTACTTGCTAATAGGAACCTAGTCTTGCAGTTCTGTGGTATGTTTAGCCAGCAACTGACCAATTCAGATGTGGATACTTGGAGCAAACCATCAGACTGAATCCAGGGACCACAGCGGAGGAGCTAATGAAAAGACTGGAGAAACAGAGAGGGATTGCAATCCTATAGGAAGAATAGCATCAGCTGACTGGACAACCCAGTGCACGCAGGGACTAGACGGCCAACCATCTGGGAATCTTCCAGATATAGTGGTACCATACTCACCAAACTTAAAACTCATTTTCAGCTTTCCATCAGTAATCCATGAGATGAACATTGGTGAAAAGTAGTCATAGGTAACCCTTACACTAATGGCTATGCCAAATACCCCATAGCTGACATACCTGTACCCAGTGAGCTTGTTCCTGCCTCCAAATAAGTCTTTACTCACATTAATAATCTTCAACAGTGAAGCAACTTTAAGCTACCTATATCCAATATACAGTGACCTCCTTCCCTTAACCACCCATCCCAACTTCCCGCAATGTGTTTTCTGTGTTTCTCTCTCCCGATCATCATTAGTAGCTGTTCCCATTAACATTTCCCTTCATGAACTCCAAGGATCCTTACCCACAAGGAAAGTACAAAACATTCCTCTTTTCAAGGTACCCCCCTCTACTCCTTGTAGGATCCTCATCAAATACCCACCTTACATGTGCCTGTGACATCACCATCACCAAATCAGTATATGTTAACCCTCCTGTTCTCCTCTGGTGCAAACCCTCCTGTTCTCCTCTGGTGCAAAAGCACTACATACAGAGGCCTGTGATAATCCCTCTTCCCAAGGCTCCTGCACCCCTGTGATAATTGCTCCCAAGGTCCACCTCTACAAACCTGAAAAACTCATCTTACAGATGGAAGAAATCCAAAAGAAGAAAGAGATATTCATCCTTCTGCTCACTTGAGTAGCCCTTGCCATCTCATTGGGTGCAACAGGAACCACTGGGTCAGCTGTTGTCCAATACACCATCTCATCGGTGACTTCCAGGACAACCTTGACCAATGGCTTCCACTGTCGATAGCCTTGAGTCTTCAATGACAGATAAACTCCTTGGCAGGAGCTGTTCCCAAATCTCGGGAGGCTCTGGATTTACTGACTGCTGAAGAGGGAGGGACTCACCTTTTGCTGAGGGAGGAATGTTGCTTCTATGTCAGTGAATCTGGTCTGGTAGAACAAGATGTAAAAATGCTCAAAGAATTCCAGGGGAACCTTTGGGCATGTTATGCTCCCAACACCCCTATCCCTTTGTACTCTAACTTCTTGGTACCTTGGCTTCTTCCCCTCCTTTGCCCCAAAGTAGCCATTGGAGTCTTCCTTCTTTGTCAATTTGCCTCATGCAATTTCTAAAGCAGAAAATGAATAGCACTGCAAAGATCATTACTAATCAGGACTTGGTTCAATATCAAACCGTTCCCAACATAGAAGACATTTATTGTGAGAACATCTGCAATATAAGAGCTGTAAAATGGCTTCCGGCCACCATTTGCACCATAGAGCCAGGTGGCATCACAACATTCTGTGCACAGGGCTCCAGGAGAGAGTGATCTCCCAGCAGCGCTTTCACTTCAGAGTGCAGAGGTGAGATCTGTACCTTCTCTCTGAAGAGGAACAGTTAAGAGCACAAAGGGCTTACTATCAGTGGAGCAGCTGGGGCATGAGCCTTCAGATTGCAATTTGCACCAGGGAACCAGGCAGCACCACAGCCTTCTGTGCATAGACCACCAGGAAAGAGTTAGTCTCCCAGCACTGCCTCCACTTCTGAGCATGGAGGTGAGATCTACACCTTCTCTCCAATATCTCTCTGAAGAACAGTTAGGAGTACACAGGGTACATGATCAGTAGAGCAACTGGGACAGGAGCCTTCCAGGTGCCATTAACACCAGGGAGCCAGGCAGCTCTACAGCCTTCTATGCACAGACCCTGACAGAAGTGTGTTGGTCTCCCAGCAGTATGGACACAGGCGTAAAGGCCCACAGGAGGGACAAGCCCCAGTCAGATATAGCAAGGCTAACTAACACCAGAGATAACCAGATGGCAAAAGGCAAGGAAAAGAACCCTACCAACAGAAACTAAGGCTACTTAGGAACACCAAAACTAAGTTCTCCCACCACAGCAAGTCCCAGATACACCAACACACAGGAAAAGCAAGAGTTGGATTTAAAATTGCATCACATGATAGGGGACGTCAAGAAGGACATAAATAACTCCCTTAAAGAAATACAGGAGAACATGGGCCAACAGGTAAAAGCCCTTAAAGAGAAAACCCAAAAATTCCTTAAAGAAATGCAGGAGAACATGAGTCAATAGATAGAAGCCCTTAAAGAGGAAACACAAAAATCCCTTAAAGAATAACAGGAAAGGTTCTTTCTGATGTGGTAGACCCATGCCAGTTCTGCCACGGGGAAGATCCCATTTACTGATGATACTTTCTAGAGATCCAGTAGCATCAGGGCATTTAAGATCCAGCAGCATCGGGGCATTCACTGTGGGGCATTTAAGATCAGCAGCAGCGGGGCACTCCAAAGCCAGCAACCTGCAGGGCATTCTAACCTTGCCAAGTTTGCCACAGGGAAGACCCCATCACCTGATAACTTCCTGGAGAACCAGCTGTATGCAGGGCATTTGAGAGAAAGGGAATCCCAGGAGTACAGATACAAAGACCTGCAGGACAAAGATGTCACAGTCAGAGACAGCAAAACCAGCTAACACAAGAAACAACTAGAGGACCAATGGCAAACACAAGATCATTGCCAACAGAAACCAAGGCAACATGGCACCATCAGAACCCAATTTTCCCACAAGAGCAAATCCAGGATACTCCATCATGTCAAAAAAGCAAGAGCTGGATTTAAAATCACATCTCATGATGCTATTAGAGGACTTCAAGAAGGATATAAATAACTCCCCTAAAGAAATACATAATATTATGTGTTAATGGGTAGAAGCCCTTAAAGAGGAAATGCAAAAGTCCCTTAAAGAAATAGAGGAGAATATGGGTCAACAGGTAGAAGCCCTTAGAGAGGAAGCACAAAAAGCCCTTAAAGAATTTCAGGAAAACACAAACAAGAGAAGGAACTGAATAAAACTATCCATGATCTAAAAATGAAAGTAGAAACAATAAAGAAATCACAAAGTGAGATATCTCTGGAGATAGAAAACCTAGGAAAGAATTTAGGAGTCATAGATGCATCAACAACAGAATACAAAAAATAGAAGAAAGAATTTCTGATGCTGAAGATTCTATAGAAAACATTGATTCAACAATCAAAGAAAATGCAAAATGAAAAAAAGCTTGTAACCCAAAACATCCAAGAAATCCAGAACGCAACGAGAAGACCAACCTAAGGATTATAGGTATAGAAGTGAGCAAGGATTTACATCTTAAAGGGAAAGTAAATATCTACAACAAAATTATAGAAGAAAACTTCCCTAACCTAAAGAAAGAGATGCCCATGAACATACAAGAAGCTACAGAACTCCAAACAGACTGGACCAGAACAGAAATACCTCCCATCACATAATAATCAAAACATCAAATGCACTAAACAGATAAAGAATATTAAAAGCAGTAAGGGAAAAAAGGTCAAGTAACATATCCAGACTTCTCACCTGAGACAATGAAAGCTAGAAGATCCTGGGCAGATCTCATACAGAGAACAGAAATGCCAGTGCAGACTACTATACCCAGCAAAACTTTCAGTTACCATAGATGGAGAAAAAAAGACATTCCATGACAAAAGCAAATTTTTTATATGCAATTCTTAGAGTTTTATTATATTTTTCTGAACCTATTTGTATAATTACTGGCTCACAATATTCATAGTGTTGTATTACATATAGAAACTGCTGAACTTATTCCTGATAATTCAGAATTAACATCATTATTTATACAAGTGCAACAGAGCATTCAAAACAGCAATTATCCATTATATGTCAGTTATATTTGATTTCATATGGCATTGCTTGCTCCATTGGCACAAAAAAATTAAGAAATTGACCAATTAATAATAGGAAATTTGCAAGAAGTCTCAGAATTTCATTTAAAAAAATCATAACAAAGGTTTAAAAAGAAAATTTTTCATTACTTGACAACAAGCCAAAGAAAGTGTAAAAAAATATATCGTACTTGTTCTTTGTATAATCAAGTACCACTACCTGCTGGAAGTAACTCTGTGTGTACCCAAAGAAATGAAATTTGGCAGATGAATGTGTTTGACTTTACAGAATTTGGGAAATTTAAATGTGTATATCATACTATTGACATATATTTAAGATTTCAATAGACTTCTGTTTTGAGTTCTGAAAAGGCTAATTCTATAATTGCACATTTGTTGGAAGTGATGCTTATCATGGGGAACCTTTACAAATTTAGACTGATAATGCCCCTATATACATTTCCAGTAAAATGAAGCTTTTTGCATATGCATTATAACATAAGACATATTGCAGGTATACCTTACAACCTGACAGGTCAAACATCTAATCATACCTTAAAGGAGATGCTTAATATGCAGAAAGAGGGGAATAAGAACTCCCAGAAATACACTTAATAATGCCTTATTAACTTTAATTTTTTGGATGTCAATGAGGCAGGTACAACAGCTGCTGAAAGACACTGGATTATACAAAAAAGAAAGCCAAACCAAAAGCAAAGCCAAAAATAACAACAACAAAAAACAAAAACAAAAACAAAAACAAAAACCCTGCTGAATTAATTAGAGCAACTTGTATACTTTAAAGATGTTTTAACATCAGAATAGAAATCATGGAATGTTGCAGTTGGGGAGAGGTTTTCATCCAAAGATGTCTAAATATATACATATTTAGGTGGTCTAAGTGAAATTGTCAAATAGCAATGGAGATGGAGCTCATAGTCAATGAAGCTTTCGGTACTGGAAATGTTTTACATTTAATCAACTTGTTGGTCAAAGGGTCCCAGTGGGAACCTCCAAACAACTCAGGTTATTGCCACAATATCTTTCCACAAATCCAGCTCTACAAAGGATAATGGGTAGAAAATACCAACACAAGGCAGGAAAACACACCATAGAAAATGCAATAATCAAGGAGAGATGAGATGGCTCAGTGGTTAAGAGCACTGACTGCTCTTCCAGAGGTCCTGAGTTCAATTCCCAGGAACCACACTGTGGCTCACAACCATCTGTAATGAGATCTGACGCCCTCTTTGGGTATGTCTGAAGATAGCTCATAAATGAAATAAATAATTCTAAATGGGTGGTCACTACATTCGTGCTGTTTGGTTACTTAATGAGAGCCAGCTCATTATGTGTCAGAAAATGCAATAATCTTTCAACAAACCCAATAGAAGATAACTACACAAACAGAATTTCACCTTCAGCAAAGAAGGTAACAGTAAGAAACAATCATTTTTCCTTAATATCTCATAACATCAATGATCTCAATTACCCAATAAAAAGACATAGACTAACAGACTGGATACAGAAACAGGACCCAACATTTTGCTGCATACAAGAAACCCACCTCAGTGACAAAGGCAGTGCCTACTTCATAGTCAAAGGTTGAAAAACAATTTTCCAAGCAAATGGTCCCAAGAACAAGTTAGAGTGTCCATTCTTATATCAGATAAAAATGAATTTCAAACAAAAGTTGTCAAAAAAGATAAGGAGGGATACTTCATACTGATCAAAGGAAAAGTCTACCAAGATGAACTCTCAATTCTGAACATCTATGCTCCAAATGCAAGGGCACCTACTTTCATAAAAGAAACTTTACTAAAGTTCAAAGCACACATTGCACCCCACACAATAATAGTGGGAGATTTCAACACCCCACTCTCAACAATGAACAATCATGGAAACAGAAACTAAACAGAGACACAGTGAACTAACTGAACTTATGGACCAAATAGATCTAACAGATATTTATATAACATTCCACCCTAAAGCAAAAGAATATACCTTCTTCTCAGCACCTCATGGTACCTTCTCCAAAATTGACCATATAATTGGTCACAAAACAGGCCTCAACAGATACAGAAATACTGAAATTATTCCATGCACTTTATAGGATCACCATGGCTTAAGGCTTGTCTTAAGCTCAAACAAAAACAATGGAAAACACACATACACATGGACTTTGAACAATGCTCTTCTCAATGAGAGCTTGGTCAAGGAAAAAATAAAGAAATTAAAGACTTTTTAGAATTTAATGAAAATGAAGACTCATTATACCAAAACTTACGGAACACAATGAAAGCAGTGCTAAAAGGAAAACTCTAGCTCTGAGGGCCTCCATAAAGAAAATGGAGAAAGCTTACACTAACTGCTTGACAGTTAACCTGAAAGCTCTAGAACAAAAAGAAGCAAATACACCCAAGAGGAGTAGACAGCAGGAATTAATCAAACTCAGGGCTGAAATCAACCAAATAGAAACAAAAAGAACTATACAAAGAATCAATAAAACCAGGAGTTGGTTCTTTGAGAAAATCAACACAATAGATAAACCCTTACCCAGACTAACAAGAGGGCACAGAGGCACTACTCAAATTAATAAAATCATTAATGAAAAGGGAGACATGACAACAGAAACTGTGGAAATTCAAAAAGTCATCAGATCCTACTATAAGATTTTATACTAAACAAAGTTTTAAAATCTTGATGAAATGGACAACGTTCTAGATACATAGAAGGTGCCAACGTTAAAACAGGATCAGAACCCAGATGTCCCTCAACAGAGGAATGGATACAAAAAATGTGGTATATATACACAATGGAGTACTATTCAGCCATTAGAAACAATGAATTCATGAAATTCTTAGAGAAATGGATGGAGCTGGAGAACGTCATACTAAGTGAGGTGACCCAGTCCCAAAAGAATACCCATGGTATGCAGTCACTGATAAGTGGATATTAGCCTAGAAGCTTGGAACACCAAAGACATAAATCACATACCAAGTGATGTCTCACAAGAAGAAAGGAGTGGACACTGGTGCTAGAATGGACCAAAGCATCATTGTGGGGGAATACAAGAACAGTGAGGTGGGAGGGGGTGGATGAGGGAGCAGGGGGAGGGAAAAGGGCATGTGGGACCTTTGGGGGTGGGGAACCAGAAAAAGGGAAATGAATTGTAAATATAGAATATATCCAATAAAAAAAAAAAAGAAGTGAGAGTGGGTGGGTTGGTGAGCAGAGGAAGGAGGATGGAATAGAAGGGTTTTCAGAGGGGAAATCAGGAAAGGGAATAACATTTAAAATGCAAATAAAGAAAATATCTAATAAAAAGAAGAAGAAAGAAAAAAAAAACAAAATCTAGACTTAAAAGAAAATCAGTACCAGACTAAGACTTACCCACTTAACAGCAAGAGGGAAACAGTGTTGGTTTTGAGAGCAAAAGCTATGCAAAATAGTAACCCAAATCTTCAAATTATGTGTCTAATGTTGTAGAAATAATTATGATCAGATGCTGGATGTAATATATATATTCAAAATATAAGAATGCCAAAACTAATAAAAGTAACTTTATTCTAATAAACACATTTCAATGGTAAAAAAAAAAAAAAAAAAAAAAAAAAAAAAAAACAGGATCAGATAAACTATCTAAATAGTCCCATAATTCCTGAGGAAATAGAAGCAGTTGTTAATAGTCTCCCATCAAAAAAGAGCCCAGGAACAGATGGTTTTAGCTGGGAATTCTATCAGATCTTCAAAGCAGAGCTAATACCAATACTCTTCAAACTAGTCCATGAAATAGAAACTCAGAGAACTCTACCCAACTCATTCTATGAAGCCACAATAAGGCTTATACCTAATCCAAACAAAGACCAAACAAGGAAGGAGAACTTCAAACCAATCTCGCTCATGAACATAGATGCAAAAATACTCAACAAAACCTGGGCATGGTAGCGCACGCCTGTAATCCCAGCACTTGGGAGGCAGAGGCAGGCAGATTTCTGAGTTTGAGGCCAGCCTGGTCTACAGAGTAAGTTCCAGGATAGCCAGGACTACACAGAGAAACCCTGTCTCGAAAAAACAAACAAAAAAAAATACTCAACAAAATTCTGGCCAACCAAATCCAAGAATACATCAAAACTATAATTCACCACAATCAGGTAGGCTTCATCCCAGGAATGCAGGGAGGGTTCAATATTCGGAAATCCATCAATGTAATCCACTACATAAAAAAATTCAAGGAAAAAAACCACAGTCATTTCATTAGATACTGAAAAAGCTTTTGACAAAATACTGCATCCCTTCATGATAAAAATCTTAGAGAGATTGGGAATCTAAGGCCCATACCTAAACAGTGAAAGCAATATACTGCAAATCAGTAGCCAACATCAAATTAAACGGAGAGAAACTTGAAGCAATCCCACTAAAATCAGGGACCAGACAAGGCTGACCACTCTCTCCCTATCTATTCAATATAGTACTTGAAGTCCTAGCTAGAGCAATCAGACAACAAAAGGAGGTCAAAGGTATACAAATTGAAAAGGAAGAAGTCAAAATTTCACTATTTGCAGATGATATGATTGTATACTTAAGCGACCCCAAAACTTCCACCAGAGAACTCCTAAAGCTGATAAACAACTTCAGCAAAGTGGCTGGATATAAAATTAACTGAAGTAAATCAGTAGCCTTCTTCTACTCAAAGGATAAACAAGCTGAGAAAGAAATTAGGGAAATGACACACTTCACAATAGTCACAAATAATATTTCATACCTTGGTGTGACTCTAATGAAACAAGTAAAAGAGCTGTACAAAAAGAACTTCAAGCCTCTGAAGAAAGAATTCAAAAAATATCTCAGAAGTTGGAAAAAATCTCCTATGCTCATGGATTGGCAGGATTAATATAGTAAAAATGACCATCTTGCTGAAAGCAATTTACAGATTTAATTCAATGCCCATCAAAATCCCAAAATAGATCTAGAAAATCAAATTCTCTTATTCATCTGGAATAATTAAACAAAACAGGATAGCAAAAACTATTTTCCACAACAAAAGATCTCATGAGGGAACCACCATCCCTGACCTCAAGCGCTACTACAGAGGTATAGTGATAAAAACTGGTATTGTTATGGAGACAGGAAGGAAGATCAATGAAATAGAATTGAAGACCCAGAAAAGAACCCACACACCTATGGTCACTTGATATTTGAAAAAGGAGCTAAAAACACACAGTGGAAAAAAGACAGCATTTTTAACAAATGGTGCTGGATTACCTGGAGGTCAGTATGCAGAAAAATGCAAATCAACCCATTCTTATCTCCTTGAGATCTTCTGCTGAGAAAGGGAACAAAATACTCACAGGTGCAATAAAGGTAACAAAGTGTGGAGCAGAGGCTGAAGTAAAGGCCACCCAGAGACTGCCCTACCAGGTGAATCAACCTATAAACAGTCACCAAACCCCGACACTATTATGGACGACAAGAAGTGCACACCAAAAGGAGCATTCCATGGTTGTCTCTGGAGGGGCCCTGCCAGAGCCTTACACATACAGAGGCAGATGCGAGCATGCAACCATTGTTCTGGGCACAGGGTCCCCAATGAAGTAGTTGGAGGGTGGTCTGGAGGAGCTGAAAGGGTTTACAGCCCCATCGGAATAACAATGATGAAGGCCACCCAGATGCTTCAGGACTCCCAGGGACTAAACCATCAGCCCAGGGGTACATATGGTTCCAGCCTAAAATGTGGTAGAGGAATATCTTGTAGAGCATCAGTGGGAGGAGTGGCCCTTGGTCAGGGGAAGGCTCGATAGATTCCCCAACAAAGGGAAATTGAGGCGGGTAGGTGGGAGTAGGTCTGGTAAAGGGGCATATACTTGGAGGCAGGGGATGGGAGGAGGGGTTGGGGGTTTTGGGAAAGGGGGGAAACCAGGAAAGGATTTACCATTTGAAATGTAATGAAAATAATTTTTAATAATAATAATAATAATAACAATAATAATAATAAACATTTAAAAACAAAGAATTACAGGAAAAAACAAACAAATGAAGGAACTGAACAAAACCATCCAGGATCTAAAAATGGAAGTGGAAACAATGAAGAAATCACAAAAGGAGACAACTCTGGAGATAGAAAACCTTGGAAAGAATTCAGGAGTCATAGATGCAAGCATCAACAACAGAATACAAGAAATAGAGGAAAGAATTTCAGGTGCTGAAGATACCATAGAAAACGTTAAAACAACAGTCAAAGAAAATGCAAAATGACAAAAGCTACTAACCCAAGACATCCAGGAATCTTCCAGTTTCCATCTGATCCCAGAGCTGACCCTATGCCACAACTCTTCATACCCAAATCCCACTGGGAGAGCCTAGTAGTGCTGACACACCTAAAAACACAGGTAAGACCATGACTTCTGATCAAGTACCTGGGCCAAGAGGGTCCCACCCAAAGTCCTCAGGATATAGGAACTGAGGAGCAACCTGAAACAGAATACTTCCAGTTTCAGTATGCTCCCCAAAGATGACACTGTTCCATAGATTTCCATAACCAAATTCTTCCCAGAGAGAACTGGTCTCCCAGGAGTGCTGACACACACAGGCTTGTAGAAGGGAAAAGCCACAGTCAAAGAAAAGATTAAAAAAACCTCAGGAGACAGCAGGTGTTGGTGAGGATGAGGAGAAAGAGGAACACTCCTCCACTGCTGGTGGGAATGCAAGCTGGTACAACCACTCTGGAAATCAGAAAACTGGGCATGACACTTCCAGAGGACCCTGCTATACCACTCCTGGGCATATACCCAGAGGATTCCCCAGCATGTAATAAGGATACATGCTCCACTATGTTCATAGCAGCCCTATTTATAATAGCCAGAAGGTAGAAAGATGCAAGATGGCTCTCAACAGAGGAATGGATACAAAAAATGTGGTATATATACATAATGGAGTACTATTCAGCCATTAGAAACAATGAATTCATGAAATTCTTAGACAAATGGGTGGAGCTAGAGAACATCATACTAAGTGAGGTAACCCAGTCTCAAAAGAACACTCATGGTATGCACTCACTGATAAGTGGATGTTAGCCTAGAATCTTGGAATACCCAAGACACAATCCACATATCAAATGATGTCCAAGAAGAAGGAAGGAGTGGCCCCTGGTTCTGGAAAGGCTCAGTGTATCAGTGTAGAGGAATAGCAGAACAGGGAAGTGGGAAGGGGTGGATGGGGGAACAGTGGGAGGGAAAAGGGCTTATGGGACTTTCAGTGAATGGGGAGCCAGGAAAAGGGAAATCATTTGAATTGTAAATAAAGAATATATCCAATTTAAAAAAAAAAAAAGACCAGCTAAAACCAGAGATAACAAGATGGCGAGAGATAAGGACAAGAACATAAGTGCCAGAAACCAAGGCTACTTGGTATCATCAAAACCCAGTTGTCCCACCACAATAAGCCTTAGATAACCCAAGATACCAAAAAAGACTCTGATTTAAAATAACATCCCATGAGGGTGACAGAGAACTTTTAGACATAAATAACTCTCTTAAAGAAATACAGGAGAACACAGATAGACTGTTAGAAGCCCTTAAAAAGGAAACACAAATATCCCCTAAAGGATTATAAGGAAGCAGAAACAAACAGATGAAAGAATTGTTAAAAACCATCCAGGATCTAAAAATAGAAATAGAAACAATAATGGAATCACAAAGGGAGACAGCCATGGAGATAGAAAGCTTAGAAAAAGATCAGGAGTCATAGATGCAAGCATCACCAACAAAATTCAAGAGATAAAAGAGAGAATCTCAGGTGCAGAAGATACCATAGAAAACATTGAACAACAATCAAAGTAAATGCAAAATGCAAAAAGCCCCTAAACCAACACATACAGGAAATCCAGGAAACAATGAGGAGACCAAATCCAAGGATAACAGGGATAGAAGAGAGCAAAGATTTCCAACTTAAAGGGCCAATAAATATCCTCAACAAAATTATAGAAGAAAATTCCCTAACCTAAAGAAAGAGATGCTCATAAACTTGCAAGAAGTCTACAGAACACCAAACAGATGGGACAAGAAAATTAATTCCTCCTGTCATAAGAATTAAAACACCAAATGTATAAAACAAAGAAAGAATATTGAAAGCAATAAGGGACAAAGGTCAAGTAACATACAAAGGGAGACCCATTAGAATGACACCAGACTTCTCAACAGACATTCAAAAAGCCAGGAGATCCTGGGCAGATGGCATACAGACTTCAAGATAACACAAATGCCAGACCAGGCTACTATACACAGCGAAACTCTCAATTACCATAGATGGAGAAGCCAAGATATTCCATAACAAATCCAAATTCAAATAAGATCTTTCCACGAATCCAGGCCTAAAAAGAATAATAGAGGAAAAACTCCAAAACAAGGAGGGAAACTACACCATAGAAAATTATCTTTTTATCGTGAGCTCACCTAAAGCAATCAATGAAATCCCCATCAAAATTCCAACTCAATTCTTTTTTTATTTTCTAAATTCTTTCTTTACATTCCAAAGGCTTTCCCCTTTCCCAGTTCCTCCCTCACCACGTGTCCCATAAGTTCTCTTCCCCCCGGCCATTCCCCCAAAACCCCCCACCATTTCTCTGTGCTGGTACTCTACTAAAAAACTGGATCCAGTCTTTTCGGGACCACGGTCCTCTCCTTCCTTCTTCTTGGGAATCTTTTGATTTGCTAATTATGCCTTGAGTATTCAGGGCTTCTGGGATCATTAATATCCACTTATCAGTGATTGCATTTCATGTGTATTCTTTGGTGACTGGGTTAACACACTTAGGATGATATTTTCCAGATCCATCCATTTGCCTACAAATTGCATGAATTCATTATTTTTAATTGTTTAGTAGTATTCCATTTTATAAATATACCACAATTTCTGTATCCATTCCTCTCCTTTGAGGGACATGTGGGCTCCTTCCAACTTCGGGCTATTATAAATAAGGCTGCTTGGAGCATAAGCTATTGGTGTTCTGTTCAGGAACTCCCCCCCCCCATTTCCATGTCCTCCAGGGTCTTACCCAGTTTCTTTTCTATTAGTTTCAGTGTGTCTGGTTTTATGTGGAGGTCCTTGATCCACTTGGAGTTGATCTTAGTACAAGGAGATAAGAGTAGGTCAATTCGCATTCTTATGCATGTTGACCTCCAGTTGAACCAGCACCATTTGTTGAAAAGGCTAGCTTTTTTCCACTGGATGGGTGTAGCTACTTTATCAAAGATCAAGTGACCATAAGTCTTTGGGTTCATTTCTGGGTCTTCAATTCTATTCCATTGATCTACTTGCCTGTCGCTGTACCAATACCATGCACTTTTTAGCACAATTGCTCTGTAGTACTGTTTGAGGTCAGGGATATTGATTCCCCCAGAAGTCCTTTTATTGTTGAGAATAATTTTAGCTATCCTGGGTTTTTTGTTGCTCCAGATGAATTTGAGAATTGCTCTTTCTAGATCTATGAAGAATTGAATTGGGATTTTGATGGGGATTGCATTGAATCTGTAGATTGCTTTTGGCAAGATGGTCATTTTTACTATATTGATCCTGCCAATCCAAGAGCATGGAATATTTTTCCATCTCCTAAGGTCTTCTTGGATTTCTTTCTTCAAGGACTTGAAATTCCTGTCATACAGTTCTTTCACTTGTTTGGTTAGAGTCATGCCAAGATACTTTATATTGTTTGTGGCTATTGTGAAGGGTGTTATTTCCCTAATTTCTTTCTCAGCCCTCTTGTCCTTTGAGTACAAGAAGGCTACTGATTTGCTTGAGTTGATTTTATAACCAGCCACTTTGCTGAAGTTGTTTATCAGCTATATGAGTTCTCTGGTGGAGTTTTTTGGGTCACTTACGTATACTATAATATCATCTGCAAAAAGTGATAGTTTGACTTCTTCCTTTCCAATTTGTATCCCTTTGACTTTCTTATGTTGTCTAATTGCTCTCTCTAGAACTTCAAGTACTATATTGAAAAGATATGGAGAGAGAGGGCAGCCTTGTCTAGTCCCTGATTTTAGTGGGATTGCTTCAAGTTTCTCTCCATTTATTTTGATGTTGGCTACTGGTCTGCTGTATATTGCTTTTACTATATTTAGGTATGAGACTTGAAGTCCTGTTCTTTCCAGGACGTTTAGCACAAGAATTGACAAATGGGACCTCATAAAATTACAAAGTTTCTGTAAGGCAAAGGACACTGTCAGAAGGACAAAACAGCAACCAACAAATTGGGAAAAGATCTTCACCAACCCCATATCTGACAGAGGGCTAATATCCAATATATACAAAGAGCTCAAGAAGTTAGAGCCCAAAGAACCAAATAAGCCTATCAAAAAATGGGGTACAGAGCTAAACAAAGAATTTTCACTAGAAGAAATTCGGATGCCTGAGAAGCACCTTAAGAGATGTTCAACATCATTAGTCATCAGGGAAATGCAAATCAAAACAACCTTGAGATTCCACCTCACACCAGTCAGAATCGCTAAGAATAAAAACTCAAGGGACATCAGGTGGTGGTGGTGCATGCCTTTAATCCCAGCACTTGGGAGGCAGAGGCAGGCGGATTTCTGAGTTCGAGGCCAGCCCGGTCTACAGAGTGAGTTCCAGGACAGCCAGGGCTACACAGAGAAACCCTGTCTCAAAAAACAAAAAACAAAAACAAACAAACAAAAAAAACCCTCAAGGGACAACAGGTGCTGGCGAGGATGTGGAGAAAAAGGAACACTCCTACACTGTTGGTGGGACTGCAAGATGGTACAACTGCTCTGGAAATCAGTCTGGCGGTTCCTCAGAAAATTGGGCATGACACTTCCAGAGGACCCTGTCATACCACTCCTGAGCATATACCCAGCGGAATCCCCTGCATACAATAAAGACACATGCTCTACTATGTTCATAGCAGCCTTGTTTATAATAGCCAGAAGTTGGAAGGAGCCCAGCTGTCCCTCAAAGGAGGAATGGATACAGAAAATGTGGTATATTTATAAAATGGAATACTACTCAGCAATTAAAAATAATGAATTCATGCAATTTGTAGGCAAATGGTTGGATCTGGAAAAATCATCCTAAGTGAGTTAACCCAATCACTAAAGAATACACATGAAATGCAATCACTGATAAGTGGATATTAATGAGCCCAAAAGTTCTGAATACTCAAGGCACAATTAGCAAATCAAAAGATTCCCAAGAAGGAAGGAAAGGACCCTGGTCCTGAAAAGACTGGATCTAGATTTGTAGGAGAGTATCAGAACAGAGAAATAGGGGGGGGGGTGATTGGGGAATGGGTGGAGGGAAGAGGACTTAGGGGATATATGGTGAGGGGGGAACTGGGAAAGGGGAAAGCCTTTGGAATGTAAACAAAGAATATAGAAAATAAAGAAAAAAAAAGAAAAAATAAATAAGGCTGCTATGAACACAGTGGAGCATGTGTCTTTATTGCATGCAGGGGAATCCTCTGGGTATATGCCCAGGAGTGGTATGACACGGTCCTCTGCAAGTGTCATGGCCAATTTTCTGAGGAACTGCCAAACTGATTTCCACAGTGGTTGTACCATCTTGCAATCCCACCAACAGTGGAGGAATGTACCTCTTTCTCCACATCTTCGCCAGCACCTATTGTCTCTTGAGTTTTTAATCTTAGCCATTCTGACTGGTGTGAGGTGGAATCTGAGGGTTATTTTGATTTGCATTTCCCTGATGACTAATGTTGAACATCTCTTAAGGTGCTTCTCAGCCATCCAAATTTCTTCTAGTGAAAATTCTTTGTTTAGCTCTGTACCCATTTTTAATAGGGTTATCTGGTTCTTTGGGGTCTAACTTCTTGAGTTCTTTTTTTTTTTTATTGGCTCCACCTCCTTTTTCTTTTTTTAATTATTGTTTTCGGTTTTTTTCTTTATATTTTCTATATTCTTTTTTACTTTCCAAAGGCTTTCCCCTTTCCCAGTCCCCCCCCCTCACCATATGTCCCATAAGTCCTCTTCCCCCTGCCCATTCCCCAATCATCCCCCCTACCCACCATTTCTCTGTTCTGGTACTCTCCTACAAAACTGGATTTAGTCTCTTCCGGACCAGGGTTCTCTCCTTCTTTTTTCTTGGGAATCTTTTGCTTAGCTAATTGTGCCTTGAGTATTCAGAGCTTCTAGGCTCATTAATATCCACTTATCAGTGATTGCAATTCATGTGTATTCTTTTGTAATTCGGTTAACTCACTTAGGATGATATTTTCCACTGGATGGTTGTAGCTCCTTTATCAAAGATCAAGTGAAGATATCTCTGTGGGTTCATTTCTAGGTCTTCAATTCTATTCCATTGATCTACTTGCCTGTCGCTGTACCAATACCATGCAGCCTTGTCTAGTCCCTGATTTTAGTGGGATTGCTTCAAATTTCTCTCCATTTATTTTGATGTTGGCTACTGGTTTTCTGTATATTGCTTTTACTATGTTTAGGTATGGGCCTTGAATTCCTGTTCTTTCCAGGAGTTTTAGCATGAAAGGATGCTGAATTGTGTCAAATGCTTTTTCAGCATCTAATGAGATGACCATGTGGTTTTTTTTCTTTTAGTTTGTTTATGTAGTGGATTGCATTGCTGGATTTCTGTATGTTGAACCATCCCTGAATCCCTGGGATGTAGCCAACTTGATCATGGTGGATGACAATTTTGATGTGCTCTTGGGTTCGGTTGACAAGAATTTTATTTAGTATTTTTGCATCGATATTCATAAGGGAAATTGGCCTGCAGTTCTCTTTCATTGTTGGATCTTTGTGTGGTTTTGGTATCAGGGTAATTGTGGCTTTGTACAATGAGTTGGGCAGTGTCCCTTCTGTTTCTAATTTATGGAATAGTTTGAAGAGTATTGGTGTTAGGTCTTCTTTGAAGGTGTGGTAGAATTCTGCACTAAAACCAACTGGTCCCGTAATTTTTTTTTTTTTTTGGTTGGAAGACTTTCTATAACCCCTTCTATTTCTCTAGGGGTTATGGGACTGTTTAGCTGTTCTAATTGATCCTGATTTAATTTTGGTATTTGGTATCTGTCTAGGAAATTGTCCATTTCCTCCAGATTCTCCAATTGTGTTGAATATAGGCTTTTGTAGTAGGATCTGATGATTTTTTGAACTTCCTCAGTTTCTGTTGTTATATACCCCTTTTCATTTCTAATTTTGTTAATTTGGATACTGTCTCTGTGCCCATTGGTTAGTCTGGCTAAGGGTTTATCTATCTTGCTGATTTTCTCAAAGAACCAGCTCCTGGTTTTGTTGATTCTTTGTATGGTTCTATTTGTTTCTACTTGATTGATTTCAGCCCTGAGTTTGATGATTTCCTGTCTTCTACTCCTCCTAGGTGAATTAGCTTCCTTTTGTTCCAGGGCTTTCAGGTGTGCCTTTAAGCTGCTAGTGTATGCTCTCTCCAGTTTATTTTAGGAGACACTCAGGGCTATGAGTTTTCCTCTTAGCACTGCTTTCATTGTGTCCCATAGATTTGGGTAGGTTGTACCTTTATTTTCATTGAATTCTAAAAAGTCTTTGATTTCTTTCTTTACTTCTTCCTTGACCATGGTGTCATTGAGTATTGTTCAGTTTCCATGTGTAGATAGGCTTTATGTTCTTTTTCTTGCTATTGAAGACCACTTTTACTCCATAGTGATCTGATAGGAGGCATGGGATTGGTTCGATCTTCTGCTTGTTGACGTCTGTCTTGTGACCAATTATATGATCGATATTGGAGAAGGTACCATGCAGTGATGAGAAAAAATTATATTATTTTGCTTTGGGATGAAATGTTATATATATATATATAATCATCCAATTTATCCAAAGTTTGAATTAGTTTCACTGTGTGCCTGTTTAGTTTCTGGTTTCCTGATTGAGGAGAGTGGAGTGTTGAAGTCACCCACAATTATTGTGTTAAGTGTAATGTGTGCTTTAAGCTTTAGTAAAGTTTCTTTTATGAATGAGGGTGCCCTTGCATTTGGAGCATAGATGTTCAGTATTGAGAGTTCTTCTTGGTGGATTTTCCCTTTGACCAGCAAGAAGTGACCTTCCGGGTGTCTTTTGATGACTTTACATTGAAAGTCAATTTTATCTGATTAGAATGGCGACTCAGGCTTCTTTCCTGAGACCATTTGCTTGTAAATTTGTATTCCAGCCTTTTACTCTAAGGTATTGTTTATCTTTGACACTGAGGTATGTTTCCTGTATACAGCAAAATGTAGGGTCCTGTTTCCGTATCCAGTCTGATAATCTAAGTCTTTTTATTGGGGAATTGAGTCCATTGATGTTAAGAGATATTAAGGAATAGTAATTATTACTTCCTGACATTTTTGAAGTTATTTTTTATATTTGAGTGGTTATCTTCTTTTGGGTTTGATGAGAGGAGGTTTCTATCTTGCTTCTTCTGGGGTGTAGTTTCCCTCCTTGTGTTGTTGTTTTCCCCTATTATCCTTTGTAGAGCTGGGTTTGTGGAAAGATATCATGCATATTTGGTTTTGTCATGGAATACCTTGGTTTCTCCATCTATGGCGATTGAGAGTTTTGCTTCGTATAGTAGTTTTTGGCTTAAATTTGTGTTCTCTTATAGTCTGCATGATATCTGCCCAGGATCTTCTAGCTTTCATGGTCTCAGGTGAGAAGTCTGGTGTAATTCTGATAGGTCTTCCTTTATATGTTACTTGGCCTTTTTCTCTTACTGCCCTTAATATTCTTTCTTTGTTTAGTACATTTGGGGTTTTGATTATTATGTGACGGGAGGTATTTCTGTTCTGGTCCAGTCTGTTTGGAGTTCTGTAGGCTTCTTCTATATTCATAGGCATCTCTCTCTTTAGGTTGGGGAAGTTTTCTTCCATAATTTTATAGAAGATATTTGCTGGCCCTTTAAGTTGTAAATCTTCACTCTCATCTATCCCTATAATCCTTAGGTTTGGTCTTCTAATTGTGTGTTGGATTTCCTGGATGTTTTGGGTTACAAGCTTTTTGCATTTAGCATTTTCTTTGACTGTTGAATCAATGGTTTCTATGGTATCTTTGGCATCTGAGATTCTTTCTTCTACCTCTTGTATTCTATTGTTGATATTTGCATCTGTGGCCCCTGATTTCTTCCCTAGGTTTTCTATCTCCAAAGTTGTCTCCCTTTGGGATGTCTTAGTTGTTTCTACTTCTGTTTTTAGATCCTGGATGGTTTTGCTCACATCTTTCGCTTGCTTGTTTGTGTTTTCATGTAATTCTTTAAGGGATTTTTGTGTTTCCTCTTTCATAACTTCTACTTGTTGGCCCACGTTCTCTTGTATTTCTTTAAGAGATTTTTGTGTTTCCTCCTTATTGGCTTCCATTTTTTTGATCCATATTCTCCTGAATTTCTTTAATGTTGTTTACATTTGCCTTATAAGGGCCTCTAACTTTTGATCCATATTCTCCTGTATTTCTTTAAGAGATTCATCTATGTGTTCAGCTATCAGCATCCTAACCAGTGATTTTAGATCCAAATCTTGTTTTTCTGGTGTGTTGGGGTATCCAAGACTTCTGGTTGTTGGCGAACTGGGTTCAAATGCTGGCATGCTGCCTTGATTTCTGTTAGTAATGTTCCTACATTTGCCTTTTGCCATTTGGTTATCTCTGGCGTAAGTTGACCTTGTTGCCAATGGCTGGTATTTGAATCTACCGTGAGGCTGGGCCTGCCTGTTGGTTCTCTACTGATGACCAGACAGCAAGATGGAGACCACTGCTGAGAGTGCTGAGAGGACCTCAGAGTAGGTGATTCCCAACCGAGTTGGTACAAGGCCCGGTGGCCGTGGAGATGTCCTGCTGGGCCAGCCAGGCACTGGCCACTGGCAAGACCCTGGCAAAATTTCACCTGAGTGATGGTAGTCGCAAATTAAGTCTGTCTCTCTAGCCCTCTCTACTAGTGACCTAGCGGCAAGATGGAGGCCTTCCTTGTAGGGGCCTGGGAGAAGCGCAGGGCAAGCAGCTCCCAGCCGCACTGTGGAGATGTTCCACTGAGCCACCCTGGCTCTGGCTACTGGCCCGAGACTGGCAGGTTCCCGCCCAAGCTATGGCAGGCCCTGATTAAGTCTGGATACCTGCCCTTCTCTACCAGTGACCCAGGCGCAAGATGGAGACCTTCAGTGTAGGGGCCTGGGAGAACTGCAGGGCCAGCAGCTCCCAGCCCCAGCTTAGAGATGTTCTGCCAAGCCGCCCCGGCTCGAGTCTGGCAGGTTCCCGCCTGAGCGATGGCAGGTCTGGATACCTGCACTTCTCTTCCAGTGACCCGGGCACAAGATGGCGATCTTCAGTGTGCCTTTAATATTCTTACTTTGTTTATTACATTTTGGGTTTTGATTATTATGTGACAGGAGATATTTCTGTTCTGGTCCATTCTGTTTGGAGTTCTGTAGGCTTCCTGTATATTTATTCATGGGCATCTCTCTCTTTAGGTTGGGGAAGTTTTCTTCCATAATTTTGTTGAAGATATTTGCTGTCCCTTTAAATTGTAGATCTTCACTCTCATTTATCCCTATAATCCATAGGTTTGGTCTTCTCATTGTGTCCTGGATTTCATGTATGTTTTGGGTTACAAGCCTTTTGCATTTTGCATTTTCTTTGACTGTGTAGTCAATGGGTTCTATGGTATCTTCAACATCTGAGATTCTTACTTCTATCTCTTGTATTCTGTTGTTGATATTTTCATCTATGACCCTTGATTTCTTCCCAAGGTTTTCTATCTCCAAAGTTGTCTCCCTTTGTGATTTTTTAATTGTTTCTACCTCTGTGTTTAGATCTTGGATGGTTTTGCTCAGTTCCTTAACTTGTTTTTTTGTGTTTTTTTTTCAATTCTTTAACAGATTTTTGTGATTCCTCTTTCATGACTTCTGCCTGTTGACTCAATTTCTCCTGCATTTCTTTAAGTGATTTTTTTCGTTTCCTCTTTATTGTCTTCTGTCTGTTGATCCATATTCTCCTGGAATTCTTTATGTGACTTTTGTGTTTCCATTGTAAGGGCTTCTATCCTATTCACGTTCCCCTGCATTTCTTTCAGAGATTTGTTTATGTCTTTTTTGTGTTCCTCTAGCAGCATCATGACCAGTGCTTTTAAATCCAGCACTTGTTTTTCTGGTATGTTGGGGTATCCAGGACTTGCTGTGGTTGGTGCAATGGGTTCAGATGCTGCCATATTGCCTTGGTTTCTGTTAGTAACGTTCCTACGTTTGCCTTTTGCCATTTGTTTATCTCTAGAGTTAGTTGGTCTTGTTGTTACTGGTTGGTCTTTGAAGCTCCTGTGAGCCTGGGATTTGGCGCTGCTGTTGTAGAGGGTGTCGGTGTTCCTGAGGTGGAGACCTGAAGGTTTCTGCTACTAGGCTCTGAATTACCTCCTCAGCTCTGCTGGGCCTGACCCAAGTCTCCTCCTGCCTTGCTCGTGGACGAGCAATTGGCCTCTCGTTGTCTCCTCCTGGCCTGCCTAGTTGCCAGCTCTTAAGAATCAGATCTTATTTTCTACTGATCTGGGCTTGTCTGTTAGATCTTTATGGTGACCTGGGCTACTCTGTTGGTGACCTATGGTCAGGCCACCAGCTCTAGATGGTGGCGGGTCTTGGGGCTCTGTCTAACCACAGGAATCCCTGCAGGACCGCAGCTTCCCTGGTTGGACAGCTGGAGCCTAGATGGTCCACAGGGCTCTGTTTGGTTAGCTATCTGTGGTGCCCCGAGGCAAGATGTTGGCCTCCTCTGTATTCCAGACACAGACCCCCCAGCATATTGGTGCCAAAGCAGGTCAGCACAGAGACCGCCTGCCGAGCTTATCTGGCTCTGGGTGCAGGCAAGGGCCTGACTGTGTAGTCAATGTTAGACTAGGACTCTGTCCACGCACCTGGCCCAAGCTGCGAGCTGTCTGCCATGACCAGAGGCAAGATGGCCCTAGTTCACTTTTCATGACCTTTGGTTGACTGTTTTACAACCTCTTGGAATGTGCTCTGAGTAGGAAAAAGTCTGGTTGCCATCTAAGAGCAATTAACTTGTGACACTTGGGAAACTGGCAGATTTCTCATTGCAGTTTGATTATAGAAAAGGACCTAGTAGCATTCCCACTGTTAAAAGAGCTTAATAATCATAAATATAATTATAGGAATTCTTATAGGATAATCATTAAAACTTAAGTCATCTATTTGTCTACCTAACATCACTATAAGACAGTACATCTTCGTGCATCTGCAGAGATCTGCTCCAAAGGGGTGTGCTATTACTATTGATTATTATAAATGTATAATAATAATAATAACAGGAAAAGCATATAAATAGCAGGAAATCTTTCCTAAAGTTAGTCCCCCACAGCCTTGATGAATGGGGGCTCACCTGTCGCAGACTATATAATAATCCAAGGCAGGCATTTCAGGATGAACATCTGCTAGTATATTAGCTTGTCCCATTATGGCTCCCGACAAACTTGGTTGAGGGGAATATCATAGGAAGCAAGACCATTTAAAATGCATCCTACCATCAAATAAATATTATTGAGTGATACAATATTTTTCTTTTGTTTTAATGTGTGGTGCACACACAAATATGTGTTGCCATGTGTCTGTATGTGATTGTTTTTCTTGGTGTAGGGCCTGGTGCAATTTCCAGTGTCCCAGGTGGCATGTCAACTGATATCATTGTGTACATCTTATTAGGTGACCATAGTGTTGAGATTTTCCCTGCCACATATGGAAGACAGACTTTCTTAGCAGATGCCCGGTTTACCTGTCTCTTACAATCTTTCTGCCCCATCTTCTGAAATATACCCTACGCCTTAGGTATAGGAGTTATGTTGTAGATGTGTCCATTGGGAATTCCCTCCCTCCCACAGCAGTCATTGCCAGCAGGTTGACCCTCTGCTGCGAAAAGGAAATTCTTTGGTGAAGTGCAGGACCTCCTAAGCTCATCTGTGAGCATGAGTATGTAGAATGCAGTTTGAAAGTCTTAGAAAGTGGCAGTAGTGGGCTCCCCTTGAGTGTCCATGTCCTTACTATATTTTAATATCTGTTTGGCTACTTAGTTTTCGTTTTTATTTGTGTGTAAAAACTGGTTTCCTTTAATTCTAAAAGCTAAAAGATAATGATTGAGATGAGCAAGTCTTTTGGTATCTTTATGTGGGACCATGGTGTGAGGCAGTCTGAAGGCTGGTCACTCTGGAGACCCAGTAGAACTCCCAGACTGGTGACTCCTCAACTCCATAATCCTGTGACCATCAATCACCCATGCCCGGGCCCCTAGTTTTCTGGTTGGACTCCACCCCTAAAGTCACCTGGCCACAGCTAGGCTTTCCCCGCCCCTCAGTTACCTGGATGTTGCCAGGTAACCCTGCCCACTATAAAAGGAGGCTTCTTGCCCCTCCTTGCTCTCTCTAGCCCCCCCTCTCTCTGGCGTCATTTCTGTCTGCCCACTCTCTGTTCCTTCTCTCTATGTATTCTTTTCCCCATTTCCACATGGTCATGGCCATCCCTCATCTCTCTTTTCTTTCTGTCTTTTCTTCTCTATCTCCTTTTTTCTCTCTCTCTACTCTTAATAATAAAGCATCAAACTATGAGCTGTCTCTTAACTAAACCTGCCACATAGAAGTATGGAGCAGTCCTCAGCATTTCCAGTCACAAGAGAAGGATCGAGCCTCCTCTCAGTTAAGCAGCTTCTTCCTGTCTCCTCTCACACCTGATTCTGCCCCTGCCCTTGCCTCCTCTCCTTTCCAGGTCCCTCCCTCCCTCTACCTCTTGTGACTATTTTGATACCCCTTCTAAATAGGACTAAAGCAACCACACTTTAGTCTTCATTCTTATTGAGCTTCATATGATCTGTGAGTTATATAGTGGGCATTTTGAGCTTTTGTGCTAATATCCATGCATTAGTGACTATGTACAATGTGTGTTTTTTTGTGACTGGGTTACCTAACTCAGGATTATATGTTCTATTTCTATGCATTTGCCTGCGAATTTCATGAAGTCATTGTTTTTAATAGCTGAATAGTATTCCATTGTATAAATATACCACATTTTCTGTATCCATTCATGTTGAGGGACATCTGGGTTCTTTCCAGCTTCTGGCTATTATAAATAAGGCTGATATGAACATAGTGGAGCATGTGTCCTTCTTGCATGCTGGGGAATCCTCTGTGTATATACCCAGGGGTGGTATAATGGGGTCCTCCGGTAGTATCATGCCCAGTTATCTGAGGAAACACCATGGCTGAGCCGTAGGACAGTCAAGAGGGTCCCGGACCACCTAGGAGAAGCTGAGAGACAAGAGTTGCAAGAGATGAACAGCAAGAATGTATTCTGATCGAGCTGTCAAATTTTATTTTTTATACAAGGCAATATAAAGGGAAGCGAGCAAGGTGTAGGGAGGGGTAAAGGTGGAAGGTATCAGGGGGCTGGCATCATTTCTTAGAAACAGTTTATCAGAATTTCTGGGAAAAGCTAGCTATTGCTGCAGGAATCTTGGCATGATAAAGGGGTCACTAGGAGGTGAAGTGGAAAGGAGTTGCCACAGGTGAGCTTCATTTGATCTAGCCCACTCAAGTGAGCTCTGCATGTACTGATTATCTAACTAATGATTAATCTTTAAGTTAGGATATTTCTTTAAAGGCAGGCCAGAAAAGGCAGGCTAGAAATGGCTAAAAGGATGGGGTTTTGAGATCTAAGTGATAATGGGTCCTGGCAAAACCAGACTTATTTCCAGAGTAGTTGTACCAGCTTGCAACGCCACCAGCAGTGGAGGAGTGTTCCTCTTTCTCCATATTCTCGCAAGCACCTGTTTACTCCTGAGTAAACAGGGGAAGACCCTTGAGGACTTCAGGACAGGGGGAAAGTTCCTGAACAGAAAACCAATAGCTTATGCTCTAAGATCAAGAATTGACAAATGGGACCTCATAAAATTACAAAGTTTCTGTAAGACAAAGGACACTGTCAAAAGGACAAATTGGCAACCAACAAACTGTGAAAAGATCTTCACCAACCCTACATCTGACAGAGGGCTAATATCTAATATATACAAAGAGCTCGAGAAGTTAGACCCCAGAAAACCAAATAACCCTATCCAAAAATGGGGTACAGAGCTAAACAATAAATTTTCACCTGAATACCTTCAGATGGCTGAGAAGCACCTTAAGAAATGTTCAACATCATTAGTCATTAGGGAAATACAAATCAAAACTACCCTGAGATTTCACCTCACATCAGTCAGAATGGTTAAGATTAAAATCTCAGGAGACAGCAAGTGTTGGCGAGGATGTGGAGAAGGAGGAATACTCCTCCACTTCTGGTGGAATTGCAAGCTGGTACAACCACTCTGGAAATCAGTCTGGTGGTTCCTCAGAAAACTTGACACGATACTTCCGGAGGACCCAGCCATACCACTCCTGGGAATATACCCAGAAGATTCCCCAGCATGCAATAAGCATACATGCTCCACTATGTTCATAGCAGCCTTATTTATAATAGCCAGATGCTGGAAAGAACCCAGATGTCCCTCAAAGGAGGAATGGATACAAAAAATGTAGTATATATACACAATGGAGTACTATTCAGCCATTAGAAACAATGACTTCATGAAATTCTTAGAGAAATGGATGGAGCTGGGGAACATCATACTAAGTGAGGTAACCCAGTCTCAAAAGAATACCCATTGTATGCATTCACTGATAAGTGGATATTAGCCTAGAATCTTGGGACACCAAAGACACAATCCACATACCAAATGATGTCTGACAAGAAGAAAGGAGTGGACACTGGTGCTAGAAAGGATCAAAGCATCAGTGTAGGGGAATACCAGAACAGGGAAGTGGGAAGTGGTTGATTGGGGAGCAAGGGGATGGAAAGGGGCATGTGGGACCTTTGGGGGGACAGAGAACCAGAAAAGGGAAATGAAATGTAAATATAGAATATATCCAGTAAAAAAAAGGAAAAAAAAGAATAAATTAGAAATAAAATCCACTTGCTTTGAAGATAAAAACAAACAAAAGAAAAAAAAAACAAGAATGTTCCTCCATTGCTAGCAGGATTGCAAACTTTGGATATCAATATGTAGATTTCTCAGAAAATTGAGTATCAAACTACCCCAAAACTCAGCTATACCACTGCTGGGCATATACCCTGAGGACACTCCTTCCTACTACAAGAATGTTTGCTCAGCTGTGTTCATAGCAGATTTATACATAATAGCCAGGAAATGGAAACAACCTAGATGTCACTAATCAGAAGACTACATAGTAAAAAAAATGTGGTCCTTACCATCTGCCTGGGCTGGGGTCCTAAGCAGACCTTGGGAGCAAACTTTACAGCCAGTCCCATAACACCCTGAGGAAGCTCCACTCCCAGGTGGTCTAACTTGCACAGCATCACAGGATCACAGAATCACAGGATCTTGGGAGCTTAGTCACACAAGGATCTCAGGATCCCAGAGCCACATGGACTCCCAGGATATCAGAAACACACAGCATCTGAGGATGACAGGATCCCAGAATCACAGGATCACAAGGACAGCTTGACTCTGAGGAGTTCCAACACAATCAGGATTACATGAAAGATTCTATGAAGCTGATTGGTCACAACTATGCTAATACCAAAGCCACACAAAGACCCAAAAAAGAAAGAGAACTTCAGACCAATTTCCCTTATAAATATTGATGCAAAATATACTCAATAAAATTCTTGCCAACTGAATCCAAATGGTAATTCATATGATCAAATAGGCTTCATCCCAGGGATGCAAGGATGGTTCAATACACGGAAATCCATCAATGTAATCTACTATGTAAACAAACTAAAATAAACCACACATGCTCATTTCATTACATGCTGAAAAAGCAATTGACAAAATTCAGCATCCCTTCATGTTAAAAGTCTTGAAAAGATCAGAAATTCAAGGCCCACACCTAAACAAAGTAAGAGCAATATACAGCAAACCAGTAGCAAACATCAAACTAAATAGAGAGAAACTTGAAGCAATCCCACTAAAATCAGGGACTAGACAAGGCTGACTTCTCTCTCCCTATCTATTCAATATAGTATTTGAAGATCTAGCTAGAGCAATGAGACAACAAAAGGATGTCAGAGGGGTAGAAATTGGAAAAGAAAAAGTCAAAGTATCACTATTTGCAGAAGATATGATAGTATAATTAAGTGACCCCATAACCTCCACCAGAGAAATCCTACAGCTGATAAACAACTTCAACAACGTGGCCAGAAATAAAATTAATTCAAACAAAACAGTAGTCTGCCTATACTCAAAGGATAAACAGGCTGAGAAAGAAATTTGGGAAATGACACCCTTCACAAGTCATGAACAACATAAAGAATCTTGGTGTGACTCTGTATGACAAAAATTTCAAGTCTTTAAAGAAAGAAATTGAAAAAGACCTCAGAAGATAGAAAGATCTCCCATGCTCATGGATTGGCAGGATTTATATAGTTAAAATGGCCATCTTGCCAAAAGCAATCTACAGATTCAATGCAATCCCCATCAAAATTCTAACTAAATTATTCATAGAGTTAGGAAGAACAATTCTCAGACTCATCTGGAATAACAAAAAACCCAGGATCGTTAAAACTATTCTCAACAATAAAAGAATTTCTGGGAGAATCAGCATTCCAAACATCAAACTACACTATAAAGCAATAGTGATAAAAATTGCATGGTATTGGTACAGTGATAGGCAGGTAGATCAATGGAAGAGAATTGAAGACCCAGAAATGAATCCACATACATATGGTCACTTGATCTTTGACAAAGGAGCTAAAACCATCCAGTGGGAAAAAGATAACCTTTTCAAAAAATGGTGCTGGTTCAACTGGTGGTTAGTATGTAGAAGTATGCAAATTGATTTATCCTTATTTCCTTGTTCAAAGTTCAAATCCAAGTGGATCAAGGACCTCCAAATAAAACCATACACACTGAAACTAATAGAAAAGAAACTGGGGAAGCGCCTTGAGCACATGGGCACAGGGGAAATTTTCCTGAACAGAACACCAATAGCTTATGCTCGAAGATCAATAATTGACAAATGGGACCTCATAAAATTGCAAAGCTTCTATAAGGCAAAGAACACTGTCAATAGGACAAAATGGCAACCAACAGATTGGGAAAAGATCTTCAACAACCCTACATCCGACAGAGGACTAATATCCAATATATATAAAGAACACTAGAAGTTAGACTACAGAGGAGGAAGTAACCCTATTAAAAAATGGGTTACAGAGATAAACAAAGAATTCTTTTTTATTGGATATATTCTATATTTACATTTCATTTCCCTTTATCTGGTTCCCCACCCCCAAAGGTCCCACATGCCCTTTTCCCTCCCCCTGTTCCCCCATCCACCCCCTTCCCACGTTCTTGTTCTGGTATTCCCCTACACTGATGCTTTGAGCCTTTCCAGCACCAGGGTCCACTCCTTCCTTCTGGTTGGACATCATTTGGTATGTGGATTGTTTCTTTGGTGTCCCAAGATTCTAAGCTAATATCCACTCATCAGTGAGTGCATACCATGGGTATTCTTTTGAGACTGGGTTACCTCACTTAGTATGATGTTCTCCAGCTCCATCCATTTCTCTAAGAATTTCATGAAGTCATTATTTCTAATGTCTGACTAGTACTCCATTGTGTAAATATACCACAATTTTTGTATCCATTCCTCCATTGAGGGACATCTGGGATCTTTCCAGCATCTGGCTATTATAAATAAGGCTGCTATGAACATAGTGGAGCATGTATGCTTATTGCATGCTGGGGAATCTTCTGGGTATATGCCCAGGAGTGGTATGGCTGGGTCCTCCGGAAGTATCGTCTCCAGTTTTCTGAGGAACCGCCAGACTGATTTCCAGAGTGGTTGTACCAGATTGCAGTCCCACTAGTCCTTACTCATCAGGGAAATGCAAATCAAAACAACCCTGAGATTCCACCTCACACCAATCAGAATGACTAAGATCAAAAACTCAGGTGATAGCAGGTGCTGGTGAGGATGTGAAGAAAGAGGAACACTTCTCCACTGCTAGTGGGATTGCAAGCTGGTAAAAACCAATCTGGAAATCAGATTGGCAGTTCCTCAGAAAATTGGACATTGTACTACTGGGGGACCCAGCTACGCCACTCCTGGGAACATACCCAGAATATTCTCCAACATGTAATAAAGACACATGCTCCACTATGTTCATAGAAGTCTTATTTCCAGAAGCTAGAAAGTTCCCAGATGTCCCTGAACAGAGGAATGGATACAGAAATTGTGGTATATTTATACAATGAAATACTACTCAGGTATTAAAAACAATGAATTCATGAAATTCTTAGGCACATGGATGGAACTAGAAAATATCATGCTGAGTGAGGTAAGCTAATTACAAAAGAACACACATTGGTATGCACTCACTGAGAAGTGGATATTCACCCAGAAGCTTAGAATACCCAAGATACAATTCACAGACCAAATGAAACTCAAAGCAGAGGATGGCCTTGTTAGTCATCAAAGGGAGGAGAGGCCCTGGGTCCTGAAAAGGTTGGATTCCCCAGTATAGGGGAATGCCAGGAGAGGGTAGAGGGAGTGGTTGGGTTATTAAGTAGGAGTAGGGGGATGGGATAGGGTGTTTTTGGAGGGAAAACCAGGAAATGCAATAACATTTGAAATGTAAATAAAGAAAATATCTAATAAAAGAAAAAAGAAAACAAAGAGAAATACAGGAGAACACAGGTAAACAGCTAGAAGCCCTCATAGAGGAAACACAAAAATCATTAAAGAATTACAGCAAAACATAGTCTCAACAGGTGAAGGAAATTAACAAAACTACCAGGATATAAAAATGGAACTAGAAACAATTAAAAAAAATCACAAAGTGAGACAGCCCTGGAGCTAGAAAACCTAGGAATGAGATCAGAAGTCATAGATGCAAGCATTAGTAACAGAATACAATAAATAGAAGAGAGAATCTCAGGTGAAGAAGATACCATAGAAAACATTGACACATCAGTGAAAGAAAAAGAAAAATGCAGAAAGCACCTAACACAAAACATCCAGGAAATCCAGGATCCACAATGAGAGTACCAAACCTAAGGATTATAGGTATAGAAGAGAGTGATGATTCCCAACTTAAAGGGCCAGTAAATATTTCAACAAAATTATTGAAGAAAACTTCCCTAACATAAAGAAAGAGATACCCATGAACATACAAGAAGCCTACAGAACACCAAATAGACTGGATCAGAAAAGAAATTCCTCCCATCACATAATAATCAAAACAACAAATGCACTAAACAAAGAAAGAATATTAAAAGCAGTAAGGGAAAAAGGGCAAGTAACATATAAAGGCAGGTCTGTTAGAATTACACCTGACTTCTCACCAGAGACTATGAAAGCTAGAAGATCCTGGGCAGACCTCATACAGATCCTGAGAACACAAATGCCAGCCCAGGCTACAATACCCAGCAAAACTCTCAATTACCATAGACAGAGAAAACAAGATATTCTGATATTCTGTGACAAAACCAAATTTACACAATATCTTTCCACAAAGATGGAAAACAACAAATAGGGAATCTACACCCTAGAAAAAGTAAGATAGTAAACTTTCAACAAATCCACACAAACATAAGCCTACCTATAACAACATAAATAACGGGAAGAGTTACTTTTACATACTATCTCTTAATATGAAAATTAATATTACCAACATATCCTAATCAAGTCAAATTCAAAAATATGAGTTAGTAGAAATTTGTTGGCTATTACCCAGTGGTCTCTCTAATTTGGTAATTGGAGAAATATGTCCAATATTGTACAATCTATATAAACTTTCTGTTTGTTTGCATGTGACATATCTTGCTGTGTACCACATGATGGTCTCGAAATCATGCTTCTCCTATCTCAGCCTCTGTCTTAGTAGTATTGTTTATTTGATGTTTTTACTCTATACTATGGTTTTCAGAACAGTTTACAGATTGCAAAATTACTTATATAGCCAAAAGAAACATAGACAACTAATTTGGGAGGAGGCTTTTAAGAGACAACAAGAGTGAGAGTGAATGTTTTGCTTGATATTTATAATTATCGTATCAATTTTGAAGATGACCTTATAAGCTACTCTTTTTCTGAGATGAATACTTTTCAAAATTATCACAGTCATGATTGTGTAGCAAACTGGTAAGCAGGGATCACCAGAGTAGAGGATCACTTGGGACAAACCCCGCCAGGACTCCACCTGCACCCAGGAGCTCCACAGTGTCACAGCCAGCTAGCTGGGCACCTACCCTTCCAGGGGTCATCTGCCCTGCAGGCAGGCTATTGGAAAGAGTCCCATGGTCAGAGGTGAGACGCCTCCATCTTTGTGCATATGACTGTGTAGCAAACTGGTAAGCAGGGATCGCCAGAGTAGAGGATAACTTGGGACACACGCCAACAGGACTCTGCCTGCACTCAGGAGCTCAGTAGCACCAGAGCCAGCCAGCTGAGCACCTACCCTGCCAGGATACCCTGCACGGAGGGGTGGGGGTGGGGGGGATAGGGCGAGGGGGGGCAGTTGAAGGGACTCATGCGATCAGAGGTGAGACTTTGCCACCGTTCTGTCTGTGACTGTAGCAGATTGGTAACAAGGGATCACCACAGTAGAGGATCTCTTGGGACACACTCCACCAGTACAATACCTGCACCCTGGAGCTCGGCACCACCACAGCAATATGTGCCAGGGAAAGCAGGTCACCAGGGTTGCTGAGATTAGGTTGGCAGACACACAGGAGGGGCAAACACCAGCCAATGGCAGCATGACCAGCTAACACCAGAGATAACCAGAGGGCAAAAGGCAAATGTAGGAACATTGCTAATAGAAATCAAGGCAATATGGGACCATCCAAACCCAATTCTGCCACAACAGAAAGTCTTGGATACCACAACACACCAGGAAAGCAAGATTTGGATTTAAAATCACAGGTCATGATGCTGATGGAGGGCTTCATGGAGGGCTTCAAGAAGGACATAAATAACTCCCTTAAAGAAATACAGGAGAACACAAGTAAACAAGGAGAAGCCCTTGAAGAACTAAGGGAAAACACAACAAAACAGGTGAAGAAATTGAACGAAGCCATGCAGGATCTAAAGATGGAGGTAGAAACAATAATGAAATCACAAAGGGAAACAAATCACCCTCATTCATAAAGGAAATGTTACTAAAGCTTAAAGCACACATCACACCCCACACAATAACTGGGTGACTTCAACACCCCACTCTCTTCAATGGACAGATCAGTGAAACACAAACTAAACAGAGACATGGTGAAACTAACAGAAGTTTCAGACCAAATGGATTTAACAGATATCTATACAACATTTCATCCTAAATCAAAAGAATATACCTTCTTCTCAGCACCTGATGGTACCTTCTTCAAAATTGACCATATAATTGGTCACAAAACGGAACTCAACAAATATAAGAAGATCAAAATAACTCCATGTCTTCTTTCAGATCACTATGGTGTAAGGGTGGTCTTCAATACCAACAAAAACAACAGAAAGACCACATACACATGGAAACAGAACAAGGCTCTACTCAATGGTACCTTGGTCAAGGAAGAAATAAGGAAAGAAATCAAAACCTTTTTAGAATTTAATGAAAATGAAGGCACAATGCACCCAAATCTATGGGACACAAGGAAAGCAGTGCTAAGAGGAAAACTCATAGCTCTGAGTGCCTCCAAAAAGAAGCTGGAGAGAGCATACACTAGCATCTTAACAACACACCTGAAAGCTTTAGAACAGAAAGAAGCTAATACACACAAAAGGAGTAGAAGGCAAGATTTCATCAAACTCAGGGCAGAAATCAACCAAGTTGAAACAAAAAGAACCATAATTACAAAGTTTCTGTAAGGAAAAAGACACTGTCAAAAGGACAAATCGGCAACCAACAAATTGGGAAAAGATCTTCACCAACCCTACATCTGACAGAGGGCTAATATCCAATGTATACAAAGAACTCAAGAAGTAAGACCCCAGAAAACCAAATAACCCTATCCAAAAATGGGGTACAGAGCTAAACAAAGACTTTCACCTGAAGAAATTCGGATGGCTGAGAAACACTTTTTTAAATGTTCAACATTAGTCATTAAAGAAATGCAAATCAAAACAACCCTGAGATTTCATCTCACACCAGTCAGAATGGCTAAGATTAAAAACTCAGGAGACAGCAGGTGTTGGCAAGGATGTGGAGAAAGAGGAACACTCCTCCACTGCTGGTGGGACTGCAAGCTGGTACAACCACTCTGGAAATCAGTCTGGTGGTTCCTCAGAAAACTGGACACGATACTTCAGGAGGACCCAGCCATACCACTCCTGGGCATATACCCAGAAGATTCCCCAGCATGCAATAAGGATACATGCTCCACTATGTTCATAGCAGCCTTATATATAATAGCCAGAAGCTGGAAAGAACCCAGATGTCCCTCAATGGAGGAATGGATACAAAAAAAAATGTGGTATATATACACAATGGAGTAGTAGTCAGACATTAGAAACAATGAATTCATAAAATTCTTAGAGAAATGGATGGAGCTGGAGAACATCATACTAAGTGAGGCAACCCAGTCTCAAAAGAATACACATGGTATGCACTCACTGATAAGTGGATATTAGCCTATACTCTTGGGACACCAAAGACACAATCCACATACCAAATGATGTCCAACCAGAAGGAAGGAGTGGACACTGGTGCTGGAAAGGATCAAAGCATCAGTGTAGGGGAATACCAGAACAGGTAAGTGGGAAGGGGTAGATGGGGGAACAGGGGTAGGGAAAAGGGCATGTGGGAACTTTGGGGGGCGGGGAACCAGAAAAGGAGAATTAAAGTGTAAATATAGAATATATCCAATAAAAAATTTTAAAAAAAAAGATTCAACAAAACCAGGAGCTGGTTCTTTGAGAAAATCAACAAGATAGATAAACGGTTAGCCAGACTAATCAGAGGGCACAGAGACAGTATCCAAATTTAAAAAAAAAAAAATCAGAAATGAAACAGGAGAAATAACAGAAATTGAGGAAATTGAAAAAAGTTATCATATCCTACTACAAAAGCTTATACTCAACACAACTGGAAAATCTGGATGAAATGGACAATTTCCTACACAGATACCAACCAACAAAGTTTAATCAGGATCAGATAGACTATCTAAACTGTCCCATAACCCCCAAAGAAATAGAAGTAGTCATTGACAGTCTCCCAACCAAAAAAAAAAAAAAAAAAAGACAAAACCAAGTGGGTTTTTTTTGTTGTTTTTTGTTTTTTTATTTAATTTTTATTTTCTATATTATATGTTTACATTCCAAAGGCTTTCCCCTTTCCCAGTTCCCCCCCCCACCATATGTCCCATAATTCCTCTCCCCCCCCAGCTATTCCCCAATCATTCCTCCCCCCACGATTTCTCTGTTCTGGGTCTACAATACTGGATCCAATCTTTACAGGCCCAGGGTCCTCTCCTTTCTTCTTCTTGGGAGTCATTTGACTTGCTAATTGTGCCTTGAGTATTTAGGGCTTCTGGGCTCATTAATATCCACTTATCAGTGATTGCATTTCATGTGTATTCTTTTGTGATTGGGTTAGCTCACTTAGGATGATATTTTCCAGATCTAACCATTTACCTACAAATTGCATGAGTTCATTATTTTTAATTGCTGAGTAGTACTACATTGTATAAATATACCACATTTTCTGTATCCATTCCTCTTTGAGGGATATCTGGGCTCCTTCCAATTTCTGGCTATTATAAACAAGTCTGCTATAAACATAGTGGAGCATGTGTCTTTATTGTATGCAGGGGAATCCTCTGGGTATATGCCCAGGAGTAAACCAGGTGTTTTTAATGCAGAATTCTATCAGACCTTCAAAGAAGACCTAACACCAATGCTCTTCAAATTAGTCCACAAAATAGAAACAGAAGGAACCCTACCTAACTCGTTCTATGAAGCCACAATTTCGCTGATACTAAAACCACACAAAGATACAACAGAGAGAGAACTTTAAACCAATTTCCTTTATGAACATCGATGCAAAAATACTCAATAAAATTCTTGCCAACCGAATCCAAGAACACATCAAAACAAGGATTCACCATGATCAAGTAGGTTTCATCCAAGGGATGCAGGGATGGTTCAATATACAGAAATTCATCAATGTAATCCACTACATAAACAAAATCAAAGAAAAAAACCACATGGTCATTTCATTAGATGCTGTAAAAGCATTTGATAAAATTCAGCATCCTTTCATGTTAAAGGTCTTGGAAAGAACAGGAATTCAAGGTCCATTCCTAAACATAATAAAAGCAATATGCAGCAATCCAGTAGCCAACATCAAACTAAATGAAGAAAAACTCGAATCAATCCTACTAAAATCAGGGAGCAAACAAGGCTGTCCTCTCACTCCATATTTATTCAATATAGTGCTTGAAGTTCTAGCTAGAGCAATTAGACAACAAAAATAGGTCAAAGGGATACAAATTGGAAAGGAAGAAGTGAAATTATCACTATTTGCAAATGATATGATAGTATACTTAAGCAACCCAAAAAACTCCATCAGAGAACTCCTACAGCTGATAAACAATTTCAGCAAAGTGGATGGATATAAAATTAACTCCAGCAAATCAGTAGCCTTCCTAAACTCAAAGGATAAACCAGCTGAGAAAGAACTCGGGGAAATGACACCCTTCATAATATAAAGTCTCGGGGTGTGACTCTAACCAAACAAGTGAAAGATCTGTATGACAGGAATTTCAAGTCTTTGAAAAAAGAAATCCAAGAAGACCTCAGAAGATGGAAAAATCTTCCATGCTGTTGGATTGGCAGGATTGATGTACTAAAAATGGCCATCTTGCCAAAAGCAATATACAAATTCAATGCAATTCCCATCAAAATTCCAACTCAATTCTTCAAAGAGTTAGAAAGAGAAATTCTAAAATTCATCTGGAATAACAAAAAACCCAGGATAGCTAAAACTATTCTCAACAGTAAAAGAACTTCTGGGGGACTCAGTATCCCAGACCTCAAGCAGTACTACAGAGCAATAGTGTTACCAGAACAGAGGATCGGTGGGGGGGGGGGGTGATTGGGGACGGGGCGGGGGAAGAGGACTTATGGGACATATGGTGAGGGGAGAACTGAGAAAGGGGAAAGCCTTTGGAATGTAAAGAAAGAATATAGAAAATAAAAAATATTAATATTCCAAAAAAAACTGCATGGTATTGGTACAGTGACAGGGAGTTGGGTCAATGGAACAGAAGTGAAGACTTAGAAATGAACCCACACACCTATGGTCACTTGATCTTCGACCAAAGAGCTATAACCATCCAGTTGAAAAAGATAGCCTTTTCAACAAATGGTGCTGGTCCAACTGGAGGTCAGCATGCAGAAGAATGCAAATCGATCCATTCTTAATGCCTTGTACTAAGCTCAAGTCCAAATGGAACAAGGACCTCCACATAAAACCAGACACACTGAAACTAATAGAAAAGAAACTGGGGGAGAGCCCTGAGCACATGGGCACAGGGGAAAAGTTTGTTAACAGAACACCAATAGCTTATATTCTAAGATCAAGAATTGACAAATGGGACCTCATAAAATTACAAAGTTTCAGTAAGGCAAAGGACACCTTCAAAAGGACAAAATGGCAACCAACAAATTGGGAAATGATGTTCACCAACCCTACATCCAACAGAGGGCTAATATCCAGTATATACAAAGAACTCAAGAAGTTAGACACCAGAGGACCAAATAATCCTATTAAAAATGGGGTATAGAGCTAAACAAAGAATTTTCACCTGAAGGACTTTGGATGGCTGAGAAGTACCTTAAGGAATTCATTGTTTCTAATGGCTGAATAGTACTCCACTGTGTATATATACCACATTTTCTGCATCCATTCCTCCATCGAGGGATATCTGGGTTCTTTCCAGCTTCTGGCTATTATAAATAGGGCTTCTATGAACATAGTGGGGCATGTATCCTTATTACGTGCTGGGGAGTCCTCTGAGTATATGCCCAGGAGTGGTATAGCTGCGTCCTCCAGAAGTATCATTCCCAGTTTTCTGAGGAACCGCAGGACTGATTTCCAGAGTGGTAGTACCAGCTTGCAAGCCCAGCAGCAGTGGAGAAGTATTCCTCTTTCTCCACATCCTCTCCAGCACCTGTTTTCCCCTGAGTTTTTGATCTTAGCCATTCTGACTGGTGTGAGGTGAAATCTCAGGGTTGTTTTGATTTGCATTTCCCTGATGACTATGGATGTTGAACATTTCTTTAGGTGTTTCTCAGCCATTCGATATTCCTCAGGTGAAAATTCTTTGTACAAAATTCTTTGTGAAAATTCTTGAGCTTAGTACAAGGCATTAAGAATGGATCGATTTGCATTCTTCTGCATGCTGACCTCCAGTTGGACCAGCACCATTTGTTGAAAAGGCTATATTTTTCAACTTGATGGTTATAGCTCCTTGGTCGAAGATCAAGTGACCATAGGTGTGTGGGTTCATTTCTAAGTCTTCACTTCTGTTCCATTGATCTAACTCCCTGTCACTGTACCAATACCATGCTCTGTAGTATTGCTTGAGGTCCAGGATACTGATTCCCCCAGAAGTCTTTTACTATTGAGAATAGTTGTAGCTATCCTGGGTTTTTTGTTATTCCAGATGAATTTGAGAATTTCTATTTCTACCTCTATGAAGAACTGAGGATTTTGATGGTGATTGTGTTGAATCTGTATATTGCTTTTGGCAAGGTGGCCATTTTACCTATATTAATCCTGCCAATCCATGAGCATGGAAGATTTTTCCATCTTCTGGGGTCTTCTTGGATTTCTTTCTTCAAAAACTTGAAATTCCTGTCATACAGATCTTTCACTTGTTTGGTTAGAGTCACACCCCGATACTTTATATTGTTTGTGGCTATTGTGAAGGGTATCATTTCCCTAATTTCTTTCTCAGCCTGCATATCCTTTGAGTATAGGCAGGCTATTGATTTGCCTGAGTTTTTTGGGTCACTTAAGTATATTATCATATCATCTGCAAACAGTGATAGTTTGACTTTGTCCTTTCCAATTTTTATCCCTTTGACCTCGTTGTGTTTTCTAATTGCTCTAGCTAGTACCTCAAGTACTATATTGAAAAGATATAGTGAGAGGGGGCCGCCTTGTCTAGTCCCTGATTTTAGTGGGATTGCTTCAAGTTTCTCTCCATTTAGTTTGATGTTGGCTACCAGTTTACTGTATATTTCAGTGTGTCTGGTTTTATGTGGAGGTCCTTGATCCACTTGGAGGTGAGTTTAGTACAACTCCAAGTGGATCTTTTACTGTGTTTAGGTATGGGTCTTGAATTTCTGTTCTTTCCAAGACTTTTAGCATGAATGGATGCTGAATTTTGTCAAATGCTTTTTCAGCATCTAATGAAATGACCATGTGGTTTTTTCTTTGAGTTTGTTTATATAGTGGATTACATTGATGGATTTCCGTATATTGAACCATCCCTGCATCCCTGGGATGAAGCCTACTTGATCATGGTGAATGATCGTTTTGATGTGTGCTTGGATTCGGTTGGCAAGGATTTTATTGAATATTTTTGCATCGATGTTCATAAAGGAAATTGGTCTGAAGTTCTCTTTCTTTGTTGGATCTTTGTTAGTCATTAGGGAAATTAAAATCAAAACAACCCTTAGATTTCACCTCACATCAGTCAGAATGGCTAAGATTAAAAACTCAGGAGACAGCAGGTATTGGTGAGGATGTGGAGAAAGAGGAACACTCCTCCACTGCTGGTGGGACTGCAAGATGGTACAACCACTCTGGAAATCAGTCTGTCGGTTCCTCAGAAAACTGGGCACGACACTTCCAGAGGACCCTGCTATACCACTCCTGTGCATATACCCAGAAGATTCCCCAGCATGTAATAAGGATAAATGCTCCACAATGTTCATAGCAGCCCTATTTATAATAGCCAGATGGGAAAGAACCCAGATGTCCCTCAACGGAGGAATGGATACAAAAAATGTGGTATATATACACAATGGAGTACTATTCAGCCATTAGAATCAATGAATTCATGAAATTCTTAGACAAATGGGTGGAGCTGGAGAAAATCATCCTAAGTGAGGTAACCCAGTCTCAAAAGAACACTCATGGTATGCACTCACTGATAAGCAGATATTATAGCCTAGAAGCTTAGTATACCCAAGACACCATCCACATATCAAATGATGTCCAAGAAGAAGGAAGGAGTGGCCCCTGGTTCTGGAAAGGCTCAGTGCAGCAGTGTAGGGGAATACCAGAACAGGGAAGTGGAAAGGGGTGGATGGGGGAATAGGGGGAGGGAAGAGGGCTTATGGAACTTTCAGGGAGGGGGGATCCGAGAAAGGGGAAATCATTTGAATTGTAAATAAAGAATATATCGAATAAAAATAAGAAACAATAAATTCATGAAATTCTTAGACAAATGGATGGAACTGGAGAACATCATCCTAAGTGAGGTAACCCAGTCTCAAAAGAACACTCATAGTATGCACTCACTGATAAGCACATATTAGCCTAGAAGCTTGGAATACCCAAGACACAATTCACATATCAAATGATGCTCAAAAAGAAGGAAAGAGAGGCCCCTGGTCCTAGAAAGGCTCATTGCAGCAGTGTAGGGGAATACCAGGACAGGGAAGTGGGAAGGGCTCGATTGGGGAACAGGGGGATGGAAGAGGGCTTATGGGACCTTCGGGGAGTGGGATCCTGGAAAGGGCAAATCATTTGAAATGTATATAAAGACTATATCGAATAAAAAATTTAAAGTAAAACAATGTGAAGAAAGCACAAAAAATTATCACAGCCAATGAAACAGAATCTTACCCTCAACTAATGTCTGTACCATCCTCCAAGGAGAACCATTGTTTATTGAAACAATTGGATGAATGACTTCATGGATAGACCATCTTAATACATACCCAACTTCTTGAATGAATGTAACCTGTGCCTTGTGGGCTGAGAATGATGACAATCACTCAAGTCAAATAGCTTTGACCAAAGCAGGAAATCTGTATCCACATAATTGTCTACAATTCATTCCTTGGCACAGCATAACTGTCAACTTTTAGCTTAGCTACTATGGAGGTAAAATCCTCTGGGGATATGAGGGACATTGAAGAACAGCCTTATTACAATGAACTACAATGTCTAAAAATTGTTATTATTTTGGGTTTGTACCACAGTAAGCCAAGATTTTACGCTCTACTAAAAACAAAACAAACAAACAAAAAGAATTAACCTTTTTAATGTTCATTTAATAACATGTCCATCATTTTCATAATTGGTAGAAAAATACATATTGTGTTGAATATAACAAAAAATAAAAAATTAAATTTAACAAAAGTGGTACATTTCTACAACATGGAAAGTAATACTGAGCTGTTTAAAACAATTCCATCATTAAATTTGTAGGCAAACTGATGAAACTAGAAAATGTCATTCTGAGTGAGGTAACTCAGACCCAGAAATACAACCACAGTATGTACTCACTTATAAGTAGATATTAGTATACAGTCAAGGTTAATCATTATATAATCCACAGATCTAGAAGGGCTTACAGGAAGACTCAAGTACCACCACAGGAATGGAGAATTAAATAGATATCAAGGGTCAACAGGGGATTAGGTGGGGTTGGGAATAGGTGGTATCAGGTTGTGGGGAAAGGAAGTTAGAAAAGTCTGCAATTATGGGCAATATTTCAGGATCAAGGTAGAAAGCTAATGTGATGGAAACTCCATGAAATCTACGAGGGCAACCCTAAGTAAGACTCTAGTATGGGGAGCATGGAGCTGGAACATGTCATGTTCTATAAGCAATCAAGGCCTAAAGTAGATTGATTGGGATACCAACACAGTCACAAAACTTGAGACCTACGGCTGTTCCTACCTGCACTGTTCTGAAACTAGAGCCTAGCATCCTTATCAGCAGTGAGGTCAGAGAGACTTAAATCCTGCAACAGATGGGAACACATGCAGATTCTCACAGACAATCATTAGGTGGCGCTCCGGGTATGTTGGAGAATTGGGAGGCAGGATCAGAGGAACCAGAGGGTTCAGAGACTCTGCAAGAACAGGAGCCACAGAATCAACTGACTGAGATTCATAGGGGCTCCAAGAGATGAAGGGGACTATAGGGGTCTGACCTAGGTCATCTGCATATATGTTATGGCTGAGTGTTCTTTGGATTCCTAACAGCGGGAGCAGGAGCCATCAATGACACTTTGCCCTGCTTCTGGAATCCTTTTACTGCTACATGGTTGCATCACCCAGCCTTGATGTGATGGTATGTGCCTGCTCTTACTGTAGCCTGTTGTGTCATATTTTGTTGATATCTGTGGGAGGCCTGCTCTTTTCTGACAGGAGGAGGAGACGGTGGCTAGCAGGGCAAGGCAAGATGGTGGTGAGAGACTGGGGGAAGGGAAGGGAAAGAAAACTACTGTTGTAGTACAGTATATGAGAAAATTAAACATTGAGTTCAGATTTAAACTGATTTCTCAATAATAGAACCTCAATTTTTTAAGAATCAAAGAAATGTTTACCCTCCTTGGCCAAGAGGAAATGCAAACCAAAATAACCCTGAGATTTTTCTCTTATATCTATAGAATTGTCAAGATCAACAACAAAAATGACAGATCATGCTGGGAGGATATGGATTAAATGTATCTATTGCTTTTGGGAATGCAATATTGTACAGACACTATGGAAATCAATGTGCTAGTTCCTCAGAAAGTTGTGAATTGAACTACCAAGGACACTTGCTCAACCATGTTCACTGCTGCTCTCTTCATACTAGACAAAAGCTGGAAACCATCTAGATGGCCCTCAACAGAAGAATGGATAAAAAACTTTGGTACATTTGTACAGCATTGTATTACACAGCTTTACTTATAATGACATTAGGAAATTTAGAGGCAAATGAATGGAAGTATAAAAAAATCATCCTGTATGAGGTAACTCAGACCCCAAAACTTAAACATGTCATGGATCTACTCATCAGTGTGTATTAGCCATTAAGTAAATGAAACATAACTTAAAATCTTTAGTCTTAGAGAGGTTAGGCATGAATCTCCTTGGGAGGAAGAAATAGAAAAGAATTTTAGGGCACCCTGGGAATTGGCAATTAGGTGTCAGGGATATAATGCAGGGAGAAAATGTGGTAGACACTGCCAGAATTGGGTTGCAATTGAGGGGGATGGAAAAATATTACAGTGGAAAACTCATGGAATCTAGGAAGAAGATCCCAAGGAGAACTCCTCATAATGGGAGATATAGATTGTCCACTGGCTGTCTCTTACAGACAGTCCAGGCTTCCAGTGGAAGTACTGGATTGTATTTGATTGAGTTGTTGACAAAGCGGGCCCTCAAAAATCCCCAAACAACCCACAGTGTTCCTAAGACAAATGATTGTTCTTCAAAAACTCATAGCTTGGCCCAATGGATGAAGACACCAAGCACACAACACATTGAACATAGAGAGGTCAAGATGGAACTTTCATATGATCAGTGGAGCAGCTGGGAAGGAAGTCTTCCCTCTGCCATTTGCACCAGGGAGTCAGGCAGCTCCATAGCCTTCTGTGCACTGCCTGCCAGGAGATAGCCATCTCCCAGCAGCACTTTCACTTCTGAGCATGGAGTTGAGATCTCCACCTTCTCTCTGCAGGGGAACAGCTAGGAGCACATGGGGCATACAATCAGTGGGGCAGCTGGGACAGAGGCCTTCAGGCTACCATCTGTACCAGGAAGCCAGGCAGTTCCACAGCTTTCTGTGAACAGACCCTGACAAGAGTGTTGGTCTCCCAGGAATATGGACACAGGCCTACAGGACCACAGCCAGAGAAAAGAATACCAACTAGTACCAGATGGTAAAAGGCAAGCACAAGAACCCTACCAACAGAAACCAAGGTCACATGGTAACATCAGAACCCAGTTCTCCCACCACAGCAAGTCCCAGATACCCCAACACACCAGAAAAGCAAAAGTTGGATTTAAAATTGTATCTTATGATGCTGATAGAGGGCTTCAAGAAGGTCTTAAATAACTCCCTTAAAGAAATACAGGAGAACATAGGTCAACAGGTAAAAGCCCTTAAAGAGGAAATACAAAAATCCCTTAAAGAAATACAGGAAATCATGGGTCAACAAGCAGAAGCCCTTAAAAAGCAAATACAAAAATCCCTTAAAAAATTACAGGAAAACACAATCAACTGAAGGAACTGAAGAAAACCATCTAGGATCTAAAAGTGGAGTTAGAAACAATAAAGAAATCACAAAGTGAGACATCTCTGGAGATAGAAAACCTTGGAAAGAATTCAGGAGGCATAAATGCAACAACATAATACAAGAGATAGAGAAATGAATCTCAGGTGCTGAAGATACAATAGAAAACATTGACTTAATAGTCAAAGAAAATGCAAAATGCATAAAGCTTGTAAGCCAAAACATCCAGGAAATCCAGGACACAATGAGAAGACCAAACCTAAGGATTATGGATATAGAAGAGAGTAAAGATTTCCAACTTAGAGGGCCAGTAAATATCTTCAACAAAATTTTTTAAAGATTTATTTATTATATGTAAGTATACTGTAGTTGTCTTCAGACACCCCAGAAGAGGGCATCAGATCTTGTTAGGGATAGTTGTAAGCCATGTGGTTGCTGGGATTTGAACTCAGGCCCTTTGGAAAAGTAGTTGGTGCTCTTAACTGCTGAGCCATCTCACCAGCCCATCTTCAACAAAATTATAGAAGAAAACTTCCCTAACCTAAAGAAAGAGATGCCCATGAATATACAAGAAGCCTTCAGAACTCCAAACAGACTGGACCAGAACAGAAAGTCCTCCTGGTACATAATAAAAGACCAAATGCACTAAACAAATAAAGAATATTAGAAACAGTAAGAGAAAACGGGCAAATAAATTATTAAAGCAGACGTATCAGAATTACAAAATTATAGAAGAAAACTTCTGTAACCTAAAGAAAGAGATGCCCATGAATATATAAGAAGCCTTCAGAACTCCAAACAGACTAGACCAGAACAGAAAGTCCTCCTGGCACATAATAATCAAAACCCCAAATGTACTAAACAAAGAAAGAATATTAGAAGCAGTAAGGGGGAAAGGGCAAGTAAATTATAAAGGCAGACCTATCAGAATTACACCAGACCATGAAAGCTAGAAGATCCTGGGCAGATCTCATACAGACCCTAAGGGAACAAATGCCAGCCCAGGCTACTATACCTAGCAAAACTCTCAATAATCATAGATGGGGAAACCAAGATATTCCATGATAAAACCAAATTTGCACAATATCGTTCCACAAAACCAGCCCTACAAAGGATAATAGATGGAAAACACCAACACAAGGAGGGAAACTACACCCTAGAAAAAGCAAGAAAGTAATCTTCTTCCAACAAACCCAAAAGAAGATACCCACACAAACATAAAAATAAACATCAAAAATAACAGGAAGCAACAATCACCATTCCTTAATATCTCTTAACATCAATGGACTCAATTCCTCAATAAAAAGACATAGACTAACAGAAATATTTTTCACGTAAATCTTCAATTTTATCAGAAATGTTTCTAATTCCTCTTTCAATTAATAATTTAGTACTGTTTTATGTCTACTATTTGATCTGCATTGTTTTTCATGATAATCTTCAATTTTAACATGTTTTTCTTCTATTTTATCAGAAATGTTTTCCATGTAAATCTCTGATTTTATCACAAAATGTTTTTAATTCCACCTTCAATTAATTTAGAAAGATTTTTTATATCTACAATTTTATCTGTATAATTTTCCATGAAGTAGTCAATTTTAACATGTTTTTGTATATATTTCTTCAATTTTATGAGAAATATTTTCCATGTAAATCTTCAATTTTACCTGAAAATGTTCATAATTCCACTTCCAATCAACTTAGAATTATTTTATGCCTACCACTTTATCTATATTATTTCCATGATAATCTTCCATTTTAATATGTTTTTCTATATATTTCTTCAATTTTATCAAAAATATTTTCCATACAAATCTTCAACTTTATTAGAAAATGTTTATTCCACTTTCAGTCAACTTAGGAATATTTTTATGCCTACCATTATGACATCTACATACAATTTTCCATGATAATACTCAATTTTAACATGCTTTTCTACATTTTTCTATAATTTTATCAGAAATATTTTCCACATAAATCTTCAATTCTATCATAAAATGTTTCTATTTCATTTTTCAATTAATTTAGCAATGTTTTTGTTTGTTTGTTTGTTTGAGACAGGGTTTCTCTGTGTAGTTCTGGCTGTCCTGGAACTCACTCTGTAGACTAGGCTGGCCTCGAACTCAGAAATCCACCTGCCTCTGCCTCCCAAGTGCTGGGATTACAGGTGTGCGCCACCACCGCCTGGCTTGAGATTAGTATTCTTATGGGAATCCTGGCTGTGAGAATGAATTGTTCTCTAATGCTTATGTCTGTTTTGGGGACTCTTTTCTTCCTGTTAGATAGCCTTCTCCAGTCTTGATGTGATGTGTTTTGTTCATCTTAATATATTTTACTTTGTCATTTTGAGTTGTTACCGCTTAGAAGCAGGGTTTTTGTTGTTGTTGTTGTTTTGTTTTTGTTTTTTTTGTTGTTTTTGTTTTGTTTTGTTTTTCCCCATCGAGAGAAAGAGGGCAATGGATCCAGAGGGAAAGGAAGACCTGGGAAGAGTAGGAGGGAAAACTAAAACCAGGATATGTTGTATGAAAATACAGTTTATTGTCAATTATAGAAAACAAAAGAAAAGCTAGGATATGAAGATAATGATGCTTGGAATGAATTAGACACTGAATCAAGTGAATATGAGTTTTTAAATAAACTGTGCTTTCAATTTTGTGTGTGTGTGTGTGTGTGTGTGTGTATGTGTGTGTGTGTGTGAGTAGGTGATCCCATCTGCCTGTAAGTATGGTGCCCATGGAGAACATAAGAGTGCATGGGATATCTCAGACCTAGTAGGACTCTAGGCAGTTGTAAGGAGCCCCATGAGAGTTTCAGGAACCAGAACTTAGCCCCCTGCAAGTACAATATATCTTGTTCTCAACTTCCAGGCTCTTTGCATTTTCCTGGGCTCACAAAACATCCTGGGCATCATTTGTGATTTTTTTTACCATTAGGCCAGGAAACCCTGATGTCCTTCAGGATTGGTCTGACAAAAAGTGATACAAGCTTTTTGAATAGAGCACAGGTCTGAAGTTGTCTCAAGACTGAGGTGAGGATCAATTAGAGGTCGAAAGGCTTTGGTCCAGGAAGGTGCAACCAGATGGAATCCCAATAATAGACAAATGATCATTCAATTCCACAGGGTCTTTCTCCAATCTTTTCTCCTCCATTGGCCAGATCACCAATGGGACTTAGTGATGGCTTGTATATGTTTGGCCCAGGAAGTGACCTCATTAGGAGGTGTGGCCATGTTGGAGTAGGTGTGTCATTGTGGGTGTGGGCTTAAGACCCTCACCCTAGTTGCCTGGAAGTCAGTCTTCTACTAGCAGCTTTCAGATGAAGATGTAGAATTCTCAGCTCCTCCTGCACCATGCCTGCCTGGATGCTGCCATGTTTCTGCCTTGATGACAATGGACTGAATCTCTGAGCCTGTAAGCCAACCCCAATTAAATGTTGTCTTTTATAAAACTTGCATTGGTCACGGTGTCTATTCACAGTAGTAAAACCCTAACTAAGACAGAAGTTGGTACCAGGAACTGGGGTATTGCCATGATAGGCATGACCATGCTTTTGTTTGGAAGAATGTGGATTTTGGGACTTTGGATTTGGAAAGCCATGAAATGCTTTAAGTGGGGCTTAATGGGCCAGCCTAGTAGGAATATGGAAGACAGTGGTGCTGAGGGTCATTTGAACTGTGTAGGCCTGATGGGCCAAGAGGTTTCAGTGGAGAACTTTAATATGTGGCCAAAAGACTGGTTTGTGATGTTTTGGTGAAGAACATGGCTGGTTTCTGCCATTGTCTGAAGAGACTGCCTAGGGCTAAGGTAAAGAGATTTATATTAATTGCATCTGCAAAGAAAGTCTCAAAAAAGCTCAGCAAAGACTTTGTTCTCTGGTTAAGTCTGATGAAGAGAATAGTAAGATGAGAAAGGAAAAGTACAAAATATATAGTTTGAGTATTAAAGGGACTCCAGGAAGTGAAATGGAGCTGAATTCAAGGATATTAAATTGATTTAAGGGAGTAGTGACCTTGGGGCAAGAGTCCACCCAGCTAACTTTAGGTCCAGACATGGTAGTACAAGCCTTTAATCCCAGGAGGCAAAGATAAGCAGATCTCTGAGTTCAAGGCCAGCCTAGAACAGAGCAAATTCTAAGTGAAGAAAAACTTAAATCCAGGCTTGGTGGACCACACCTTTAATCCCAGTGCTTAGAAGACAGGCATGCAGATCTCTGAGTTCAAAGTCAATCTATGGAGCAAGATTCAGGACAGCCAACTTAGGTAGTGAAGGAGCTGGGAAAAAGGAAGCTAGTGATAATGTAATAGAACAAGGGGGCCAGTGTTCCAGCTCCTGCAAGCAGCAGAACTCAGCAGCTTTGGCCATGTGTCTCTAGCTTTATATTCAAGAGAAGGAGACTACTGGGACAATTGATGCTGGTTAGCTGGAGCTAAGAAATTAGTGGTGATTAAGAAAAGACCAGCATCACTGAGGTGAAATCCTCTGGGAAGTGTTTTCTGAGAGCACAAAGAAGCTGTGTTCCAGAGATAGCCAAGGTTGTACCTCATGCTGTAGCTGTACTTGGTAACATGTAAGAATCATCCAGGTGGTATTGGTTTTGAAGGCATGAAGGCATCATGAAGAACAGCCGAGGTTTGGCACTGTGAGAGGCCATGGAATGCCATTGGTGAAAGTGCACCCTCAGTTGTAATTGACAGCCCAGGACTGAAGGGGTCATGCAAAGGAGTTGAGGCTTGGTACAATAAAGAGAGATTATGAGAGGCTTTAGTGAAGCATAGTTGCAGTGGAAGACCCTAGCATATTAGAGATGCCAGTACCATGGGATGACCACCAAGAACGGCAGTGGCAACAGAGTGGATCAACCTGAACTTAGAGTACTACAGAGGGCAGAGCAGGAGAAGTGTCACCAGCTCTTTGGAGATGCACAGAAGGTTATGTGCAGATCTCAGACATTGGAACAAGAAGCTGTGAAGATGTTAAAGATGCCAGAGCCACAGGATGCCTGCCAAGGAAAGCTGCTAACAGGGAGTGGAACCAACCCAGGAGAAAGAACCTTGTTGCAGTCAACAAAGATGAAAAAGGAGTTGGATAGCTGAAGACTGCTTTGCCATCAGACATGGAGATGCAGAGTTTGGACTTTGCCCAGCTGGTTTCCTGTCTTGCTTGGGGGATTACAGTTAAGTGATTGGATGAATCTCAAAAGAGACCTTGAACTTTGGACTTTTAACACTGTTGAGACTGCTATAGACTACAGGGGCTTTTGAAGTTGGACTAAATGTATTTTGCATTATGCTGTGTTTAAGTATGGCCCCCATAGACTCATGTTTGAACAAGCCTAAGGGGGCCAGGGAGTGGAATGTGATGGTTTGTATATGATTGGCCCAGGAAGTGACCTCATTAGGAGGTGTGGCCCAGTTGGAGTAGGTGTGTCACTGTGGGTGTGGGCATAAGACCCTTACTCTGGCTGCCTGGAAGTCAATCTTCCACTTGCAGCCTCCAGATGAAGATATAGAACTCTCAGCTCCTCCTGCACCATATCTGCCTGGATGCTGCCATGTTTTTGCCTTGATGACAATGGACTGAACCTCTGAGCCTGTAAGCCAAACCCAATTAAATGTTGTCTTTTATAAAACTTGCATTGGTCATGGTGTCTGTTCACAGCAGTAAAGCCCTAACTAAGAAAGACTTCCTGTCAAGTACAGTGCTGCAGTCTGGCCCAGTTGGAGTGTGATCATCACCAGCCCATGGTAAAGGCCAGACATGGGACCCTTATTCATGTGTGCAGCAAATACTCAACATGTCATACATAGCTGGATGGTTAAAATCCATGAGCTCCGTGATCTATTGGGGACTGGGAAGAGATACTAGAATGGATACTAATTGGAACAAGCCAATCACAGGGGACAGCATCTGTGCCTGGAGTATTCGAGACTGCCTCTGTACCCCTGACATATGGGAGCATGTGTTCATGAGGGTGATAGGGTTTAAGTCTGCCCCAAGCTCTTCATTTTCCTAAGCAAATCTGTGAGTGTGTTTATCCATGTAGGAGGAAAAGCAGAAAGAGGGCTGGGGTGGGGGTAAAGAGAGGAGCGCAGAGATTCATGGGCAAAAAGACTTGTTGAGCAGTGGGGACATGCATGCCATTCAACTTGGAGACCATGGGTACACAAAGAACGGGTCATCAAGGAAGACCTCAGAGGCAGCAACTAGGGCAGAGGGGTAACTGGGAGGGATCTGGGGAGTTGAGTATGGAATCCCTCACTCCTTTGTATCAGACTCCAAGGCTATAGATGTATGATAAGAGAAACCTTACAGTCACATTGTAAATTTCCACAGAGGAAGTGGAATCGTAAGACACAATTATAGGCCAGTGGGTTACTAGAAGGTGAGTGGATTTGGGGTTGGGAGTAGGTATAAAGGACAAACATAAAAGGGCAAGTGCTTCTTTTTGTTTTGTTCAGACTCTGGGCATCAACTTGGCAACACTTCATAGAGTAGATTTGGAGAATGTAGTGGCTGGGAGAACCAACTGATGCCTAACAAAAGTACACTGTATTTGCCCTGAAGGTTGCTCTCAGGGTACAGAATCTCCCTGTGTAGTAAGGGTGAGAGCTAATCTTGCCACACAAATTACTGAAGGACTACATATTTCTGGGGGGGGGGGTCCTCAATAAAAGGAGGACCCTCTCAGCCACAGATTAGTTAGTATGGAATGGGGGAATGGGGGATAGAAGAAGAGGAAACCCTGTGGGTACCCCTAGGTCTCTTGCATCATGAAGCCTGGCTGGGGAGGGAAGGGGTCAGGGAAGTAAACATCCTGAGCCATGCATTCTGGTCCTGCTTCCCTTTCTGAATGGCAGCAAGGGGAAATGAGGATATAGAGATACACAAGAGCAGAGAGAGGGAGTTCTAAGGATACATGTCCTTTTGTCCTGGATGAGATGCCATTGGCCCTGCTCCACCCACTATAATCAGGGCAGCTCCCAGGAAGTAGAGCAGCTTGTTACACTAGGGGACGCGGGTGCATTTTCCTTCTTTACCATTACCTTCAGGTCCCAGCCCTCCCCAAGGTGTCACCTTGTCCAGGGTCTGCCAATTTAAAAAAAGGGAGTAGTTCTTTGCACAATGAATATGTTCTGGATTGTGGGATCTTAAAAGACCAGCTGTCCCTCCTGAGACTGACCACTTGGGGAAAGGTGCCAACAGTCCTTAAGAATCAGTCTCTCATTTGTTTAAATAAGATGTCACAAGTCCATATATTACACATACACAATCGCTGTGGTTGAGGATGTGCCCCTAACACTCGCAGGATACAACTATTGTCTTCTGAGCAGCCTCAGTCACAGGGAAATTGTGAAGTTCAGTCCATCTGCACTTCAGAGGTCATTTATGGATGTCTGTTTTGTTTCTGTGGGTGTCCTTTGTGAGTAGATGCATGTCTGTATGGGGGCAAGATACATACCCAAAATAAAGTGTGCTTTGCTTTCAAGTTCCACAGATCCTTCAGAAGTTGGCCACTTTGTTTGTAGAGACGTGAAGCTTATCATTAGGCTGGACTTCCTGGTCTGTGATCCTACCAGATCCACCCACTAGTTAGGGCCTCACCTGATTTACAACCCTGAGGGCAAGCCACCAGGCTTGGCTTTCTACCATGAACTCACTCCTATTCATACTGCAAGCAAGTTTAGTGTCTGAGCTAACTCTCCAGATGCTTCTCAGTGGCATTACATAGATCTCACTAAAGCCTGCATAAGTCTGTGCCTGCTGTCTGAACTGCTGGTAGCTCATCCCTGCAGGCACCTATGGATGTCCATATGTATAAAGAAATAAGTAAATACATAAGTAAAATAGGGAACACAAATTTATCTTGAAAGGCTTAAAACAAAACAAATAATACTAGCCACAAATTTAGGAAGATGTGGAAGGTTGGTTGGATCTGGGAAGAGTTGGTGAATGTGATGAAAAGACATTGTATGAAAATCTCAGCCAACCAAAAACAAGAATTTTCAAGGTATTTGAAAGAGGTCATGACACCTCAGCTTCTAGCTCCTTTACTATCTCAACTGAGTGTCCTGTGCTTTGTCATATGCACTTGGGCCTGCAGCCTCCACACTGTGACTTAAATAAGCTATTGAGTGAGTTATGCCAAGTATAGCCATTCATTCCTGAACCCAGAGTTTGCTTTGGAATGGGAGTCATCATCCAGTGGGTATTAATGCCAGGGCGTTGGCAGTCAGAGTATGTTTCTTATGTCCAGAGGGCAAAGCTTTACCTCTGATGCTCATTGAGGAGAAGAGTTCTAGGTAACAGTTCTTGTGAAAATGTGTGTTTAGAGCCAGCAGGATGGTCATCCCACATGACACTATGCCTTTAGACAGCTTAAGTTCAGTTCCTGGAACCCATGTGCTTTGTGGAGAGACTAGACTTCCCTGTGTTGGCTGGTCTCTACTATTCAGATATATGCCTCAAGTCATGGCATGTGTGAACACAAAAACACACACAGTTTTGAAAAGTAAGAAAAATCAGAAAAATTGGAAATTATGTCTTGAAAGCATCAGACTCTTTTTCCAGGTTCCCAAGGGCCCAGGAATGTGAGAAAAGCAGTTTGGAGAGTGATGCTTCCTTACGGAACACATTTCTCCAGCCAAGCAGGGATGCTGCAAAGAACAAGGAACAAAAATGGTCTCACAGGTAGACAAAGAACCCAGGAACTCCTTGCTGATGGCCCGTTTCTTCCAATGTACTTGCACTTTACTCTCAAGTCTAATGTCCCACCGTGTACCCCCACAATCGACTCTATTGAAAGAAGCACTATATTTCATGTCCCTCAAAAGTAAGAGAGCCAGACAGAACAAGAGCTGGTTGAGGCCCTTTCTGTACCTTAAAGCTGTTTTTCTTCATTCTTCATTTGGAAGGAGCCAGCTACACAATGGATAGGCCTATGGGGACAAGACTGCCCTTTCCATAAGCTTACCACTAACTCTGCCAAGAAGAGTTGCCTCAGTAGCAACTAGGAAAAGGTGCCCATCATGTAAGCAGCAGTACCATTTGGTCAGTTTCTACGTGAGCCCAGAAAGACATTAATATTACAGAATATGCATGGGTTTCAGGATTCACTGTCAAACTAGAAGACTGCCTACCAGGGCAGCAGGGAAGGCCTTTTAAAGGCCTCACAGCAGTTTTTCTTACTTTGTCCTTTCTCCTCGTATCCTTGTTTTTGGTCCTTAATGGCTATATTGCCCTGAAGCCTTACAGACTGACCATTGGCTTCTGGAAGGAGAGGTTTTTCCCTCCAACAGTTTCGTCCATTCATTATGTACCCCAAATGTCATAAAGAAAGGAACATCACTGGAGTCTGAAGTTTGTTAAGCAATTTCAGCATCCCTCCAACAGCGTCAACATTTGTGTGTAATTCACACCTCAGGCCAGTTGTAGTATGTTGGCAGTGAATGGAAATGTTGAGAGCTACCATCCAAGGGCAAAAAAAGCTGTAATCCCATGAGAATGTTCTTTGCCAGGGTTTTATCAACTTCTGTCCATCAACTCCTGAACAGTCCTAAGTTCTCCCTGTGCCCTGTGCTGCATGTATACAGTAAAACAGTGTATACCATGAGAATTCCCTATAAATGGGGACAGTTATAGGGAAAGATTAATGTCTGTGGGAATAGCACCCATTGATTGGACTGGCTCATGAATGTTTGCATTCAAAGGAAAGGTAGTCATGAGGAATGAAGTTGAGAACAGGGAGGTGAGAGGGGACTGGCAGGAGAGGACGGAGGGGAAGCTGTAATCGGGATACAAAGTAAAAATAATAATAATAGCACTAATAACAATTACAAAAACACTAAAGTGGGGATATACATAGGAAGAGAGCTAATGTTGACCTCTGGCCTTTACAGGCACATTCCCAGATGTGTTCTCACAATCAAATACACAGAAAACGCATAATAAAATAATACACCACAAAATAATGATAATAAACAAGAATGGAATTTCTATGCAGTTGCCATATGGAATGGTATACTTTCCAATTTTTATTTCTTCATTTTAAAGATGAAACTCAAACTAAGTCAACACTGATTTGCTTTTCTAGGACTTGTGGATGAAAAAAAAATGAGTTCCAGTTTGACTCTGTAACAATATAACTCTTAGGAGTTTTATGGCATTTTGTATCTGCTAAAATTTTTTGGTCTCAAAGGAAATACATACAACCTATTTTAAATATTTTGGTATTTTTCATTTACAACTGAAATGATTATATACTAATTATAAACACTGTGTATGAAAATAAATTTTGTTCATAAGATATTACAAAAAGAAAAGGAAAGAAAGAATGGAAACCGAGGTGGTGTGGTAGCTCTAGTCATCAATCGTGACATCCAGGAGGCAGAGGCATGGATATCACTGTGAATTTCTTCCAGGATTATACACTGTAAATCTCAGGATCACCACAGCTGCTTAGTAGACTACTCCTGGCTTAGAATGCCAAACAAACAAAAGACAACCAACGGAAAACTAGTGGAGAGTGAAATCAGAATGCCTGGGGTCTCCTGTCCAACTAACTTTCAGGGCCTTTAAATGTATTCCAACTTGTTTCCTCTCTTAGCTTGATAGTCACACTTGGTCATGTAACCCCATGTTGATATTCACACTTGGTCATGTATCCCTGTGTTGATATTGACACTTGGCCATGTATCCCCATGTTGATACTCATACTTGGTCATGTATACCCACGAAAGTTCCAACATTCCTATTGGGTTGACTACATGAGACAAGTGAAAGTGGTGAGATTTAGCACATGGTAGAGGACAGGCATGCAGGACAGGAGGATGCCATGGTACATCTTATCATGTTCTTTTCAATCACGTACACGATGTCTGTCCATCCAGGTCAACATTTTCTCCTCATTCAGAATGTTACCTTGATAGCGACCAATTCCATTTATATCCCCATTTCTTAATTTTAGGGACAACAAACCTTAAATAGCCAGTACAATCTCAAGGTCTACATTGTGATTCTGCTTGGCATATTTAGTTCCCCCTATCATGTCAAATCTCAGGGCACAAGTGTTTATGATTTTACATGGGACACATCTCAGCAAGCTTTACCGACTTATACCTCACCATAACCAGTAACCTGTTTTGTCAGTGTAAAAAAGATATAACCATTTTCAGGTGTCACACACAGTGAGGTAATCCAGTACATATGTACATACACACATTCATACACACATGTACATATATGTATATGTATATAAGCTTTGTTTTGTATGGGTTTTTTTTGTCAAGCTCATTTAATGTGGCATTACAGCCTGAGAGAATACATGGTATTTGAAATGTCAAATTTTCCTCTGCTCTGCCCTAACATATATGTGTGTGTGGTACATTGTCCAATCTTCAGAATTTCTTTGTCCACCCATCAGATCACAGACACTGAGGAACATTCCATTTTAGTACTTTTACCAAAGAGCCCTGCACAGAAGTCACAGGGACACCTGCATAGAAGGAATAGCATCTGAAGCCATGGGTCATGGCTTGTTCAGTCTCCACTACCATGAGGAAATAGACTAACCAATCTCCATACTCTCACTCAAAACCAATGGCCCCTGCAGCTAGTGGCCAGAGTCTGTGTCCTCATCCTCTCTGAATTTGCTTCTCAGAAGCAGGTCCAGAGCATCTTAGGTAAACTGCCAATATGGAGGAGGCTCTGAATCTGAGCATGCTTTCTCACATTTACATTCTAGGACTGGATCATGCAGACTTGTCATATGACAGTCTCCATGTGTCCTGTTTTTTTGCTACTTGTAACCTAGGCAACCAACCACACTCTATCCTGTCAGGAAGAGCTTGTTTTCCCAGGTTATTGATTGCACAGTGGTTTTTGAATGAGATTAACAACCTACACCTCTGCCATCACCTCCTTCCCAGGATCTTCAGGGGGCTACAAGCTCAGTCACATTAATGGCACATGGATCTCACACCTCTCCTTAGAGAAAATCAGTACATTACAGTACAGAAATGTATCTCTATTTCCAAAGGGATGTGAGAGGTTGGCAAGATGAAGTCCTAGAGGCAAATGAGGTTTAACTGATGAAGCATATTCTAATGGCATCACCATGACAACAGTCAAGGCATAATTAGAATCCCTCTTGTAGCACCAGCTTTTAAAGGTACTTGCTGCAGTGTTGAGAGCAGCAGAGCAACACACCTAAGGTACTGAAATATGCTCATGAACATGCTGCCTGCTACCTTGTGAGTATGTAAATCACATCCTGGTCTTCTCACACAGGCAACACTCCTCCAAAGAGTGTGAAGACAGATATGGAGCACACTGGGTTGGGGGCTTCACTACTCAGAAAGGGGGATGGTAGAAATTGTAGGCCGAATGTGATTAAAACTGTTCAGCTCATGCCTTGTAGTCCAGGTGGGCAGGGCAAGTGTCTTCCACAAAGGCATAAGGGCCTGAGGTTGATTCCCAGCCCTCACTCAAAGTCAGGCATGGAAGGACACACCCATAATCCTACTTCTGCTAGGCAGAAAACAGAGGAATCCTGGAACTAGTATTCCTACAGATGAAGCCAAACTGGAGAGTTCCTAGATTGTACAAAAGACCAGTATGCACACATGATGGGAAGCAACAGAGGAACTCACAGAGAATCAACCTCTAACCTCTGCCCACACATAAGCAGGCACATACTCATCTAGAGCATATAGAATAGTGAAGCTCAAACCCCTGGAGCAAGATTAAGAAATGCAATTAAGGGAGGTAAAGATGAGTAAGTAGTCAGTGATTATGGCCAAGTGAGATTATCAACAGTGCTCAAGTAAACAGAGGGATGGTAAACAGGGCTACCTCATCCCCTTAGAGGAATATCTGGTAGGGCAAGCAAGGAGCGAGGGCGAGGGCTCCCAAGACACTCCAATGACTGGGACAGAGTTCTTGGTCAAGCACTCAGTGTTCTTATACACTGTAGGAATAAGTTTTCTGGAGGTTGTGATAATTAGGCTAGCAGCTGAACCTGAGTCAACATTAAAGGTACCTGCATCCCCAGGACAACAGAGTCACAGGGGATCCTGTTGTTCATTGAAGTGGCTCTCTTAAGTACCCAACAAGGTGGAAATTAGGCCTCATGGTTCCATAACCATCCTCCTATGCTGTCATCTAACTCTGAAACTTTCCTGTCTTTACCCTGAAGAGGGGCAGGTAGGGATGCTGGATGCAGAGGCCATGAGGAAGACAACCAGGTAGCTGAAGTATCAAGTAGCGGAAGATCTCACACGAGGAAAACCCAGCACTACTTCAGAGACGGACTTTTGAAAGAAACAAGATAAGCATTGCTCTTTCAAAAGGAGAATTAGTGCAAAGTGACCAGGCAAACTTAGGTGCAGTGGAATTGTAACTCGTCACAGTCAGTAGCATTGCTCAGACAATGTGTTATAAAACTGAAAGTGTAACACTAAACAGGTGTCTCCAGAATTAGAGAGGAGATCACTGCCCAGTTTCTTTACCTCCCACGATCTCTGACAACCTCCCTATGACATCCCACTTAACATAAAAAACAGGAGGCAGGCACTCACAGAAGAAAACCTGCTTTCACAGTTGGAACGGGATTTCCTGACATCTGATACAATCAGCAGACAGTTCATCCTTGAAAAGAAGCAAATCAATTCCATGTTAGGAAAGTTAAAATACATGTGTACAACCTGGTGCACCACTCTGGTCCGAGAGATACAGGTGGTGCCCTGTACAGAGCCTGCAGGTCAAGGGGCACTTGAGGATGAAGGATGACAAACAGTACAGTCAGTGACATCTCTCACAGATGCTCCCCTGTTACCTAGTACACAAGAGGCTCTGTTTCTTGTGTCCAAATGGCCTAGGAGAATGGTTACCCTGGTAGAATACCTTAACCTACACAGGTATCAAGGCACCCAATTGTGGTTGCCAGGAATGCTTTCTCCACTTCCTCCAGCTCCCTCTGTCATTCGGCAGCTATATAGTGGGTGCTGTTCCTGAGCTATTGTGAAGAGCTGCCCCAGGATTTGAATAGAGTCCACTCAGAAGTAACAAGATAAAATGAGCCTGGAGGTTAAGAGCAAGTTCCTCTTACTCGCACATGGCTTTTGGGTTCCCATTGCAGAATGGTTGCTATGCAGCAAACTGATGCAGTGGACAAGTCCTACGTTAACTAAGTCAACTCTGCTGCCCTGAACCCTGTGTGGCATGCAGGCAGGTAAAGTACAGTCGCTTTTGTCAATTCACCTAGGGGTGAATTTCTGCACTCCCATTCCTTGGATGATTAGAGTTTTTAGCAGCTACAAAAATTTAAAAAAAAAAAAACAAAAACAACCAAACAAAAGAAAAACAGCACACACAGATCACCAATATGAAAACTAATAGACTCATATAGAGCACTTTCCACTCCTGGCCATTGACCACTAAGGGGACACATGATGGGCACCTGCACAGCCCTCCCCAGCTTCCAGTCAATATTATGTGTACACTCAGGTCATAGTTATACACAGTGCCATTATAGGAAAAGATGGGACTTGTAACCTAAGTCCCTACAATCATTCACCACGTATCACCAATTTCTGAGGCCATAATGATGCCCTCCAAACCTTCGTTCAGTACAGTGCTTATCCACTCCCTGGACTGTCCATGCTGGCCCCTGCAGGCATATGGGAGCTTCTAATCTCTTTGCCTCCTAGTCTAAATGAAACTATGGCTTCCCTGGCCTGCCCGAGTGTCTTTAAATTGTTATATTAGTGAAATGAAGAGCTAGAGGATAGGTAGGAGTGGGAGGGGGTGACACACAGTTCTGCAATCCCAAGTTGACTTCTTGCTATGACCATAATTGAGTGAACACATGGGAAATTCCTCCAGAGCCCCACCATTTGGTGTGGCTAAGAAGGATAACTTCTCTTCTTCCATATAGGTTCACACAACTGAATGTTTTACCCACTCTAGTACATTGGGCGGCTGCCTTAGGCCTGCATTCCATGACTTCAGTTTCAGGAAGCTACCCAGCACATGCACCCCAATGTATGTAGTAAGCTTTCTTGTGAGGGCACTCAATAAACTGACATCAAGAAGACACTGGATGTATGTCTTCTCTATATATACATAGATATACATATGGCATTGGTTCTTTTTAACAAGTTGAAGGAGGTGTTGAGCTTAAGAAAAATCAGTGAAAACTCTCAGTGTATGAATCACATCACGAGCATTTGGGGATTGCTGGTACCCAGTTTTCTTCTGTATAGGTACCACGTAGCACCACATCCAAAAAGGCATGCTGAAAGACAGGCGGGGTAGTTGAGATCTTTCTAATGACAATTCCAATCACAGCACAAGTATTGGGACTCATTCAGTGGCATTGAACTGCCTTGACCTCAGAGCAGTCCATGCCCCTGAGACAGCAATGCAGCATCTTCTAAATGCATTTTCATGTCTATCCTCTGGGGGTCAGCACCTCAGCCTTCTTACATCCACTACTTGAGCATCCTCTGGAACATCTTCAGGCTTTCCTGCTGCCTCTCCAGCAGGCACATGTCTTCTGGCTCCTGCTGCTGCCGAGGCCGCTCTGGCAGGGGGACAGCTCTGTTGGCTCCCAGGCTGAGGGTGAGGCCATTGAGGCCCTGCACCAGCATTTCCCAGGAGGGAGGGTTGGGGGCTGCGTTCCTCTGCCCACTCATCACAGCAATATTCTGCACGTGGCCTTGGCATTGAAGCTGATTTTGAGCTTTGTCGCCTGAGGGAAAGCCTCTGACATCTCTTTCAAGCAGGTAAGGTGCCATGTGATCCCGGTGCCAGCGTCTCGAGTGCCTCAGGAAGACTTTCTTCCTCTGAGGAAAGCCCTGCTTCTCCCAGTACTGCTGCCACAGGGCCTTCTTCTCCCGGGTCTGCTGCTGGAACAGCCGCTCTGACAGAGGAGCAGGGACATTGGAGCTGGGGCTGGGGCTGACACTGAGGATGCTGAGGCCCATGCTTAGCTTTTCTGAAGAGGAAGGCTGAGGGGCTGCTGAGGCATCTTGGGAGCTCGTCACAGTGGCTATGTGGGAGGGCACAGAAATTGACATTGGATCCCATTTCTGCAGTGGATCCATGGGGGTCTAGTCTGAGCTGGGGGCCACACTGAGCCCTGGTTCCAGGAAGAAAAATGAAAGTGGAGGCTTGTGGAATAACTAGGCGAGAGCGAGGAGAGATGTGTGCAGCCAGGAAATTCCAGACTGTAACAAGAAGAGAGAAGAGAAGAAAGAAAGCTCATGATTGTTCATCTCACTTTGCCTGTCCCTCATCTTCAAAGTAGGACCACCTCCCAGGCTTCTTCTGAAACTTACATGAGAAGATACATGTCCAGAGAGCTTAGCTCAGGGCAGTGTACATCAACAGCATCTCTGGCACAACTGCAGTATTCTCTCTTGTCTGACAGCTCATGGGGAAGGTATCATCACATGGAGAATCACATTGATTCTCATCTCTCTTCCCCCCAACCCTCAGAGGCAACTCTACTGCAATGTACGGACAGTGATAGCCATTCTTCATCGTGGTGCTCCCAGATATCTGCAGGGCAGGATTTTATGAGCTTACAAGGAGTTGTCCTCCAGGAGCTCGCCCATCTCTGACTTTGCACCTTACTGATCATTTGCTAGCATGTTCTCCTAGACTCTACTCAGTTACCTGTGTGAACTCTTCCATGATATGCATGAATCATAACCAAATCTCCCTCTTTGTGATAAGAATCGAAGGATACTGACAGACGACTTTGACTCTGAGGTGGCTCCTTCCTGTGTACCAACATGTGATATCAGGCAAAAGCCTGAAAGTAACCAATCCCAACATTGGTTGTTGGACAGGCATTTCCTGATATGGCACTTAGAGCTGTCTACTAGTCATCAATTTGATATGGTATCTCCTTTACCTTGTAAGTTCCTTGAGCTACCCATCAATTGGCCTGTAATGACTATTTTGGTCTTCATTTTTGGCTGATGTTCATTTTTTGCATTCTGCAACTAAGATTCATTGTCCTTTCAACTTGTGACTGGGAACTGCTTCCCCAAGGCATGGCTGATCGCTGCAAACTGCTGTGTTACCGAAAGGAGTCTCCTCATCCATAGGAAAGAAGGGAAGGTGAGGCACTGGGAGTAAAACAAAAGAAGGACCGGATGACCTGGGGATGGGAAGCATCTGCCACAGAGGGCAAAGTCAGGTCATCACTTATGGATGGGAAGCTGGGAGTCACATCTCTGCCCACAGATAGCAGAAAGATGGAGCTGACCAAGCATGCAGTGTCCTCAATAACTCTATGTCAGGCACTGTTGACCTTTTTCCCTGGGGCAGATAAGCTGAGTTTCAAGAGCAAACCATCTGGTCTATGTTTCCCTTCCTGTAAAACTAACCTTGGATGTTTTGTGTCACACTGTGCCTTCCAATTCAGAATAGAAGTCAGGGCTAACACAGATCACCTCCATGTAACTGATGAGGTAAAATTCCATGTCCATGTGAGATCAAAGAGGTCACACTGAGGTGTAGTGTCATTGCTCAGCTGACCTGCTTCCTGCTTTTCTGAGGTGAATTTGGAAAGACAGTCAAAGAACCATGCAGGCTGGGGCAGCCATCATCAGGAAGGCTCCCTCATGTTGCTAGGGCGTGAGGAGACAGCCAAAGAAAGACACATTCCGTGCTTGGTAACCCATTCTTGGGGAGTTCAAGGTAAGATAGCTACTGCACAGGTGTGGAGACATGGCTTCTAAGGAGCAGGCGCTTAAACGTGTCTCTAGGCAGTGCTCCAAGTCAGCTCTCAACTATCCAAGCTCATGAGCTGGAAATTGGAGAGAGAGAGCAAGGAGAGAGTGGCAGGGAGACAGAAGAAAGAACACAAAGAAGAGACTATCAGAGAAAGAGATGGAGGGAGGAACAGAGAAAGGGAGGGAGGGAGGGAGAGAGGGAGGGAGGGAGGGAGGGAGGGAGGATCCCACAGTGTCCATCAAAGTCTCAAAGTCATAAGAAAATGCACCACTGCCCACTTTAACCTGCTCTCAACATTGTTTTTGCTATATTTTTTTCTTTCCGAGACAGGGTTTCTCTGTGTAGTCCTGGCTGTCCTGGAACTCACTCTGTAGACCAGGCTGGCCTCGAACTCAGAAATCCGCCTGCCTCTGCCTCCCAAGTGCTGGGATTACAGGCATGCGCCACCACGCCCGGCTTGTTTTTGCTTTTTCATGCAGGCACTGAACAAGGTCCCTCGCATGGCTGCAGTAACTCCCTTACATTTCACTGGCAACTGCACACAATAGCCAGGTCAGAGGGAGCATTTATAGTTTCATGGTGCCTACTGAGAGGGGAGCCACAGCACAATGGTTTTCTCTTATAGGTCTTCCCTATGATCAAGCGCTTTTCCTCAAGATATTCAAAATCTTCTACAAACCTTTCTCACTCAACATGTGCTTCTCTAGCTCTTTCCTGGAGGCAATGCTTTTAGAGGAAACCAACTTACTACTCAAATGCCAACTTGGCTTTCTCCAAGGTATGGATCTGTCCACACACATTATCTCTGTACTGCCAAGGAACCCTTTTTAATAGGCATGTGAGGTTCAGTCTGTCAGACAGGTATCCATACAACACATCAATCTGTAGAACCCTGAGAGTCTCACATGTTATCACCTTCTACTGAGAAAGGCATGTTTTATTGAGTGAGAACAAGGGATGCAGAGGACTCTGTTCTCAGCCCTACTGTTACAGGGGTGATATTTGGAAAGGTGGACCATTTCTTTGTGTGGTGCCCATGTGAAAGTTCATCTTTGTGGAAGGCTGCTGATACCATCATCCCTGCTGTGTAACTGGGTCTAGTCCACACTGGAGAGTAGCTTTCTGGTCAGGTCTCTCACATGCCTTCCTGTATTTAGTACATGATATTAATTGGAAGCTTCCAAGTACACTAAGACCTGAGCTGTGAGTTCACATGCATCCCTTCTATCTAGAGGGTAAAGAGTTGGGCAAGCCCATTGTTGCACCCACAAATAAGTATCTATTTGGCTTTAGACTGGATTTATAAACAAAAAAACATTGTGTCTCAGGATCATGTACCACAGGAACCAAACCGAGCAAGCCCAGGATACCTGAGAAGGCTCCTAAGGCATGACCTTTGCTTTGCCACTCATAGGAAGACATTGCTGTCCACTGCTATAATAGTGCAGACTACAGACTTCTGGGTAAAAGGACAGTGTGGTTGAAGGGTCTGAGGTTCAGAGCAGGGTGGCACCAGATAAGCCCAAAGTGGTAGCCCTTGACCCTGATAGATAAGGCATACCTTTTGAGAAAGGATAAGGATTTGAACATATTACCTTTAAAGCAGTGGCCGGGCATTTGTGGCAGCTAAGAGGATCCCAGTTCCCTCCAGACATGCCTTCACTTACACTTGTATTTTGCACTACTGATGGAGAATGCATTCTACCCAATGTTTCTATAGAAGCATGTACTCAATTACACTCATCATTCCAGTGCTTGGAGCAGAATAGTGCCCTCTAATTACTTTTATGAATGCAATGGTACCTCGATATCTTATCAAGCCAAAAACTGGGAAGGTGATCTCTCTTACAATGGTCCAAAAGAAACAGGCTGTTGGGACAACGGTGAAACTGCAGCTTAGTGGGCAAATTGTACACTGGGCGTCTAAGAGAGAACTTTATAGGGACCATGGTGTTGAGGGTGGACAAAAGGAATAAGAGCAAGTTAGAGAGTTGTATATAGCTAATGGGGTATTAAGATCATGGTTGAAATCTACAAGTTGGAGAGGACTGAGATCTTCACTTGGAGACCTGTAGGAGGGGACATGTAGAGGGCTGTGAAGTGCCACGCCTTAAAGATGGCGCTGGTTTCTGCCTTCCTCCCCCCAGGGGGAGAGTGCCCTTTGAAACAAACAACTCCTTATTTGGCTTCGTGTGATCAGATGCTGTCCTTCCGCCTTGAAGTAGCCTATCTGCTTTGCCCACGTGTCCCTCAGGGATTGGCCAGCCTTTAGGATATAAGAGAGTGCTGGGGTCGAGGTGGAGGGAGACGCCATTGAACAAGAATCCTGAATAAACTGCTCTGAGAAGGACTTGCGTTTGTTGTCCCTGCGCTGGTCGGATAGGGTTGCAACAGGGACATAAACCACATGGCAGAGAGGACTTCTGGGCACACCAGGTGCTATATATTTGAACCCTCTTGGCACAGACATATCCCTCCTCAGGGCTGAGGCATTGGATAACACTAGTGAGCAGAAAAGATCATTGAAAACTATGCCTTGAGGAATACCACAGTGCTAATCCCAGGTTAGATGGTTGAGCTAAAGTGAGAAGAAAAAGGCAAAAGGAAAATAAAATACAGTGTGTCACATAGCTAAGCCATCATTTGATGGGAACAGTGTGGAAGCATAGTCTCACCTCAGTCTTGTACCCCTTAGTCCAGGAACCACATCTGATGACACACTGTGCTCTTCCTTCAACAGTCGTTACCCTGTCATGGAAGCTCAGTGCTAGCAAGCAATTTCTGAGTTAAAGAATGGAATTTCTGTGGCCTTGAGGAGTATGTGAGTGACATTTATGTGCTTCACTTAAGTAAGCCAACTGCTCCATCGCCCATGGAAGCTGCTCCAATTTTAAAACATGAATATGTCCTCAGCTTAGTTCTGTAGTCAGAAAGGATAGTTTATTGTCTAACAATTTTTATTAATTTATTATCATTCATTCTCATAGGTTATTTCTTTTTCATTTTTAGTTCAGGACTCACTTTTAGTTTAGCTTGGACTGAAACTCACTTTGGAGCATAAAATCCTCTCAGAAGTATAGTTTCTTTCCTACCTCAGCCCCCTTGGGTATTACAGGAATTGTTGACTGTGTCTACTGTATATGCATGGATGTGTGTGTGTGTGTGTGTGTGTGTGTGTGTGTGTGTGTATGAGAGAAAGACTATGTCTCTATGTGTGCATCTGAGAGTGTGTGTGTATGTGTGTGTATGTCCTACACACTTACCCATTCTAAGGTACAAACTACATGTGTATACTATTTGCCAAATGGACTGAATCTTATCATGCAGCCTAGACCTGCCTCTCCCTTCTGATCCTTCTGTCTTGGCCCTTCAAGTGCCTGGGGGAGTGGCATGCTCATATCAATCTGCTTTTCCTTAAAAACTACCAAGGCATGTAAGTTCTTGAGGTCAATGTTGTAAACATGGGTCTCCCAATGTCGGGGAATACATACTACTAGATTCAATATTAACTACACAATCTACAGGTTTCTCAACAGGAATGTGGCTATTCTGACTAATACAGGACGGGGAGGGGAAATTCCCTACTTCATTACATCTGAGCAGTCTTCTTTAAACTCTTGAGAAAATATTTGAAAAATTGATCTTCAGTGGCTCCACACAATGCAAGACCACATTTTACCTCTGTAGAGTCTCTGCAACAGACTGTTTCAACCAAATGACTTTATCCATGGAAACAGATAAAGCATATCTCTGGATCCCAGTTTAATACCCTCACAATGTGCCTCCAGTTATTTTATGTTTCAGTGTGAAATGCCAAGGCCCATGTGCCAAAGCAGCTGCTTTGTCAGTTTTTGGGCTTCACAACTCGTGTGTATGTCTGCCTTTTGAAATTTGGGTTCAAATTGGAGGTTAACTAGGCTAATGCCTTCTTGATTCATCTTCCATCTGATGATGTCCACATGGCAAGAGTTTCAGACTGTGTCTTTGACATGTCTAGATGCATGGACTCTGGAAAAATGTGCTACAATCAGTCTGCAGCTCTAAGCAAACACACCTTACAATGTCCTTGGGTGTACCTGCCGAGCACTATGCAGCATAGCCAAGGACTAAAATATAACAACAGTACCATACTGCACACAGTCCCCTTCATGGCTGGATGCTGCCAGTCAATGCAAGGCACTGTTCCCACTTCAGTAATTGGACCTGAGGCCACACACAGAGCTGAGAAGTGACCAAGGATGTCTCAAGTCCACATCAACAGTGAGGGCCTGTGGGACATAAAGGAGACTCAAGACTGACCATGCTTAAGAAGAGTGGTAGCCAAGGTCATGGCCCAGTAAGGTCTTAGGAATACCACAACAATCCTTGGTAAAGACGGTATCACCAAGGCTTATGGTTGCATGTATACAGTTTTAGTAGGAGAGTAACTTACCAGCTTATTGTCTCTGTGAACTATTTCACCACCATGTATCCTTGCACTAGCAGGAAAGAAAAAGCCAGTCTGGTGTCATACTTACATTGACTCCCGAGAGATGAATACAGAGGTCGTATCTTCCAATCCAGCTTTGGCCATTATAAAGTGTTTTCATTTATTTGCATATGTTTACTTTTGTCTGTATGGGGTATGGAATAGGCTACCAGTGAGATATATTTCCAACCTTCTTTTTAGACTTTTTCTTTTCACACAAATGCTCCAAACAGGACACTGGCTGTCCTAGAACTTACTCTCTAGCTCTGGATTAAAGGTTGTGTTCCTCCTGGCTCAGTAATGCAGAAACCTGAAATTACAGGTTTATACCTGCAGGCCTGTTTGAAGACAAGCACATGGACCCCTTCCTCTTTCAAGCAAAGAATTGAATAGTAATCTTACTCCCAGGAGATGGCCATCAATCCTCTCCTCTTCATCTTAAGGTTCATTTACCTGGTATGCCCCATGGTGGGTTGAGAATTGACAACTGATTCTTATGTTGTCCCTACAGGAAAACTCAGTGTACAAAAATACAGTGATGACACCTGTGGTAATAGCCAGCCAGTCATTATTGTACCAGTAATGGACCTCCCTCAAAGTCAAGAAGTTATGTGCTAATTATGCACCTGGTCACTATTACAATCTCTTAAGGAAATTGAACTACACAAACAAACGTGTCTGAGAAGCCCGTGTTGGGAAGAATACTTCCTTTCCACTTGCAGTTTTGGTTCATATGACTATTTATTCCTTTCAGAAATCATCCTGACCATGGGTCCCAAAATTTGTGCCAAGATGCAGAGGAATTAACCATCTGTAGTCAGTCAGCTGCCTTACTGGTGAGGACACAAGCAACATTATTACACTGCTCTCATGGGAAATGGGCATATAATGATGCTGTAGAGGATGAGGCAAGAGCTCAGAAAATCCTTCAACATCTAGGGTTTGATAAGAGCCCAAAGTGACCTTTGCTTCACTCTGTTCTGTCTTGTGGTCAGGTAGATAGAGAAAACTTCCCCAGAGGAAATGGTCTGATCAATAAGTTAATCTGCAGCAGGGCTGATATACAGGGAAGAAAACGCATCACAAGGACTGTGATACACATCATGCAGGTGACTTTCACTCTTCTCAAGCAAAAATCACAAGTGAAACCAGTGCCATCTGACACTGCCTAAGTGTCGAATTCACAAAGGACAACTGAGACACTCTACAATTATGCATATGCTATGGCATTCTGGGAGAAATACAGAGGCACAAAAGCAAATCATCACCTCCTTAGGATTGTCCAGTTGTCATTCAGTGGCTACATGACCACCAGCCAGTTGGCCTCTCAAATTCTTTCTTGTTTTCACTGAGTCAAGATATACCTCTTATACTTGGCCATGAAAAGACAAAGACATCATGGCTAGAGGCACTGAAAGGCCCCTTGGATCAAGTAGTAACTGTGCATGTAAAGCCATCAGAAGAATGGGGAATTCAGGTCAGATTTCTTGACAAGGAGATGGGGGAGGGAGGGAAGGAGAGTATGAGAGAAAGGGGATGGAGGGAAAGAATGGTCAGCATGCAGATGTGAGAAAGACAAGAGTGACAAGTGAGAGGGGGGAAAAGAGAAGGTTCCTGAGGTTCTAAGGTCTATGGAGTGTACTCATACTTGTGACAGAATCACTGAGCTCAAATACTGCCAAGTTGCACAGTGAGAATGAGTGGGCACTTCCAGCTCTAGTTGCTAGAATAAAACCTGCTATAGCTAAACATGCCAATTTGTAGTGGAGGATAAGGAGCTTGGACAAAGTGGAAAATACTTGGTTTTCAAGTCCTGTGCTACTACTCAACACTTAAGTGCCTTAAGCTCATCGTAGACTCCTACTACCCTCTTCAGAACTTCTTGGGCAGGTAAAAGACTGGATGTAACTTGCTGCCTGTAACTTGCAAAGCTCACCCTACTTCTATATCAAGGGGTGAGGTATGGAAGTGATGGGATCATAGCACATAGTCGGTTGTTCTTAGAGATAAGTTATGTACTTACTCCCTGTACAAAAAAACGCTGGGTCACACTTAGTGAAACATCTTTCCTTGTTCCATGTATTTAATTCTTCAGTGGAAAAGAATCCCTTTTCCCATGCTATACTAAAAAAAGAACTTGTACTTTACAGGAGAGACAGTTGTGATGGGTGAGGTTCCATCTCTCCAATCACTAAGGAGATCTTTTAAGACAGAGGCTGTTTATAAATTAAAGGAGTTCTACAAGACAGTAAGGGGATGACATAATATATTTACTAAGACAAGAGATTTACAGTGTTGAAGGAGACAGATTTGTATGGGTTTAAGGCAAGCTGGAGGTACAGAGGCAGTATGGCCACATGGTAATACCCCAATTTTTAAAAAAAGAAATATATTTTAAGAAAGCCCAGACAAAATGACACAAGCATTCCATGCTAGCATAAGGGGAAGCAAATGCAGGCTGACTTCCTTGCGGTCAGCACTATCCTGGTCTATACAGAGAGTTGGAGGCCAGCCTTAGCTAGATGGAAGGAGAGAAGAGGGAAGGGGAGGGGAGGGGAGGGAAGAGGAGAGACAGCAATGGAGAGATAGAGAGGGAGAGACAGAGAAATAGAGAGGGGGAGAGAAGAGACAGAGAGAGAGGGGGTGGGAGAGAGAGAGAGAGAGAAAGAAAGAGAAAGAGAGAATGAGAATGAGAATGAATATATCCTTCTTTAAGAGGGCAGAGGCCTACTTTCTGGAGACAGATAATCTTCCACTACATGGGTACTAGGGATAGTACTCAGCTGTCAGGCTACTTTGGTGGGCATGTTTACCCACCAAAACATCTCACCCTTCTGACTGTGGTTCCTACACATAGTGTAATGCCTACTGCACATCCACCCTGTCATGTGCTTATGAACTGTGTTAGGTGTATGCAGGTTCAGATTTCAGATAGCTTCTCCTTTATTCTTTTGTTGTTCACTTTATTACTACAGAGAAAATGTTACTGGGAATCTGTTCATTGTCTCCTGCCAAGGCACACATCTTCTCATGAAGACCTGATTCTCCGACTTTGGAGTTACTGGTAATTACAAATATTTGCAGATCATGAAGTTCATTTGTAGAGACTGTGCTTAGCAAAGGTCATTCATTTCTCAGTAAATGGAACAACCAGTTATAGGCCTCACAACCACAGGGCACAAGATATGATGCCTTCGGTTCTTTGATCACGAAGAAAATGTGGGCATTACACAAGACAATCCACAGGCTGTGCTGGCTGCTCAATATGACTAACCTCCAGGACAGATTGATCACTAAGGAGCACAACCTGTTTCTTCTAATGGTAATTCAGCTCATCCGTAACAAGCCACATTAACTGTGCTGATAGCTTTGCCATTTTGAGGCTATGCCACAGGCTAGCCAAGCAATCTTCTACTGGCCCTTCCAACCCCACACCTCTGTATGAATTTTGATGACTTGAGATGCTCTCTTTCCCATGAATGATTCATTAGACAATGGACAGTCACCCACCCAGCTTTACAATACCTCTCAAGTCAGATATTGTTTGCAATAGCTTAGATTTTATCAACATTCGACATAATAGATGGAACTATAAGAGACAACACAGAAGCAGTAAATATCCAAATTTTGTACTTAAGCTACAGCATTGCTATGCACTTCTCTGACTGAATTATAAGAGTTTGACACAAGTTTTAAGAGCACACACAGGAGCATTAAAGGAAGAAGGCTTCTCCATTGAAATACAAAGAATGCAGTTACTAGACACAGGCTTCAAGTTCACAGCCTACGTGGGCTGATGTTTGCACCAGTATAGGTAGAGGATATCTGTAGAAAATTCCCTTCTGAGGATCAGCCCATGTTTATATCAGAATGAGAGTAAGCCACCCACATTTCCCCTCTTCCCCAGTGCTCATTACAGATTTGCTGTTGGCTTCTGATAGTTTGTTCTTTTACATTTCAAGGAAAAACACACAAACTTAACCAGGCCACTTAATTTTTCAAAATAAGGAAATCACATTTTAAAACATTTAACATGTATACCCTAAATGAGCAACTTGGAAACTAATCTGAATTAGACATGTAATCCATTCAGTCTCAGGAGAAGTCCTCATGCTGCTATTTTAACATGAATAGGACATTAGACATGACAGAAAACATATCAAACGGTCATAAATGACCCTTTCAGATTGCAGTGGTGAAGCAAAATAACAAAAGAATACAATGCCCATTGACCTCTTACTGAAAATACAGACAAAAGCCAAGACTGCTTTGCGTGAATGCCATTGATTTTTATAAACAGTAAAGGAGGATGCCTAGGCCTTCATGTCGGAGAGTGTCCTCTCTGCTGGAGGCTGTAGAAATGAGCCTCCTTCAAGATGTTGTTAATGTGGGAGTAAGGATCTTGGTCTTGGCACACTTCATAGTCCTCCTCTTGGGAGAACCCAGGGGCATTGGAGTCTAGTTCAGCAGTATTCTGGTTTAAGCTGCTCTCTGGCACTCTCTCACGATTGGGGTTATTGAAGTTGCTTTGGTTCCTTTCATAATCACTGCTTGTCGACTGGAAGAAAGACAGAAGGAGGATGGCTATTATGATACTGTCATCATTTCCTGTGCCCCTTGAAGAATACTGGCATCACATTCTACAAAAGACTTCACAGTCAATAATGTGCAATCGTTTGTGCAGTTCATTCCCTCCTAACAGTAGCCCTATTGGTGAAGTGGGGTTTAATAGCACTCATTTGACAGAACAGGTAAGAGGTCTCTAACTGGCCCAAAGGCCAGTTCCTAGGAAGTGGCAGGGAGAAGATTCAAACAGAGGTTCTCTTCCACAAATCCTTGCACAAGTTCACTGATCCTGCTGGTACCATGCATTCCAATTACCTGCATCAGGGAAGGAAGCTCCCATCCTCCAGGATCAAGCAGCAAGCAATTCTGCAGAATGGGGTAGGAAGTGGGCCCAAAACAAGTAAGATGGAATGCAATTCCCACTGGCAATGTGGCAAAGAAATGATGGGGAACACTCCATTCACTTATATGTGCACATACGCTTACCTACAAATAACAGGATCTTTCCCTAAGTATCCATGAGAACAGACAGATGTGCACCTCCTACAGCAATTCAAGCTCTTCTCATCTTAAAATGTTTTTGACATTTTTCAATTAAAGCTATAATAAGTGACAGATCAGCATTTTTGATGACTAACACCCAGTGGTCTACTATTTGTGGCCTTAGTATAGTGTGTTTCTGTGTTTCCTCTTAAAATTGTCTTTTCCTGAAATTACTTCACACTGTCATTTTAGCCATACTATGTGAGATCTCCAAAACAGAGTCAAATTCTTGAATTCTGTTGACCAGGAATGTAAGTCCGTGCTAGAATGTTTTCCTAGCATGCTTGGACCATGGGTTCCATATCTTTAGGTACAGGAACACATGCTCATGCTCATATACCTAGCAACGTCTTTCTCTAATCTTACACTATCGAAAGAGGATGTGATCACAGGGAGCCTTATCTAAAATACTGAACAATATTGGTTTTGATGGCTTCTGAGGCCTTTGGTCCCAAGGTAGCTTTAAGAAGGACTGAAACCAAGACATGTCACCATTCTCAGGTCATGTGAAGTTCCTCAGCTCTGTACATCACCCACCAGTATCAAATAACAGTATTCATGCAACTAGACTCATACATTCAAAGACTGTCTATAAGAGACAATGAACCAAAACCACCTGTGTGTGAGTATCTGGGAAATGTGTGTCAAGGAATTTAAGGGCTACCTACATATGTGAAAGGAGTCTCAGAGGAAACTAAAGAAAGACTATCCCCTGTAAGTCCTACAGTAATAATCTGCATGTGGTACTGCATTTATTTATTTATTTATTTATTTATTATTTTCACATGTAGTACTATTACCATATACTTTACTTATAAATACTCAAAGATCACATAAGACATCACATTGGGAAAAAAACACCCCATACACATTCTGGGTCCCTTTATGTCCATTTCCTGTTCTGTTTTGTTTTGTTTTTGCTGGATTGTATTCTGAACAATATATCCAGGGGAGGAATCAACACAAATGAGAGCATATTTGGTTTGCACTCTGTGTTGTGAAAATGAGTGTATTTTATGAGGAGGGGTATAGTCAGTAAGGGGCTGAGGACATCGTAGCATTGGTAGAGAGTTCCCCTAACACACAGGAAGCTCCAGGTTCAAACCTAACCCAGCACACCAGGGACACAGCAGCACTCTTATAAAGCCAAGTGGACTCAGGAGATCAGGATGTCAAGGTTATGTTCTTCTTTAGCAAGAGAACCAGCTTAACCTGAGCCACTTGATACTCTGCCTGTGAGATCTTACAGGAAACCTCACAGCCCAGAAAGGAATTCTTCACAATCATTATGAAGAAAAGAGTGGATTACCAGCCTACAATTTCTGACTGAAACATAACATTTGTAAATGTGGTGTGTAGAGACATCACTATGTTCATTGATGGGTTTTACAACTCCAGCATCTTGAATAGTGACGATCTGAAGTCACAAAATGGTTTTTCTGAGGGAAGTTACTTGCTGGGCATGTAAGCACATACCTGTGATCGTAGCACTTGGGAAGCTGAGCTAGGAGGATCTGGAGGCCAGTCTGGATTACCTAATGAGTTCCAGGCCAGCCCCACCTATGTATCGAGAACCTGCCAATGCACAGAGACAGACAGGCAGACAGGCTAATGACAGCTGTACAGGCAGGCAGACACACAGACAGAAAGACAGACAAAAAAATGTAAGGGACAAAGACAGAAAACAATAGTAAATTTAATCTATTTAAATCAAAGAACATCTATTAATTAAGTAGGGTCTTGAAGGCCAGTTCTGCTAATAAGGCTGATACAATTGTGGTTTTGCTGATAGAGAATGAGCTCCCTGATTTCTCATGGGATGTATGTATCACTCAAATAGTTTGAAAACTTTAAAGTATAGTTTGTAAAGGTCAACGGTAATAGTTGGCTGAAAAAATATGTTTATGTTGCCTTAGTTACTTTGTATTGTGAAGACTCCTTGACGGAGGCAGCTTACAGAAGAGCTTATATGAGGCCTATAGATGCAGAGACATGTTAGGCACCAAGAGAGATGTTAGACACCAAGACCAGCACGGTGGGTATGTGGCAGCAGAAAGGCAGGCATGGCACTTGAACCGGTACTGAGAGTCTAGAACTTGAGCTACAACCATAAGGCAAAGAAAGAAAGCTAAATGGGAATGATATAGCAAGCGCCTTTGAGACCTCAAAGCCCATCCTCCAACAAGGCCACACGCCTCCTACTCCTTCCCAAACAGATTTACCAACTGAGTATCAAGCCTTTAAATACATGAGCCTATAGAGATGGGAAACCAGTATTTCATTTTCCTGATACCTTCACTTTCCATCTCATGTACAGCAAATGATTTATAGACAAAGTAAGGTTCCCTTTGTAAGGCACTAAACCAAGAATGCTGCCTCAATGCCAATGAAAATCTATGTCCAGGTCCTCCTGGCCTCTACACAAGGATTGGAAAAACGAACTGTGCAGCTAAAATGAGGCCTCTAGAACAGTGCTCAGTACATTTCAAAGTAGCAAAGACAGTCTGCAACACCCCCACACAGCAATCCTTTCTGAACCTACAATCACTGTTAATCTAATCAAACAGTCTTCCCAGTCATAAAGCCTGGACCCTGTAATACTCTTCCTAAGAGAATGAACTTGGGGAGGAATTCTTGAATTAATGAAATGTTCAAGTGTGGTAATTTGTTTATCGCTTGATCGGCAGGTGTGTGTTTTCACTGTCCGCACTGTTCTCTGTAACATGAACATATGCACCTTCCTACACCTGAGTTTCAGAAAGACAAGTTCTTTTCCCAGAATATAAAGACCTGAAATGCTTCCAGGGTGAACAAATCTTCACAACTGTTTCTTAGCATGTCCTGAGGGCTCTTAGAAACATCTCTTTAGAATGCCTGCTTAAGTACAAAGCTGGTACCTTAAAAAAGAAAAATAGGAAAAGAAAGAAAACAATTTATTGGCCATGCTAATGTGATACAGGCTTTGAGTCTTAGCACTGGGTGGCAGAGGCAGGCAGATGTCTGAGTTCCGAGACAGCCAGAACTACACAGAATAACCCAGTCTCAAAAACCAAACACAAACAAAAAGACTGATTGCTTTTGTGTGTTGCTGAGTTTATTCTATGTGCACAATGTAAGGAGGCACCTCTGCAGGAAGAGGCAGGTTCTGGTTACTCTCTATCTGGAGTTATAGATGGATGGGAACCACCCAAAAGAAATGTGAGGTTCTCTAAAACAGAAGCTAGTATTCCCAACTGCTGAGACATCCTTCCAGCCACCCACACAAAGCTCCTGACACCTATGCACTTTCAACACAGATTAGCACATGTTTTCAGCAAGTCTTTGCCAATCTACCCATACTACAAAATAAAAGGCACATCTATGAAGATGCTGGAGAAGAGTCTCACTATTCAAAATTTTCAACTGTGCTTTACAATGGTGATGTAGGCTCTATCTATGTGCAAATGCAAGGCTGTATTTGGTTCAAGGTCTTCATAAAATTTGCATGGTTACTTCAGAGCCAAAGAAGCTGAGGACAGCATGAAACTGCTAAAGTTCTATTTGAGTACAGGCCACAGAATCACCTGGCAGGGGGGCAGTTTCTCAGCTTGCCTCACAGCCAACTTACCTGAGCTATACCTCTGGGACAATGCTGGGTAGGCATACGTCCTGCCAAAGTCCAATCAATCAAAACAGCTGCTTATGTGTTTACTAACCGAGTAGGAATTTCACTCCATCCCCAGTGGCCTCCAGCTGAAATTGACATGAAATCTTTCTCATTAAGGACTAGCTTTCATGACGACTGTCCTTCATGAAGACAAGCTTCCAGAATGGGGAAGCAACCAAAAGTCCTACAAAACTATGATACTTGTGAATCACCATATAGTCAGCGTGGTACTTTAAACCTAAGGGGGCACTAGTGGCATACATCCCTTTGTGGTAACCTATAGCTCTTTACTCAGCTCTCATTCAGACCTTCTCAAAGGACAAGAAAAATGCCTAATGCAAGAAACCTAGCCTACTTCTCACTATTAAAGAAATTGGGGACAGAATCGCTATCTGCCACTTTATCAAACCAGCATAATCCCTAATGGCATTCCATATATTTTCCTTATACACACAGAGCAGTGCAGTCCTCAGGCCACCTAAATGAAACATCTCTTCACATCAGACCATTAAAAATACTATACCCTGGCATTCTGGGAAGAACTGGCCCAGACTCAACTGATACAACAAACTATTGTTAGAACCAGAGAGTCACTGACTATGCTGTGAGACTGTGTCTCCAAGGAATGTCAAATACTATACCCATACAATCTAACAATGATGGCTATCTAAACATGAACTAAAGAGATCAACCACAGTAGTGCATGCCAAAATGAAAAGGGAATTCATAGGAGACTTCAATGCTACAAAGGAAATATAGTCAACTAAGAAAAGTTGATGGGGGGATTAGCTGTTAGGGGAAAACAAGGGCACAACTACTGGTTATTCATACCAAAGCTCTATCCTAAAAACATACATAAAAATGACATGAAACACACGGGATAGCTTGCATTTCTGAGAGTGTGTGTGTGTCTGTGTAAGATCAACTAATGACAGAGAGGACATGAGTTAGATAGTGAGCAAAAGGAGGCATATATGAAAATGTTTAGGAGAAAGGAAAGAAAGGAGAAAGGAAGGAAAAGATGATGTCTTTATACTATAATATCACAAAGTAACAAATTAAAATAAAAACGTGCCCTGCACTACACACTGCAGGATGGGAGGAATACAAACAGGAAGAGTGTGCCTATTGGGGAGAACAAGAGCCTGAGAAGGGTGAGGAGGATATCAAGGGGCAGTCAGATGCTGCTAGGATGGGGACCTGTGGCCCTTAAGAAATTCTTAAGCCATGGATGTGCAAGAGAAGACATGTCAAGGACAATTGGAGGCCTTGCCTGTCGTGCTGAGAACTCTACAGGAACAGGGTATCTATCTGAGCTGAACACACAGATATCCTAATGAATAGCTGTAATTGATAAACGGTAGAGGAGGACAAGGAACACAGAGGCCACCCACACAGTTTCAGAGGCTGCCCACGGTTTTGCAAACTATCCAGGAACAGGTTGTGCAGGTCTTTATTCTGTTGGCAGAAATACAAAGGACAATCCAGTGGTGCCCATAGAAGTGGAGGAGGAATGAGTAAAGGGAGAACAGTACAGACACACAAGAGTGTACACACAAGACACACAAGGTGTACTTGCCACCTCTGCAGGCAGCTGTTGGCAATTTAAACATTTCTGTGCTTTAGGTTGGCAGGAGCCCCAGACTGAGTTCTCCCCACATGCTATAGCAAAGCAATCCGGCAGATGCCAGAAGTAAGGTGGAGCGAGCAGGTATAGGAAAGAAGCTGCCAAAGGCTAGGTGACATGAAGGAATGCAGACAGCAGCATAGACTCACAGGACAGAAGAAAGGCAGCACCTGAAGAAGCATCACAGACCTGAAGGCTTCACAGTAGGTGGAAAGAAAGTGAGCCTCAGTGGACTAAAGACACAAAAGCTGGGAAAAAGGACCTGCAAGAAAGAAACTTATCACGGAAGACCATGACAAGATCAGAATGGTAATTCATGTGTAGTCATGATATAGAATTGTAAATGCTTCCTAACTTGAGAAGCAAGTTAATTCAGGGATTTTTCTATCTTCAGTTCTGGATTTCCACCCAATTCCATTCTGGTATACCTCAGAGATACTCATTTGTATGGACCCCAAAAGTGTCACGAAATTCACTCCTTATATGTCTGCACTCCTGGAATTACATGTTGTTGTCCACTACCTAAAACTGACAAGGCAAGGCAAGTCCACTGGAGTCTTTTGACTATGAACTCCCAGAGGCTCCTCTCATTCAAAATGACTCCCTCACCTTCCTGAGCCCACCAAACACTGTAAACTTCTTGAGCCAGGGGACAGCCATGGAAGCAGGCTGGTGAATTACTACTACTCTGCAAAGGACCAAGGGATGAATGACATTCAGGTAGGGGGCTCAGGTAGGCTTTCTGAAGACCAGAAGCTGAAACTGGACCAGACCTTGAGCTGTGAGCTGTTTTCAAAATAAAATTAGGTAAACCACACCTATAGAACACAGGTGAACCTGTTTATCTTCAGACAGCAACTCAGATTCTAAAGTGACCTTGAGTAAGAGAGTGCTTACCTGAAGCCACAAGTTAGCAAATAAGTGTCAGCACCAGAAACAGTTTAGCTCCCTATGGTCAGGGCAGTCCCAAAGGTAGCCAGAAGGATACATGCTATTGTCAAGGGTCTGGACTGTGTGGTTTAGACACTACACAGTTTTGTTAGTGGGCATGGGGAAACAAGTCTTGAACTCACCTGAAACTCTCTGAGATAGCTAATGTTCATATATGTAGAAGGTTTTGTGATGTCTATCATGAGAGAAAACATCATGAGCAGACTTACCCGTGGGTGGACCCTGTAAGGTATAATACTGGCCTGGAAGGCATGATGAGACCACTGGTGTAATGCTGGCAATTCTCTTCTTGGGGCTAACCAACTGCTCTCCTGACTGGATCTGAGGACTGTGCCACATGAGTAAGTGGATGCCTGGCACTGTAAACATCGTCAAACCCTACTGCTACAGAGCCCATTGTTCATGCATGGTGATGGGGGGGGGGTACATACTGTTGTTCTGCTAAGTTACCACATTGTTAACCTGCCTTGTAAATATTTATGTTTACATCCATATGTCTGCACTGCTCTCCGCACTGATTAGAGAAGCTTCTAGTTGCAATGATTAGTAGTCAGTGCAGAATCACATAACTCTCCGATGTTCTGACACGAAACAACTGTGAGTGCTCAGGCACACAGGGAACATCTCCATCCACCTGCCCCTGCCTTAAGGCTCAGGGAACACTGTGGACTAAAAGGCAGAAAGGATCGCAGAGCCAGATTACAGGTAGGAACACTATGAAATGTCCTTTGGTGATGGTTTGGCTGATGCACATGTGAACTCACCGTTGTGGTTGCCTGCACAAGACCTGAACATGATAAAGGCACGTAAATGTCCCAGAAGGGAGTTTTTTTGTGCCCAAACCTCTACTGACACATCACTGACAGCTGGTGTTTGCTGGAGAAGAGTCACTTCTCTCTGTGTAGATGGCCACTGGTCAGTTATTTGTGATTCCATGGGTGACCCCATAGTTCTGTGCACTTGAGTAGCACTAGGTGGACAGAGTGATTTAAATAGGAACATACACATATAAATAAAAGATCATGAAGGTTCGAAGATCATGTGTCGGGAGGCATCCAGTGGAGAGGTGCAGGGAAAGATTGCAGGGGAATATGATCAAGATATATGTGGTATCTATGCATGAAATTTCAAAGAATACAAAATAGTACTAAAAAGAGATTCTCCAGCTGGGTGGTGGTGGCAGCGGCGGCGCACACCTGTAATCCCAGCACTCTGGGGGACAAAGGCAGGAGAATTTCTGAGTTCGAAGCCAGCCTGGTCTACAGAGTGAGTTCCAGGACAGCCAGGGCTACACAGAGAAACCCTGTCTCGGGGGGAAAAACAAAAAACAAAAAAACAAAACAACAACAAAAAAAGAGATTCTCCTCTCAGGCCATTCAAAGTCCCATCAGGATGATGATTAAACTACCCAGCAAAGGTCACAAACTGCCAATACCAGAAAGAAATAAAACAGTTTGCCAAACATTATATCAGATACCTGAACTTACCTTGTTGACTGACAAATGGCTATTAACCCAACATTTGGGGAAAATCGAGCATGGACAGAAGTCTAACTTAAGTATATGTGATGTCCCTAATGCATGTCTCTCACTCATCTTATTGCTGTTTCTTCCTTGGAATTTGAGCACAAATATATCAACCAGTTCCCATGTGATCACTAGCAGAGTAGAGATCTGGCATCTGTACTAATGTAATCTACACACTTGCTTTACACTCTCCATGGTCTGTTCTACTCAGTCATTAGGAAGGAAATACTGAGAAGCCATTTTTCTTTATCAGCAATACAGACATGCACAGAAGCTTCCAGGCTTCAGGTTTGGACAGCCATATCTCATATCTTTGATCCAGGAAGCACACTGACATGCAAAGGCCTAAAGATGCTGACTGTGGAAATAAAGGCCAGTATTTATACTTGGGTGACTATGCAACAGGAACAGGAAATTCTATTGTTCAGGAGCACTAATTCACTGACTGGGGTAGACCTGGGACCCAGACCCTAGGTACATTTTATCCAAAACCTACCTGTGTTCATGTCCTGGAGGCAGGAATGGTACATGCTGATAAACCATTTTTTCTTTCTCAAGAAAGGTAAAGGTGAACCATACTTACACATTGCCTGATGAGATTTGTCCAGAAAGCCTATACAATGCTCTCTCCTTACTATGTTATACTTCCATTCAAAGCCTGTAGTTATAACTGCCCAACACTAGTTTTTAAATTTAATATTTCTGGAGTTGAAATGCTAGCACTTCAGTGTAAGAATCACTAAAGCTTTCCAAAATGCCTTCATACAACCCTGTTTGCTTTCAGGTTTGCCAGGGAGGACAAAGAGGACTGTAGCTAGCTACTATCAAAGGGCTCTGCCCTTCTAGTTCATTTCTGTCCTAACCATATCAGGTAGCATGCGATTTTTTTCTCCCTATTTGTGCAATGGAGAAATTTCTTGAGCCCATTCCCTCCTAGTTGTGCTTGGGAAAGCCTTGACCTTTTCTCTGTTTACCTGCACAATCAAACCATGCTCAAGACAACATTAAAAGTCCTGCTCTGGGCTGGGCAGTGGTGGCGCACGCCTTTAATCCCAGCACTTGGGAGGCTGAGGCAGGTGAATTTCTGAGTTCGAGGCCAGCCTGGTCTACAGAGTGAGTTCCAGACAGCCAGGACTACACAGAGAAACCCTGTCTCGAAAAACAAAAAACATAAAACAAAAAACAAAAAACCAAAAAACAAAAAAAAAAGTCCTGCTCTGGCTCAGAGCCACCACAGCCCATGAGAAGACTTTCATGAGGGCACCTGGAATGGCTCTCTTGCCATTTGGGGGATGGAAACGTATACTGTATTGTGAGCAGTGAGTCAGAAGGGTCAGCTATGTGGCCATAGTTCCTACCTCTATAGCCCGAGTGTCCTGTAAGGCCTGGTCCCTCTTAGTCCTCTTCGGATGAGGAGGATGGTGGCTGTCATCCTCGTTGTCATCTGGTCTTCGTTTCCTGAAAACAGTTTTCAAAGGAAGAGGGACATCCGTGATTCAGTAATTGTTCTTGGATGCTTAACTTGCAGCTCTGTCCCAAAACCTAATTCTGGGATCTTGTCTAAGAAAGAACCATTCAGTGCTGCTCTGATGGACTTCCATTCTGTAGCAGGTGGCACTAGTCAGTGGAAGAAACATGTCAAAGAGGAGCCCTGTGTGTATCAAAAGCCCAAGTTCAATTTCCCCAAATCAACATCTCAATTTCAACCACTGTTTTGAACCAGAAACAAGAATTTTAAGATGTTAAAACTCTACCTGACCAGGTCCATTATCGTGTTCCTGACCCACTCCAGTTGAGAAGAATCTGTGCTCTGCCCTAGGGCAACTCTCAGGATAAGAGGAACTTCTAGTGTCTTTTTGCTCCCTTTGGTCAGTGACTAGGAACACTGAACAGATACTTTCTGGGTACTGTCAGGTCATTTCTGTTGCTATAACAATTATTATGTCACGTGACTGCCATCATCACACCATGGCTGATTACTTCCTTGAAGCAATGTCTAAAAACTGCTTTAATGAAACCAGATATAGTGATACATGCCTGTATTACCAGCCCCAGGGAGGCTAAGACCTAAAACCCTATCTGTATTTCCATTGTTACCTAGGCTATATTATAAGTTTCAAACCAGCTGGGCTCGCTTATAGGGACACCCTGTTTCAGGAAAAAAAAAAAACAACATAATTCCTCAATATTTTTGTTGTGGTGTTTGCCATTATAATCTGTATCTATTTTCTTTTATTTCACAATGGTCTCCCTCTATAGACCAATTTGTTATCAATTGACTACCATGGCTTGGCTGGTCTTGAACTTCCTGTAATTTTCCTGCTTCACCTTCAAGAGTAGTCTACTGGCCTGATCTTAAAAGTTTTGCAGAAATTCTATAATTGATTAGAGAAACAGTCTTTTTAACTGCTTAATTAGAAATTATCTTATGAGTTTGGCATTCTGTACAACTGTAAATTTACTGATGTGGATTCTTTCATTAGTCTTCAATCTTATGCTCATCTTTAAGAAACTCAATATGCTACCAGATTTTTTTTAATATCTTCTCCATTGCATCTTCCCTGTTTCTATAAGCAATGTCTAATTAAAAACTGAGAACAGCATGGGAGGTTTAAGCACATCCCTCCCTGGATCTCCTTTCCCATGTCAAGTGCTAACCTTTCATAATGAGTAAGGATGGCAAGAGTGACTGGAAGAGAAGTTCCCTAGATTACTCACTCAGTCTCCTCTTCTACAGCACGGGAAAAATCACTTCACAGTTGAACAGCTTATCAAACCATGTCTTTATGTCATAGAAGTTGGCATTATAGTTAATGTTGTATTATCTCTAAGTTTTATTTAAAAAGTGTTATTTAAAAAGAAATTTCTCAGAAGCAAACACAAGATTTTTTTCCGAGGTATTTCACACATACCAAAACAACATCAAAACCTAGTAGCTAGCTTTGGGAAATACAGAGTATTGCAAAGACAACTAGCTTCCCTGCAAAATTTCCTGCCAAATAATTGTGTTCTTAATTATAATAGTAATTTAGTAGTTTGGCTTCTAACTTCACATATATTATATTCTTCTGAGCCCTCCTACCTCATCACATGATCAAAATCACTAACAATTAAAGCTGACTCCAGACCTTGAATACCTTATCATTTAACCTTGAAATGCTTTCCAAAATCTTAGTTGCTATAAATTGACTATGATTCAGGACAATGTCTGTGTAGAAAGATAGCAAATATACTGAGAGCCAATCCAAACAACACATGAAGCAACAATAACAGGTCTACCGTACTACCCAAATAAATTCCATGCTGTACAGTATTTACTTAAACCTCACATAATGAAGAAAGGCACTTTCAACCTGGAAAGATCTGGGTTCTGTTACTACCAGTCAGGTACATGTTTTTCCCTTAAGTGAACTAACCAGACTGAAGCTAATAAAATTGATTTTCAAGACAAAATAGTAAATTTTATAAAATAGTAAATAGAAAAATTATATAGAAAAAATGTTACAGACCACATGCAGTTCAAGAAGAAGGAAGACCAAAGTGTGGATACTCTGTGATCCTTATTGGAAAATGGATCAAAATACCAATGGCTCACAGCCAACCAATAGAATGAACATAGGGTCCCCAATGGAGCAGCTAGAGAGAGGACCCAAGGAACTGAAGAAGTTTGCAGCTCCACAGGAGGAACAATAATATGTACCAACCAGTACCCCCAGAGCTCCCAGGGACTGAACCACCAACCAATGAGTACACATGGAGGGACCCATGGCTCCAGCTGCATATGCAGGAGCAGATGACCATTTCAGATCAATGAGAGGAGAGGCCATTGGTCTTGTGAAGGCTGGATTCCCCAGAATAGGGGGATGTAAGTCAGGAAATTGGGGGTATGGGGGTAAGCAGGGGGAGGGGGGATGGGATGGGGGGTTTTGGAGGGGTAACACAGAAAGGGGATACCATTTGAAATGTAAACAAACCAAATATCTAATAAAAAATAATGGACACGTTATTAAATGAACATAAAATGAAAAAAAACTATTACAACACAATGCTATGAGAACACTGATATACATGCACATAAGGAAAAAAGACTGACAATGCAAACGATTGAGTTCACAACATTCAGTGAGCACAAACTACAAGAAAGATGTTCCTTTGGGTACTGGGTTAAGATTAAGCATAGATCTCAGCTCTTGCCCTTACAAGACTGTATGATGATGGCTGGTTTTGGATCATGAGTTACTATATTTTGATCTCCTGTTTTACTGAAGCTTTCAACACTTTAGGTTTTAGTTTTCAAACAAAAATATGTATAGTGTAAAAGAAGTTATTTTTTAAAAATGTAAAACTGAGCTCTAAAGCAGTATGTTAAATATACTTCATGAATGAAAGTTAGTGAATTTTTGCAGTGCATTATGAATGTTTAATCTCTCAGCAACAGGAAGTACATGTGCCACATAAGGCCTGAATGGAAGCAGAAAGACAGGAGAGGAAGACTACCTAAGACTGACAAGTTCTAGGTCTATAGGAAGCCAGAGAGGTCACTTCCAGACTCCACCCTGGGGTCTGCCTAAATATTCCTTCTAAAGCTGTTATGGCCTGCAGGCTAAGGATCTGGAACACTTATATATAAAATGCACTGCCCAATTTACTCCTGCGGTGCCAGAATTGAGAAGTGTGCCAATCGCCTGGACATATTCCTCCCAGTCTGGTGCTTCCACTGTCTTCTTTGCAATCCTCAATCTTTAAAACTAACTGCTTATCTTGATGCCCACAACACTGAGAAAGCCACCAGTGGATCCTCTCCCCAGGGACATACTCATTTTCTTCTGCTAAGTCTGCATGCCTGTGGCCATGCCCAGAGCAGCAGGAAAGATGCTGTTCCATGCTGTCCTTTCTTTCATCGCCCTCTCTCATCACCGGTAGTTCTTCTGGCCTTCAACTCTCTAATGGTTCCACATCATATCCACAACTTTCAACATCCTACGTTTCCACTCCAGTTTCCTTACCATATTCCACACCTGTAACTATGAGCTCCCAATAAAAACATTTGTGCTGCTCCTTTTTTTCCCCTCCTAATTTGCAAATGCCCCAATAACAAAGTCTGTGTTCTCACTCTTCTGCTTATAGTAACCCTCCAAGAGCACCAAAACCAACTCTTACTATGGAATTCACTAATCATTCCTTAAATAACCAGAAGCAGGGGCCGGTTAAATGGTTTAGTTGGTAAACTGCTTGCCTCAGTAAGCATACTTTGTAACCCCAATGCTGGGGTGCCAGAGAGGATAGTGAGGGAGACAGACAGATTCCTGGAGCTCACTGGCCAGCCAGTTTTGCCAGATGTTCAGTTCTAAGTTCAGTGAGAAACCCTATCTCAAAAAATAGGGTGGAGAACAAGTGGAAGACACTAGATCTCAAAGTCAAGGCCTGCCTGGGCTACAGAATTTATGGTCAGCCTGTGCAGCCTAGTAAGACAATGTCAGGTGACCCAATCTGTCACTTTGTGTCACCTGACCCTAGAAGGAGTTGTGAGGAGAGCAGAAATGGGAAGCAGAAATGAAGGGTGTGATTTGTAAAGATGTGGCTATGAATTTCACCTTGGAGGAGTGGGCTTTGCAAGATTCTTCCTCACAAAAGCTCCACAGGCATGTGATGCAGGAACCCTTCAGAAACCTGGTGGCGACAGGAACAACAGAACTTTGAAGATGACTACAGGAATTCCAGGAAAAAAAAATCAAAGACATCAAATCACAGAGACTCTGAACATAATAATCACTGTGGGAAAAAAAATTCAGCTGAATTCTAGATCCCATTGTGAACAAGAAAATCCTTGCAGAGTAAAACCATATGAAAGGCAGGTATGTGGAGATGGAGCTATCCTTTATGTTTATTCATAGCTAAATGTTCATATCACACATCACAATGAAAATCATCCAGATTAGGAACAGAAAAAGGAATGGAAGAATATAAAAATGTGAGTGTGCCTTTAGTTCTTTCTGAGTCATGTGAGGATTCCCACTGAACAGAAACTATCAAAGTATATGAAATGGGAAAGCCTTCGGTTGTTCTGGTGCCCTGTGAAAATATGAAAGTTCACAAGAGAGAGAGAGAGAATTTAAAGGGTAGAATGAGAAAGCTCTATTATCCTAAGACCTTTTTAACAAAGATGACAGCACATAATGAAGAAACTTCATCAATGTTAAATGTCCAGGAGCATGTCTGTTCAATAAAGAAATATAAAATAGCACACTCTAGTTGGAAATCTTGGTTAGAAGAGATACACAATATCAGCAGTTTACCAACAGAGAATAAATACACAATGGCTCAAAACCACATAAATGTGCAAGATCATTTATAATAATGTCACAAACCTGGGGAAAATCCTCATTCAGTGGAGTGGCACCAACATTAAATTATATGAAGTGCTTGATACATAGCAATTTTTGCACAAGGCTCCCAAAATTACATAACTTGCAGGAGATGTCCTGAAAGTTTTCAATATACAGTGTCCGTAAGGTATTCACTGTGAAAACAGATCTATGAGTATCCATTTTCTAATTTCATTCTTGAAAATAAGTGTTAGGTAAAATAATTCTCTAAGGCAGTAGTTCTCAACCTTCTTAGTGCTGTGACCCTTTAAATATAATTTCTCATGTTGTGATGACCCCCAACCATAAAATTGTTCTCATTGCTACTTCATAACTGTAATTTTCTACTATTGTGAATCATAATATAAATATCTGATATGCAGAATAAGCATGCTATGTGATACTGGGGTGGGACTCAAACCATGAGTTGAAGACTGCTGTGCTAGGGTTTACTTAAGCAGCAGAGCATGAACTTACCAGGTAGTAACTTTTAAATTTGGTTGTAAACTAATTGCAATTAATGAGCATTTAAGAAATTTGGTTTTTTTAAGGTTTAATTTATATATGAAGTACACTGCAGCTGTCTTCAGACACACCAGCAGAGAGCATCAGATCTCATTACAGATGGTTTTGAGCCACCATGTGGTTGCTGGGAATTGAACTCAGGACCTCTGGAAGAGCAGACAGTGCTCCTGACCACTGAGCCATCTCTCCAGCACTTGTTTTGCTTTTGTTTGTTTTTTTTTAAATTGCTGGTATTTTCTTATTAGCCTCATGCAATAGGTACACGTACACACACACACACACACACGCTTTCTATTCATATCAGATAAACCTTTAGTTGGTTTTAATATATTTTCCTCAGAATATATTTCTATATACAATTTTGAGAACTTTTAAACTGTTTCATACAATGAATAAATTAATAAATGCTCTATAAGGTAATCATGATCTACATCAAGTATACAAGTATTTTTAAAAGAGGGCTTGGGTTATAGCTCAATGGTCAAGTGCTTGGGTAGTACGCATGAATCCTTGGTTCACTCCCTAGACCTAAATATAAAATTAAAAAGTAAAAAACAACAATAACAAAAAACCCCATGTGCATATATATTAGAGGCATGAAAAGATACCAACTCTCAAAGGATTTTAAAGATATTATTTTATCTCTAAACAATGCCCAAAGAGCACATTACCTAAAATTAGAAAATTTGTTTATTTATGGTATTTGTTGTAAAACTAATTTTTATAATTTAAGAAAAATATAGGAACTTTAAGATACATTATGCATATGCTAGAATACAAAGAATTTGAATTTCTAAAAATGTATTAATTATTTAATATGAAAACTTCAGAATTTAGTATTGAATAACATACTTTGAAAGAATATATTGGTAGTATTTGAAAGTGAAAAGCTTAATGTGATATACAAAACACACTGAAATAAGATGTGTATGAGCACTTCATTAATGATTATTTCCCTTATTATTTTCTGTACAAAATTACAATAGAAATGAATGGCCAGGTTAGCAAGGTGGCTCAGAGGGGAAAGCTGTCTGCCTCCAAGGCTGAGGACCTAAATTCAGTTCCCAGGACCCATATGATAAAAGGAAAAAAACAATTCCTTAATGTGTCACCTGAATTACACATGCATATGAGGATGTATGGGTGTGTGCTCACACACACACAATTTTAATTTTTAGTATTTTATGTGCATGGGTGCTTTCCTACCATGTAGTTTGTGTACCACATGCATTTGTGGTTCCAATAGAGGCCAGAAGAGGGCACTGGATATCCAGAAACTAGAGTTAACAGGTGCCTGTGAGCAGTCATGTGGGTGCTGGAAATCAAACCTGGGTCCTCTGGAAGAGCAGTCTGTCCTCTTAACCAATGAGCCATCTCTCCCAACACATTTCAAAAAAAAAATATAGTAAAACAAAAGTCAGAGAGTGAAGGTGTGCTGAGATCTCCTCAGTAGATTAAGCAAGGAATAGCAGCCCTATCCATCCATCTAAACAATGAAGTCAGGATACCAGAAGACAAAGAAAGTAAGCAAATTTAAAACATTTACCATACAAAAATAGACGCCCTCTCTAAGTGTGGCATGGTAGAACTATGATTAGTGAAGCCATTACACATTCTCTCTGTATCTCAATCTCTCTTCTTACTCTTCCCCTTCCTCCCTCTCTCTCATCCAGAATAAATGAGTTTACAGAGAGGGAGACTAGAACAATATGCCCTACATACACTACCACAGTCCACATGGAAAAAATAAGAATTAGACTGTAATAAAAAAAGCCCAACCTGTGCAAATGAGCAGTAAAAGTCCCAATCCTTCATGCTTCTAGTCTGCCTCCCAGCTCTAGCCCACTTCCTCCCTTAGAAGTGTGTTCTTTCCTGATAAACGGCATCTATTTCTGCTGTTACCTTCATTCTCTTTATTCAGTTCCTAGTTGGGACACAAGAATCTGGAAATCCCAGCAGATGGCCACAAAACCACAATTTCCACTACTATCACTGGTGCCTATAACCTCAGCACTGGGGAGACTAAAGATTCCCAGGAGTTCAAGGTTAGCCTGGACTATATAGCAATTATCAGATTAACCAAGACTACATGTGCATAGCAAGGCATGTTTCATTAAAAAATGAGATAACTACTATACATAGTATCAAATACTGTAGATACCAACAAGAATAACTGTCAAGCTATCCTCACCAGCCGACGAGCTAAAAAAAAAAAAAATCTCTTGAGTATTTATATAAAGCATCATCTACCTGAAACAGGTATTTATTTACTGCTTTTAATATTTATGATTCTGGAGACAGCACATCACATATGTGGGGTCAGCTATCAATAACATCAGGAAATATGAAAGAGAACATAAAGGTTTATCAAAGGTCATTGTTAGTCTCTAGACAATATATTGGTTTAAAGGATGCTTTTCTGTCCTGGAATCCAAGGATGAGTAAAAGACACACCCAAGTAAGAATGTCAGACAACAAGCAAAGACTTTTTGTAAATTGTAATAACATACTCATACCCATAAGAAAGTGGAAGGAAAAGTCATTTAAGAAACTGCAGTCCCTGCACCTACGCCTGTGATGACTTCTGCACTGACTGAAGGGCTTGAGTGAATCCCAGACCAGTTGGCTGCCTGGTGCTGAGCAAAGGTGCAGTCTGACATCATATGGGGACCTGGAAAAAGATGAGCAGACAGCCAGCGCTATCTCAGAGCTGGTCAGCACTGCCTGTGGCTTCCAGGTGCACCATGGCAGGAACATCCCTTACAGATGTCTGTGTGTGATCTTTGGTGAACACACTGCTGGTGACTGTCAAGACAGAGGGTGTTCGTGGTGAAGAGGCAGAACCCAGGTCAGGAGCCTAAAGAGGACTGACTGCCTCTGGGGCCTGTGGTGTGTGTGTGGGGGGGGGGGGGAGAACCTGTCTTCTATTGTTCTTGCTGCAACTGGGCTTGTGTTCATCACCTCCTAGCCCCCACCCAAGGCATAAAGCATAGGGACTTCTGTGCTAAGGAAAAGAGAGACTAGGGGATCTCTTTTTTCCCTTCTGCATAATAAACACTAGTCTAACCCTTCCACAGCTAAGAAAACAAACAAAAACAAAAACAAAAAACAAAAAACCTGTAATTACGAAGCCAGATAGATGACTCAGCAACTAAGAACACTGGCTGCTCTTCCAAAGGATCAGGGTTCAATTCCTAGCACCCCAGTTTGCAGCTCACAAACTCCAGGAATCTAGCACCCTCACACAAACATACATGTAGGCAAACACCAATACACATGAAATAAAAATACATTAAAAAAAAGAAAACTGCAAATGCTCAGAGTTTTATGAAACACCACATGCATAAACAAAATTATCCAGAAGAAATGCTCGTGTATTCAACAGATGCTGGTGTTAAGGATGGACTACTAGACATTGCTCTGTGAATGTCCTGGTGATGGGGGAGGGGCGGTGAGTGGGGTGAGGGGAGGACATAATTTGTAAAGCTCCTGTCCTTAGGAAAAATTCTTTGTCGTTTAACATTTACATAGGAATACAAGGATTACTTTTGTTTTCCAAATCAGGTCTGAAAGAACTCTGTCATGCATGCTACTTCTTACTAGGACCAACCTATCACAGGGTAATTAGGTATGTGGATATTACCATAATTTGCAGGAATTGTATAGTTAATGAAACTCACTGCAATAATTCCAGGTTTTGTTTTAATGTGCTAATATGGGTGTCACTATGCTTTAAATATACCTACATGGAGAAAATCCTCTAAAGCAAGAATCACCAAACCGAATTAATAGTGATCATGGGGTGATGGGGCTGTGGGTAAAAATTGTTTTTATTTTGATCTTAGCCATTCTGATGGGTGTAAGATGGGATCTCAGAGATTTTTTTGATTTGCAGTTGCCTGAAGACTAAGGACTTTGAACATTTCTTTAAGTGCTTCTCAGCCATTCAAGAGTCCTCTGTTGAGCATTCTCTGTTTAGCTCTGTACCCCATTTTTAATTGGGTTATTTGGGTTGTTGGTGTCTAATTTTCTGAGTTCTTTGTAAATTTTGAATATTAGTTCTCTCAGATGTACTCAAGAGCTAGCACATGCTAACAAGGATGTGGAGCAAGGGGAACACTCTTTCATTGCTGGTGAGAGTACAAACTTGTACAATCACTTTGGAAATAATTTGGCAGTTTCTCAGAAAACTTTCTACTCAAGACCCAGCAATACTAGGCATATACTCAAAAGATCCACCACAACATCCCACAAAGAAAATTGTTCACCTATGTTCATAGAAACTTTATTCGTAATAAGCAGAAACTGGATACAATCTAGATGTCCCTCAACTAAAGAATAGATAAAGAAAATGTGGTATATCTACACAATGGAATATTGTTCATATATTAAAAAAAAAAAAACATCATGAAGTTTGCAGGCAAATGGATGGAACTTGAGAATATCATCCTGAGATAACCGAGTCCCAGGACATGCATGATATGTACTCACTGATAAGTGGATATTAGCCATAAAATATAGGTACCATGTTATACTCCATAGACCCTAAGAAGCTAAACTAGAAGAATGGCTCAAGTGAGGAAGCTTGAATCTCACTTAGAAAGGGGAACAAAATATTCATAAGAAGCAGATGGAGGGATGGAACTAGGAGGGAGGGGGGATGGGAAGGGAAATAGAAGATTCAGGATCAGGTATGGGGAAGGACAGGAGAGATGGCCAAATGGCCATGAAAATGAATGGAAATCTACAATTGACCAAAGGTGGGAGGGAAGGGTGGGGGGCATCTCCAGGATAAGACAGAGACCTGGGATAAGGGAGGTATCCAACAATCAATGGTGATGACCTTAGCTATGACTCACTACATTGAGAATATGGAACCTGAAGAGACCACCTCCTATAGCCAGGCAGACACCAACCCACTCACAAATCTTTCAACCCAAAATTTATCCTGTCTACAAGAAATGCAGGCACAGGGGATGGAACAGAGACTGAGGGAATGGCCAACCAATAACCAGCCCAACTTGAGGCCCATCCCATGGGTAAGCACCAATCCCTGACACTATTCATAATACTCTGTTGTGCTTGCAGACAGGAGTCTAGCATGGCTGTCCTCTGAGAAGCTCCAACCAGCCACTGACTCAGACAGATACAGACACACACAGCCAAACAGTGGATGGAGCTTGGGGACTCTCATGAAAGAATAGAGGAAGGATTGTGGGCCCCAAAGGGGACAGAAACTCCACAGGAAGACCAACAGAGTCAACAAAGTTGCACCCTTGGGACTCTTAGAGTCTGAACCACCAACCAAAGAACTGGACATAGGCCTCTCTGCTCATTTGCAGCAGATGTGCAGCTTGGCCTTCATGTGGGTCCTAAACAACTGGAAAGGGGGCTATGTCAAAACTGTTGCCTGTATGTGGGATGTGTTCTTCTAGCTGGGCTGCCTTATCTAGCCTCAGTGGGAGAGGAAGAACCTAGCCTTGCAGAGACTTGTTGGGGGGGGGGGGGGAAAGGTACTGGGAGGTGTACTCGCTCAGAGGAGAAGGGGAGGGGAGAGGAGGAAAGGATTGTGGTAGGGCATGACCAGGAGAGAGGCAGTGAGTGGGATGTAAAATGAATAAGTAAAAAGTAAAATTACTTTTTTAAAAAAAACTTTTCATTAATACACTCAGAAAATGTCTACTAGAATGCAGTGAAATAAAATCTATTTGCAAAGGTGCATAAATTCCAAGGCCAGAAGGAAAAAAGAATAAGTCCCTAGGCTGCACCACTAAAGCAAGGGCAACTTGGAAAGAACAGGACTTTGTACAAGATGCAGGGAGTTGTTTGGAGGCAATCTTGAAGTTGGTAACTTATTCTCTAGCTCCAAGACAGCAATGTTTTAGAAAAGCCTCCATAGTAGAAAGAGACTCTGCAGTGGGGATTTTTTTTCCCACACTCAAAGGGAAGGTGCAGAGAGGCCCACTGCATCAGTAAATACTGCCATCTAAGGGCTGGAGAAGTGTCTAATAAGCATTGACATCAGAGAAGAGTCCATCTTGTGAGGATTTCTGCTGCCAACCAATTAAATAAAGATGAAAAAGCCAACCTAGTGAGAGGACTGACCAGACAGACCATACCAGGAACTCACACCTGCCCAAGTAACTAAGCACTCCACACCAATAATGGAAGCCTCCCTCAGTTCCGCTCACAGAACCATAATAACAGCATAAGAAAGTCCCTACCACATCTGGAAAGATGTTGCTCCTTGTAGTACCGGGGAATTCCAAGCGCGTCACAGGAGTCCTGAGAGGCCTTGCCAGTCTCCCTCCTGAAGCAGGCCTGCACTTTCCTTCAATCCTGTAGTTCTCTGCTGGCCAAGGGATGCAACCACTGTGGCAGAATGGGACTGCTGATAAGTGGGAGCTACTGCCCAGTAGGTCACGTGAGGCGTGCCAGCCCCCCCACCCCACCCCACCCCACCCCCGGACATACTCCTCCCACTCCGCCCAGCCTTTGATACTTACTCTCACATGGCTGTGCTTACCGCCTTCCCTGCAGCCTTCCCTAAATGCCCACCTCACAGCCCAGGACACAATGCAGGCAGCCAATGGAGCCTTTCCTCCTGGTGACCCCACCTATTCACCTCCAAAGTCTCCTACTGGTGGTCATGCCCTGAGCATGCTACTGTCCAGTACCAGCCAAGTACTTCTGGACAAGTATAAAAAAAATAATAAAGCTTTCTTAATTATCTTAACTCAATCCTCAAAGAAATTGAGGGTGGCAAAAAAAAACAAAACAAAACCCACATATTTACTTAAGGGGATCTTAAACAGTACTGTGAGCAAACAGGGCCCCATGAACTATAGACCTTGGCCCAGGCTCAAGAGACCACCCCTTCTAGCCCAAGCTCCATCAGCCTCTCCCATTTTCTTGACAAAAAATAATAATAATAATAATAATAATAACCAGACAAACAAAAACTCCTTTTGTTTTCTGGCTGTTTCTTTAGCTTTAAAAACCTGAGGGTAGTACCAACTCAGTAGGAGAGTGTAAGAGAAGAGCCCCTTTCATATACAGTGCCTCCTCACCCTACTGAACACCCCTTCACCAAGAAAGTTTCTTGCATCTAAACTGTTTGAAATCTACTAGTATTACAATCCCTCTAAGCTTTCCTCCCAGTGTCCCATACAGAAAAGACAATGAACAAAAGAGAGTAAACTTAACCATCCCTAGGAGTGCCTCTATGTACACCCAGAAGTAATCACTATGTTAACTTAGTCTATAATACTGCTAAACTGCAGTCTGGCAGCAGTGGTGGTGCACGCCTGTAATCCCAGCATTTGGGAGGCAGAGGCAGGTGGATTTCTGAGTTTGAGGCCAGCCTGGTCTACAGAGTGAGTTCCAGGACAGCCAGGGCTACACAGAGAAACCATGTCTCAAAAAAACAAAACAAAACAAAAAAATACTGCTAAGCTTCTAACCAGGCATAAACTTAACCAAGAGACATGAAAACAAAATCATTTTTCAAGGTAGTGTATCTTTGCAACCTTCTTAGACTCCCTACACAGTATCTGCATCTATCACTGAAAACCAAATCTCTACAGAGCTGGGGCCTGTTCTTTCACGAGATTGTGTGTATATTATCTTTTCCAAACAGCACAAGATTTTTTTTCCTAAATTCAATTAGCTGGCATCATAGATTATAGAATATTGTAGCAGAATTCTTTGTCTGCCATTTTGAAGATGTAAGGAAAATTTTGCTCTCCCTAACGGAGTGCTTCCAGAGCTGGTGGTCTTATGTGACTAAGACTGAATATATATGCTTCTAAGAATCAAAGCTTGCAAGCTTTCTGATGTAATAAAACACCAGAACACAGTCAGAAGTGTGACCTGTGTTATAACATGACCAGTGGGTCCCAAGAAGGGGACCTATGTGTTCTATCCCCTGTAATCTTAGTGTGGTAAGATTGTTAAGAAATATCCAGCTCAAGGAACTGTGACATGAAATGGGGGTAGGTGATTCATATTAACCTGTTTCTTCAACTGACAGACACCAAGGAGAATCCTGAAATTGGCAAACATTAGAGTGGAACCATGGTGGCTGTTTACATTGGGCAGGGAGTTGAGCATGCAACCATGATCTTTGACCTTTCTCAGATTATAAATTTGCACATGGAAATATCTAGAGTACATGGCTGATAGAAAGGTCCTGGAGAAATGTTTGGGTTGTTTTACTGTTCATTTATTCATTGTTTGTTGTTGTCCCCTGCCCCTTTTCAGCATAATTGGATACTCAACCCACAGATTTAATTGTACTGTGCAAGAACAAAGCCACTTCCAGCCACAATATATTCCTTTTAAAATTAATATCACACATGAAATCTTAAAAATTCATTTTCACAGAGTATATAATAATATACAGGGCTTAAATGTATGAAAAAGCACTGAGTCATAAATAACTTAAAAGACATTTTTAAAAACAAAGACAGCAAATTCAAATCTCAACATAGTAACATTTTGAAGGTTAACAGTAATCTCAGTACACAATGGTGCAGATACTGGCAAGGTTTTTTTGGTCAAAGGAGTTTTGCAGTATCTGTCCACTTGGCAGAAATCCACAGAAGGCACATTGTTTAAAATGAGGGCAATGATGTCCTAACAATGTTTGTCACAGCATAATTTTTTCCTTGTCAGAAACAATGAAAGAATTGTTAATCATGTTAGAGGAGATAGATATGATAGATTTGGGAAATTTGAATTTTAAGAAAATATAGATAGTAGGCTGGGGTGGCATAAGCATTTAATCGCATTACCAAGCCAGCCTGGGCTACAGAGTGAGTTCCAGAATATCCAAGGCTTCACAGAGAAACCTTGCCTTAAAAAAGAAAAAATAAAGAAAGAAAATATGCTAATTACCTAATAGGAAAAAAACACTTCATAATCTAATATTGAACAGTATATTACCACAATTATAGAAAATGAATGCAATATGCAAAACACATTAAGAAAGGATTACACTTTTTCATTTATTCTCTTCCATATAACCCAAGGTGACTACATAGAAATGAATTAGACAGTCAGAGTGACGACACACTTCTCTGATCCCAGAATATGGAAGGCTGAAGCAGAAGACTAGAAACAGGAGTGAACCCCACAAGCATACCCTATTTCAAAAATAACCAGCAAAATGAGCAAACAAAAGACAATGTCATTTCATCACATGGAATTAATGATAAATTAATAGTGGATATGTGAAAAACATTTCTTCAGCAGGTTTTGTAAACTCCCACACCTACTAGACAGGATCAAAGAAGCAGTCAGCCTTCTCCATGGGGACAATGAGGTAAAACTGCCAGATGACAGAGAAAGCAAGCAGAGTTCCTGTGGGTCTTCTCTCAGTGCTGACATTCCTTTTAAGGTGGAAATGGTAGAAGTTATGGTCAGTGGAGCTACCACTCCCAGCCATACTGTGAATTCATCTCTTCCTTTGATAATGTCATCACTGCTCCCCCACCCCCAACCCCCACCCACTCAGCTCCAGAAGGAAGATAACTACTTCCACAACTACCAGCTCTGCACTCCTCGGTGAAGGTTAAATTTATGTGCATGTATGGGAAGCTTTGCTGCATCAGAATCTGGGGGACCCAGCCCTTCTAGTGAGAAGCATGTACATAAAAAGCATGTAATTGTGCCAATTTCCTACAGGGGATATGGGGAACAGACGTATATTGGAGTCCTAGAGGGTAGTGACTTTAACAGTAGTTAGGGGACTATTCAAATGTGTAGTCACTTTGAATTTTTATTTGGGGTTTTCGAAGCATTTTGATGCAGACTTCCTTGGAATAGTGGAAAAATGAAAGGAGGAAGCTAAAACTGAGTAGCAGAAGGAGGAGGACTAGAGGGGCCTGTCAGCCCTGCACAGAATAATAAACCAGTGGTGCAGAGGCTTCAGTGCTAGGAGGAAGGCCGCAGTACTTCAGTGGCAGTGTGCAGTGTGACCGGAGTGCCTCAAGCACCAACTTCCACCCCCAGCAGAGAAGTGGGGGGTAGGGCAGTAATAATAGTAATTATATATCTGGAAACCAAACCACAATTTAAAAGGAAAACATTTATATGTGTCACAGTGGGGCTAATTTCTACATCTGCAACATTAAATCAATTTTTCAAAATGTATACATGAAAGAGAGTGCACAAAAAAAAAAACAAAGTTCACACAGAATGGGAATTAACTTTCATGCAAAATATACTCATAAAATAAAAGGTTTGACTTATATGTAATATTGTCAAAAGCAAATTTAATAAATATAAAGAGTTTGGACTTGTGAAGCCAATCTGCTTCTAGAAATGTAAGAATGTATGAAAATATTCTTTGTAATTTAGAGAAGTATCTTTGAAGAATGTATTAAAATTTTCCTCCTTGACTCAGTTCACTCAAAATTACATAGTGCTTTTCCTACCGGAAGGTAGGAATGAGAACCTCAAGAGGTTACATTTGAGATTTTACCATACCCCGACTCTAATTAATTAATTAATTAATTAATTAAATGCTGGTTTAAAAATCTCTCCCCACTATGCATGTCAAGGCAAATAGTAGAGATAGTAATAAGGTGACATCTAGTAGTGAGGACTCAAACTAAGAACCTGTTGCACTATTTATGCAGGCTATCAACACTGAAGCACATATTAAAAGCATCACCCTTCATTTTTGTGGCTACTGTGGCACACAGATGTGCAATCACATTCTACATTATACACTTTTGTAGAACACATTTTTGTGCTAAATACAAGAACAAAAGACACTCTGGGAAGGAATGTAAACCTGGAAACAAAGGTGGTTTGAAATTCCAGTAAGATACTTATTACATAGTTTAAAAGGCATGTAGAAAACTGTTTAAGCACTACAGGATATTATCAAATGTCATATTGTATTTGTAAACAAGACTGCCCTGCCGAAATCAAACACTAATTCATATACACAACATATCTATTCCGAACACACTGCTAGCCACTTTATGTGCTCAAAAATCGATGGTAAGTAAAAAAGAAACTAACTAGTTCAGCTCTTGTCCTTAGCAACAATACTTTTATAATTATTTGGTATTGAGATGGGGCAGTAGGTTGTTTATAGTTTTCATGTCAGTTATTAAATAATTTTGTCACACTGAAGAAAATGTTCAGGTGACAATGTGACTCAGCAATTACACATGTCAATAGAATTGTCTTATTTTCTACCTAAGTTTTTAAGATGCTAAAGCAAAGGTATAAATATGCATTCCAGTACGTTAAAAAAAGACCCCCGACCCCCGTATGGGTTAGAAAAACCTCCGAGGCAATTACCATAAAAATGCAATTAATGATGACCACTGGGTGATGGGACTAGGAAAAAACTGGTTTCATTAACACTTTACAGAAAATACCCAGACGGAAGTGAAACAAAGTCTATACTGAAAGAACACATTGATAAAGGTCGACAAACCCTAGGGAAGGCAGGGGGTAGAATAATAAGGCTTTTCAGAGAAGCTAAAATACAAATAGCTGTAGTATTTAGGCTGCCTCACAACAGTAAAACCAATTTGAAAAATAAAGGGATTTGTTCTAAGGCTCTGAATATCAACAAGGTAAACTCTAGAATTTATTAACTCAATTGCCAGTTCCAGACAGGCAGAAATCCTACTGGGGAAAAGGAAGGGGAGGGGAGGAGAAAGGGTAAGAAGAGAAGGGAAGAAGGAAAGGGAAAAAAGCCTCTTTAGTTTAAAAAGACTCACAGTATTTTTTTCAAACACATAGGGCAGAAGAGAAGGGACTGTATGGCACAATACTGCCATCTAAGACTTTAAAAAAAAAACAGACAGGCACCCACATCGGAGGATCGTCCATCTTCGGAGGATCATCCATCTTTTCCGCTGCTTTTCTGCCCACAGCCCATAAGATGAAGGCTGGGAAAGGCAGGTGGGATGAACAACACACAACGCACTCAAACCTGAGCAAGGGGACTGGAGAACCATTCAAACAAAGGAAGCCTCTTTTAAGTCCCGCCCGCGGAACCATGGCAACAGCAACAGGAAGTCCCTACCACATTGGAATGATGAACTCTTCTTAGGGAAGGATTGGCTGGCTCAGAGTCTGCACGCATAAGCTGGGGAGGTTGTTGCCAGTCTGGCTCGAATCTTCTGCACTTTCCTTCCAATGCTGTAGTTGCCTGTTGCCTAAGAGACGCGGTTGGTGATGTCCAGAACCTGTTCCCGACAGCCCCCTGCGTCTCACGCTCAAGACGCATACAAGGACACGCTCCTCCCACTCACCCCAGCCTCGAACCCACTTCTGACGCACTCACTATCCTCTCAGCCCTCACTTATCAGAATCTAACTACCCATAGCAGTGTCCACGACGCCAAGCAAGCTGCCACTGGAATCTCTCATCCTTTGGGGCTTTCCCCACCCGCGGTCACACCTGAGCAGCAAGGAAGTGCATGGAAGAGCATGCCTATAAGACCAATAATGGATAGGTCCCCCTCCCGGTATCTGAGCTCCCAGAGGCAATGACAAGAAATATCTTTAAAGCCTTCTGATTTATTTTAGCTCTATCCTAACATAACCTGAAAAATCATATTTTGTAACAAAAACAGGTTCCATTTTTTTTTGTTTTGGTTTTTTGGGGGAGGGGTTGTTTTGTTTTTTGTTTTTTGTTTGTTTGTTTTTTTTTTGTTTTTTTTTTCCAAGACAGGGTTTCTCTGTGTAGCTCTGGCTGTCCTGGAACTCACTCTGTAGACCAGGCTGGCCTCAAACTCAGAAATCCACCTGCCTCTGCCTCCCAAGTGCTGGGATTACAAGCGTGTGCCACCACACCCGGCTTTCCATTTTTTAATGTAACTGTATGTCACCTTTTTAATGACAGGTTTGTCATAAAAAAAGACACATACCCACACACAGTTCTTTACTTTTCCTAGGGTCTCCTATGGTCCAAGGCAGGGCTTGGGCCAGGGTCTAAGAGACCTTCCCTTACATCTTAACTCCACTTAGGTATAGTCGCTTTATTTTGAGGCAAGGAGGTGATAAGAAAGGCCCTGCTTCTACTATTTGTTCCTCCATACACCACATTCCCCTGCCACGCGAGTTTCTTTAACTCAGATTTTTAAATCCATTGGTCTATATGATCCCTATGTTTTTCTTTCTACTCACTATCCTAGACAGGCTGAAAAATAATTTGAGAATTTGAATATTACAAGAATGAATAAACTCCACCATCCTGAAAAATACCAGCCATCCAAAAGGCACGTCTAAACTTAGGGCTACAACACTGATATGCCTTCAAATTGAGAAAGTATTTAAAGAAAACGTTTCACTCTTAAAGGTTTTTCAGTGCCATACTGTGCCCCTACCTAGACAGTACGGAAGTACCCAACTGTAAAGCACTGAAAAGTACTAAGTTCCATAAATATTTGAGTATTTCCATTTCAGGGAAAGTTCTTTGTTTTGTTGTTTTTAAAAAACTGGCTAACTTTTCTCATAGTAAGCTCATGCTTTATCCAGTATGAAGTTCCTAATGGCAATGTAGGCTATGCTATTGTGTTCCAGCGCCCTTTCTGATTTAAGGTACATGGGGAAACCTTTACTTCTAAAATCATAGAGTAGCACAGGCCCTGGCAGACCACCTATCCTCAATAAGCTAATTAAACAAAGTAACAGTAAAAACTAGAAAGATTTGGTTACTGCAGGACAGAGGCCAAAGGAGCACAGAACTCCAGCGATCTGCCCCCAAACCCATCTTCCAGTGCATAGAAGTAACATTTAGGTTTAAAGAGAGGGCAAAAAGTATGCATAATGAACTGTCCTGGTTATGGTGTAGTCCCAGCCATCATAGTCCAGGCTCCTAGCAAATAGTCTGACAAGTCATCAGAATTGTGGGAACTCTGCACAAGGGATAGGTTCTCCCTCTGGCTGGCACAGAGTTTCAGTATTTTAGATCCCCCAGAATGAGATTACTGAGATTTCAATTTCTTGAGGTCCACTGTTCAACAGTTAGGCAAAGGGAGCAAATGTTTAGTAACTCCTTAAGATATCTTCATTCCTACCTGGACACTTACAGAAGGAAATAGCAGATTACTTAGTCAAGGAAAGTTTATGTGCTCTGTTCTTGTCTGTAATCTTAGTGTGGGAATATTGTTCAAATGTATCCAAGGCAAGGTATTACAACATAAAAATATACAAGTGACTCAAATTCAGTATTTTTTTGTGAAACAGGGTCTCAAGTAGTCCATGCCGACCTCTGAAAAGCTACATAACTGAGGCTACCTTGAATTCCCGATCCTACTGCCTCTACCTCCTAAATGCAGAATCACGGGTGTGTCCCACCGTGGCCAACAGCCACTGGAATGTAAATTGCCTCTTTAACTGATACACACAAAGGTAACAAGGAGGCTAGACAAGAGGCAAGAGGGTAGTTTATCTAGGGCAGGTCTGTGATTCTATTGGGAACTGCCCCAGGTTCCAAAACGTGTGTTTTTGAGTTCCTGAGAGCTGTTTCCACTACCTTTTAAATATTTACATAAGAGGGTATTTTTCCTTTTTGTCATTACTTTTTGCTGAGCTGGGGATTGAACACAGAGCTTTGCAGGGCTAAGCAAATGCTCTAACACTGAATTTATAGTCCTGATCACAAAATACTCATTTTAACAGCCTTATATATCTTGTATGTTCACCTTTTATACAAAAAAAGCATGTAAAAACAGATGTATAGGTCTTAAATATCTGGAAATGTAAACTTCTGATGTAATTTATACCCAAGTCAATTTAGTAACATTTAAAAGGGTAGCAATAATCTCAGGGTACAGTAAAACAGACTCTTGATGAATGTTTTCAAAGGAATTTTGCAGAATGTATCTCAAACAGTCTTAGCAGGAGCCAAGGTATTCTAAAAAGAAACACTTGTACCCCTGGCTTGGGTTATCAGACTATTGAGACAATGGACCCTAAGAAATAGGAATTTACCCCAAGAGTCTTATTCTGGGAAGGGAAAGGCTAAGCCCGGGTGCCAGCCAGAGAGGGAGCTTGTCTCCTGAAAAGAGATTTTGCACGCTGCTGACAGTTTATATGGCTGACCTTGCAGACCTGACAGGCATGTGTCAATGATGAGTGGGATCACATCTTTACCAGGACTGCTTAGTCATACAGAAGTCTTGCCCTCTACTGAATCCTAAACCAGATGTCAGAACCTCCAAAATGGGGATTGCTAGACCTCTTTATTTGTTCCTCTTTCCAATGTGGCCACATTGAAAGCTTCATTGTTACCTGTCTCCCTGATTGGCTTGTTGATGACAGATGGATGGCCGTGCCTATCTTAAGACTGCCAGAACCAGGCTGCTGTAACTCAGCAGCTCCCAGAAACATGTCAACTTGTAGAACTCAAAATGACAATTATCATCTCAAATGTGGATAAGGATTTAGTAACAATATTTATTATAGAGTAATAGAAATAATGTCTTCCCAGTGGGAAATCACTCTGCACAATTCATAATTAAGAGATTAATGAAGAAAAGGCTCTTTATGGCACTTGTCCAGCTCTGGCTAATGCTCAGAGAATCTGGCCAAAAACTGGAGGTTTTGTCTGTTTTTTGTTTTTGTTTTTGTTTTTGTTTTGTTTTGTTTTTGAATAGTTGTTAGCTGGGTTCATCTTGTCCACCTGGAAGAATTGTGCTTTTTCTGATGAGAGCAGAGGGGACATAGTGGCAGACCAGGACCTAATGGCAGTTGTAACTCTGCACTGCCCCTTAGAGGTAATGTCCTTTTTAATAGCTGGTTCTAAGTCAGGGTTGTCCCCTTTTGTTATAGGAATGGAGCATAAATGGAAGTCAATTGTGGTGAGTGATTATTAGCAGAAACTTTCCCAGCAACCTGAAACTTCAATAGTGGCACAGAATCTTCTTTCTCAGTTTCCAACAAGTCATGTTAACACACCAGTTATCTTCCAGTTTTATTGGAAGGCAGCACTCATTTGGTTAAATTCTCCTCTGTGGCACTTAATACTTCCTAAGCAAGCTCACTAGAAAATCCTTTATAGCACCAATTTTTACTGCTTCGAGTTTCTCCTGCATCAGTTGCATTGTATTTTTTTTTTCTATTTCAGAAACAATAGAGGACATTTTAAGTATTTTATAAAGGATAATATATGCTGAAGTACTGGATTCTGGGTTTAAATCAAATATACTAATTACCTAATAATAAACTAAACAACTTCAGAATTCAGTATGGGGCACTGTATTTCCTCAAATACAAAAAAAAAGAAAAGAATATGATATACAAAACATATTGGAAATATGGAACCTATTACAAGGGATTTGTGTTGAGTAGCCGAGTCATGGTTATTCTTTTCCCTTCTATCTTACCTGTGTATTCCAAAATGACAAGAGATATTACATGTTAAGCTAAATATGATGGCACAAGCTCGAAATTACAGCTCAAGAGAGACTATCAGGATAATGAGACTTCTAAGCCAACTTGTCTCAATAGCTAGACATTGTCTCAAAATAATATACCAAAAATATATAAAATGCCATTTTAGAGTAAGGGATTAATGATGGAGTAAAGGTATGAGGAAAACTGGCTTTGTAAACTCCTACAATCCACTGGATAGACTCAAAGGAGCAGTTAGGCTTCTTCATGATGACAATGAGTCAGGTTGTCAATGGACATATGAATGAAGTATAATTTATGCTGGTCTTCTCTGCAAAACTGATAACCCAATAGTTCACAATGGCTAAAATAAGCAAAGTCAAAACAAAACTGAAGAAAGATTTATTACCTACAACATGGCAAGTGAGCACAGGCCTGTTTCAAAGCAATGCCCTCCTGGAACTGAGAGAACACGGGAATTTTATTCAAGCATCCTATACATATTCATATAGGGGTGGGCCCATTCTAAGTATGTTCACTAAGGTCACTATTAGAGCACACATCTAAAGAGATTAAAGTGATGAGCAGGAATGCATCTCTCTAGGCATGCTCAGCTTATACCATTAAGTTCTAACTGAAAGTAAATAAAAACATCTTGAAGGAACATTAATATGGAAGTCTGCCCTGGAAGGAGCCTGTCTCACTTAGAGGCTAGCACCATCAGCTTTTTCTCTTCATCTCTCTCTCTCTGACAGTAGCAGAATGTCTTTCTTGCTCTCACCATCCCACCCCCAGCAACTCTCAGTCCCTCCACCCAATCTGATGAAGAGAACGATTTGCACAGCTGTCATGCCTTCCTCATGGATAATGTGCATGTTCAAGGAGCTTGCTGAGTCAGAATATGTGGGCTCCAACATTTCTACTGAGATTTTAGGACAGGGTCTAACATTACCACACGTTTGAAAATTATGAGGAAGGAAAATAAACAGGTGGTAGTGGTGGTGGTGGTGGTGAATGCCTTTAATCTATGCACTCAGGAAGCAAAGGTGGGGAGAGTTCTGTGAGTTTAAGACGAGCCTGGTCTATACAGCTAGTTCTAGGACAGCCAAGCCTACATAAAGAAACCTTGTCTTATAAAAACAAAACACAAGGAAAAAAAACAGTCCAAGGCTAGAGAGATGATTCAGTGGTTATAAGTACTCACTGCTTTTCCAGAAGACAGTTCCGGTACCCTGCATTTACATCAAATGCCCCACGACTGCTTGTAACTCCAGTTCTAAGAGATCCAATACCCTCTTCTGACTACTCCTAGGGGAAATGCAGGAACATGGTGTACACACATTCAGGTACACACATGTACACATAAATAATAATCATTTTAAGAGTTCTAGAAGTATATACCCTCACAGGTAGCAAGTCTAGGAAAATATATGGGAGTTTGAGAGAAATCACAAATGTGAGTTTTGTTTGGTATCTCCCTAGGTAATCCAGGGAAACTTTACCAGGACACTGGGAAACAGGAAAAATAGGGGTAAAATGCAGTGACAGAAAAGGTATATTGGGATGACATTTTAAAAAAGGATTTATTTATTAGGTATATGAGTACACTGTAGCTGTCTTCAGACACCCCAGAAGAGGGCATCAGATCCCATTACACATGGTTGTGAGCCACCATGTGGTTGCTGGGATTTGAACTCAGGACCTCTGGAAGAGCAGTCAGTTCTCTTAATAGCTGAGCTATCTCTCGAGCCCTATTGTTTTTGTTATTTGTTTGTTTGTTTGTTTGTTATTATGTATACAACATTCTGCCTGCATGTATGCCTGTATGCCAGAAGAGGGGACCAGATCTCATCATAAATGATTATGAGCCATCATGTGGTTGCTGGGAATTAAACTCAAAACTTTTGTTGAGCAACCAGTGCTCTTAATCTCTAAGCAATCTCTCCAGCTCAGGGATGACATTTTTTAGCATGAAGCCCTTTCCAAAAAAAAAAAAAAAAAAAAAAAAAAGACACAAGGGTAGAATGCTTATTTAACATTCTCCATGAACTGGGTTTCATGGGCAGCAAAAACTGTCATAGACTTAGCTGAAGAAAAATGAAAATTTCTATCCCTCCTTTAAATCAAAAACACAATTAAAGAGCAAAACTCAGTGATAATAGTTATAATACTTGTGACGCCTGGGGTTCATTTCTATACCTGTAGCTATTATCTAAGACTACGATATTTTAAAGTCAATAAATGATAGTGAGGCTGTAAAAATACAAGATTTTTATATAATGGATATTACCTTTCCTTCAGTATAAAACCAAGGTATACAGAGTTTATGTTCTTAATATAGTAAGTCTGTTTCTAGAAATATATCACAAACAGTTCATTATAGTGAAAATGTATATACACAAAATACTCTTCATTTCATAGAGAGGATATCTTGAGAAATGTATAAATATGCTTCCCTGGTTAACATTTCGTCCATGGATTCCTACAAATGACACTGTTCTTTTTCTATTAGAAAGCAAAAATGAGAAGCTTAACATATACAGCCAGCATACATGAGCTATGGCATTTAAAGAGTATATTTGTGGCTGAGGGTCATTTAGCTCAGTTGATAGGATACTTGCCTGACATACACAAAGCCCCAGGCTTGATTCGAAACCACATATAAACTGAGTATGGAGATTCACAGCTGATACCCCATCATTTAAGAGGTGGAAACCAAAGTTCAGATCATTCTCAGCTACAGCTAGCTTGGGCTACATGAGACTCTTTTTTCTTTTTTAAGGTACATTTTATCATAGTGTCAATATTTTTTTTAAAAATGTCTACTCCACATTTTCAGAAATATGAGAAATAATAGTAATATGACATGTAACACTGGCAAGACACAAGCTAAGAGCCTGTTGGGCTATTATGAAAGCCATCACTTCCTGAAGCAAGTACTAATACCATCTAATGATGAATTATACTGTGGGAAACATGCCATGCAGATGTAAAGCCAATCATCAAGAGTCTCCAGACACTGCAAGCAAAACAGGAGCATTCACCCACGTCCCTGATCCATTACACTCTACACTGATCATGCTTTGCAAGATGCTTTCCTATTGCTAAGTACCCAGGTAAGGAATTTTACTTTTAAACTTGTAAAAATTCATTTGTATGCATGTAAACATTTTGCCTGAATGTATGTCTATGTACCATGTGCCTGCCTGGTGCCCACGGAAGTCAAAAGAGGGCAAGGGAATTGGAATGCCTGAAATTAAGAGTTATGTGTGGTTGTGGGCCACCATGTGGGTGCTCAAACTTGAACCTCTGTCCTCTACTAAAGCAACAAGTGCTCTTAAACACTAAGCCATCTCTCCAACCACCAAAGATTTATTTTAATTATAACATATTCAGAGCTCAGAACAAAATGTTACGTGGAAAGAAAAGCCATGGTCAGGAAACTGTTTAGACACTATAAAGCACTATGAAATATGTTATATTTATAAACAATTTTTTAAAGCTGGCATGATAGCTCAGCAATTAAGAAAAAGTAATGTTTTTGCAGAGGGCCCAAGTTCAATTCCCAACACCCATATTTGGTGGCTCACAATAATAGCCGTTATTCCAGTCCCAGGAGATTGATGGGATGCCTCTGTGGGCACTGCACTTATGTATACATACATATATATGTACATACACACACAATTAAAATAAATCTTTAAAATGTAGACTTTTGAAAATTACTCTGAAGAAATCATCACTTACATACATACTGAACAAAATATGCATGTTCAAAGCATACTTCGGGGCACTTTTTGGTATACTAATGGAAAAAATAGTGAAAAGAAAGCAAACCATGTCCTTAGGAACAATGTTTTATGTAGAAAAATGTTCACAGCTTTTCAAATGATGATTTGGTCAAGGTGATTCATACTAAATAGAAGACTGGGAATTAACACATAGGTCAGGTCCGGCCCCCCAAATAGCAGTTTGGCTCAGCTCAGGCTAGACTCTTACTTAGTAAACATTCAACATTCTTCAGAAACCCTGTAACATGGCTTAGAGTTTACTAGGAAACACCATTACCATGGAGTGGTGTGTGTGTGTGTGTGTGTGTGTGTGTGTGTAAAGAAGCTGTGATGGAGAGTCATTGACAGGAATTGCAGAGAACTGTAAGGCTAGAGATGCTGCAGGTCCAGAGTTTAATTAACTTCCCTTGAGCTAGTTCGCTAGTTCTAATCCTACAGAATAGCCAGTCCTTGCCCACCTCTACACTGGAACATCTTGTGACTAATAGTAACCTTTTGGCATCTATTAATTCAGATCACCAGCTTCCACCAATGCAAAAGCTCAGACAGCATACCTAGTTCTTTGATGTATCCTCCAATGTATTTTAAACTTGCTTTATTCTCTAAAGCTGTAAAACTTCATGAAACTGCTTCCACGTTGAAACATGGCATTTGGAGTAACCTAAATCTATTTTGCAGGCTATGGTCAGTCAAAATAGCTCCACAATACACCATCTCTTATCATCTTTAAGATGACAACTGTGGTTATTAAGCTGATGTGATTTGTAAAAAGATGTTCAAAGCATCTAGGCAGACAGATATGGATATCCATGTTTAAAATGTACCTTTATGGAGGAGAAAACCTACAAGGCAATTACCATGAAACATAAATAATGATAAGCACAGGTCAACGAGACTATAGTAAATACTGTTTTCATTACCCTTTACAGAAATTTCTAGACTGAGATGAAACAGTCTTTATTGCAAGAATGTCCACATGCCCCAGGACAAGTAAGGGAAACAATGACCAGACCTTTCAGAGAAGAAATCCAATGCCTAGAATACCCCCCAGGAGACATAGCAATTTAAAAAGTAAAGCATTCCAAGTCCACAGAGCCTGAATTGTAAGGCAGGAGCCTCTAGAATGCAGCAATCAATGGCATCATCCCAGCAGGCAAAAACTCCAACCCCTCCTTTTTTTTCAAACACAAAGGGTGGGTGAAACTATGCACGGGGTCACATCCTAGGGCAATATTGCCACCTAATGGTCATAGAAGCCAACTGACACACATCAGAAGAATGACTTGCTTTATTTAAACTAGCTTCCAGCTTAAACCACTGGAAATGACACGCCTAAGAAAATGGTGGACTGGCCAAAACCTTTACAAAATGCATTTATAATTTGCCAAGTGGACCCAGGAAATGATCCTCACCATATAAACTTTCCCTGCTGTGGCCCTTGGAACCAGGAAGTTCCTGATTCACCTCATCAAAATTCAGCTGTTCCTATCCAAGAATTAGCAGGCCTAGAGCCTATGCAGAAATACCTAGTAAGGTCTCTTCAACTCTTCTTGGGACTCACCAAGACTTACCTTCCCAATGTGCAGTTGCTGGTGGGCTGATGGCTGGGATTGCTGATCTCCAGGAACAGCTGGCTCACCCACCATCATATACTGGTCCTGCCCATTCAAGGCAGGCTTGGAACCCATTACTCAGGAGGAGACTCAGAGTCTTTCAATACTCAGCCTAACTACCCACCACAGAGCCAAGGACAGAGTGTGGAAGGCCACTGGACCCTCCTCCTCAAGAACCTACTGGCTTCTGTTTGCTTTACCTGCCTTTTGTCACGCCCCAGGCAGCAGGGAAGACTGTTTTTCTGTCACAGTCAGTAATAGACAGGTATTCTTGAATGTACTGAGTCCCTGGACAAAATTAAGAAAACTGTAAGCTTTTAAAATTATTTAGGTCTCTCCCCAAAGGGGTTAACACCCACAGGTTGAGAACCACTGCTCAAGAGCAAGGAGAAGGCCATGAGTACACCCAGTGGACTGGACAGATGGCTCAGCCGTTAAAGGCTAGGCTCACAACCATAAAATATAAGAGAGTACACCCAGCCCCAGGGAAATTGGACATTCCTCAAGAATCTTATCCTCAAACAAAGAAAAGACACAAGAGCCTGGCGCCAGCTAGAAGAGAAGCCTGCTTCCCAGGGATGGATTTCACATGGCTCTAACAACACACCCTGTAAGACAGACAGGATCTAAACTGATGCTGTACCAAAGATGAGTGAAACCACATCTGAACCAGGGCTGTGGTTAAACATATCCCATACCTTCTTTATGAACCTACATCTCATGCCAGAACACTGAAGATGGATTGGGGGGTAAGGGCAACACTGGAGCTCTGTTCCTCTTCCCAGTGTGCCAACACAGATACATACCTTTTCTCTGCTTTTCACTACTAGTCTCTTTCATTAGCCTATTAACATCAGGTGACAAGGCATAGTTTGTTACAGCTGTCAGGATCCAGGTTCTGACCCTAACAATTCCAGTAACACTAGGTTCCATATACCAACAGGTGAGTTAGAAGTTTATGGTTGCCAGAATGATCCTAGAGAAGCTTTCTCTTTACTGCTAGATTCTGATTGTTTTGTTTACGATGAACCCAGGCCTTTGTGCATGCTAGGCCAGTGTGTCCTATTGAGTCATGCACCTGGCCCCAATTCTAAAATACTTAAAACTTACAAGATATCTTTGTAAATAGGTAAATGTGTCTCTATTTGAAAACATCATGGTTACTGACATACAATTTTTTTTAAAAAAGTAAGTGGGTTAAAATATTTGCATATTATGAGGCAAATACAGATACTTAACTACTTTTAGATATTAGCAACAAACAATTAGAAAATTAAAACTTTAAACTCAGTTTATAGCACTGTGATGGATAGTTTTAACTGTCAACTTGGCACAACCTATAACCAATCACCTGGGAAGAAACTCTCAGTGAGGAATTATCTAGATCAGGTTGGTCTGTAATCATATCTCTAAGAAATTGTCAGGACTGTTACCTGACATGGGAAGACCCAGCCCACCATGAGCAGCACCATTCTCTAGCCAGAGGCCCTGGGCTGTAGCAAGCAAGCAAGGATCCATGTTTATTCTCTCCCAGATTTTGACTGTAGATGTGATGCTTTATATTCTTGCCTGGACTTCCTTACAGTAACAAATTTTACCTCAAATTGTAAGCCAAATAAACCTTTTCATCCCTAATATGCTTTTAGTCAGAGTTCCCTTTTGAGGAAGTAATAAAGTCAGGTTCTCAAGAGACAGAGAAAGCAGATGGAGCCCTGCAGCTCTGGGGAAATGGCAGAATAGCATTGAGTAGTGAAGTCACTAGTTGCCTCTGCTTATCTTCTCAGCTCTCCCATTAACAGCCAAACCATCCCTAAATCACCCCACACACCATTCTCCACCAGTGACTCTTGGCCCTTCCATCTATTCTGAGGAAAAGGGCTGTTTCCACAGTGGCCATCTCATGGGGCTGAAAACAACGCGCATACTTGTACAACATACAATGAACCAAAATCACTCCAGGAAAAGAAAAATGTGCCCATTTCAGGAGAAAATATTCCTGCATGAAGACTTTCTTCTTGAAAAAAATCTCCTGAAAGTGATAGATCATAGAAATTCACATTAAATTCTGTTAATCAAGAATTATTAATTAGCCCACTGACTCCTTCTCCATGAGTTTTTCCTGGATTAAAATCATACCTGCCCTGATATGAGTGATTCCTCCAATATTTAATTTATTGATAAAAATCAACAAAATAAATGATTATAATTTAATCCCAGATAATAAATTAATCTAATTTGGATGAGGTACTAATGGGCTTTTAATGACCGTAGACAACGGATTGTGATTTGGAGGCTGAAATTGATGAAGCAGACACTTCTTTCCAAGCTATTCCTGAATATTAAAATCACATTATAACATTAATGCTACTGTTTATTTCTCTACTTCTTGATGTAAATGTAAAGCTAATTTTGATACATATCTCCAGGGGAACTATACTTGGATACACAAAAGTTCTTAATGGTTCACTTGCCATAATTGCTAAATAAAAGTTTACTCTATAAAAAAAAGTCAGAAGTGAGAATTGAAAAAGCAATTTTCAACTTCATATGGAAAAACAAAATATCCAGGATAGCCAAAGCAATCCTAAACAATAAAAGAAGTTCAGGAGGAATCACCATCTCTGACCTCAAGCTATACTACAGAGCAATTGTGACTAAAAACTCCATGGTATTAGTACAAAAACAGACACACTGATCAATGGAATTGAATGGAAGACCCAGAGATAAACCCACAGTCCTATGGACATTTGATATTTGATAAAGAAACCAAAACAATACAAGGAAAAATAAGAACGTATCTTCAACAAGTAGTGCTAGTCTAATTGGATGTCTACATGAAGAAGAATGCCAGCTCCCGTAGCCAGGCAGGAACCCCAGTGGCTCCATAGAGACAACAACCCACCCACAGAACTTTCAACCGAAAATCTGTCCTATCTACAAGAAATGCAGGCACAGGGGATGGAGCGAAGACTGAGGAAATGGCCAAGCAATAACCGGCCCAACTTGAGACCCATCCCATGGGCAAGTGACAATCCCTGACACTATTAATGATACACTGTTGTACTTGCAGACAGGAGTCTAGCATGGCTGTCCTCTGAGAGGCTCCACCCAGCAGCTGCCTGAGACAGATGCAGACACACACAGCCAAACAGTGGATGGAGCTTGGGGACTCTCATGGAAGAAAAGGAGGAAGGATTGTGGGTTCAGAAGGGAACAGGAACTCCAAAAAGCAAGAACAATGAGAATCAACTAACCTAGACCCTTGAAGCTGTCAGAGTCTGAACCACCAAGCAAAGAATATACACAGGCTGGACCTAGGTCTCCCCACTCATATGGAGCAGATGTGCAGCTTGGTCTTCATGTGGGTCCTGAAACGGAAAGGCAGCTATCCCAAAAGCTGCTGCCTGTGAGTGGAATATGCTCTTCTAGCTAGGCTGCCTTGTCTGGCCTCTGGGAGAGGATGTGCCTAGACTTTCAGATACTGGAAGTGCCAGGATGGGTTGATACCCAGGAGAGCCCCACCCCCTCAAAGAAGAAGTGGGAGGAAGGGGGAAAGGACTTAACGGTGGGCATTCCTATGAAGGTACTGTGGATTTTCTTCCGCCTTTTTTTTTTGTTATTTTTCTTTTCTTTTCATTTCTTTGGGTCTTCAAGACATTTTAGTGGGGAGTTTACGCATGGTAAGTAGAAACTCAAAAGAAGACTAAAAATAAAAATAAGAGCCGGGCAGTGGTGGCGCACGCCTTTAATCCCAGCACTTGGGAGGCAGAGGCAGGCGGATTTCTGAGTTTGAGGCCAGCCTGGTCTACAGAGTGAGTTTCAGGACGGCCAGGGCTACACAGAGAAAATCTGTCTCAAAAAACCAATAATAATAATAATAATAATAATAATAATAAATTAAAAAATAAAAATAAAAATAAGCAACAGGGGGCTGGAGAGGTGGCTCAGCAGTCAAAAGCACTAGGTGCTCTTCCAGAGGTCCCAGGTTCAACTTCCCATCCAACCAGGGAAGCTAACAACTGTCTGTAACTCTGAGATCTAACACCCTCACACAGACAGACATTCAGGCAAAACACCAATGCATAATGAATAAATAAATAAATAAATAAATAACAGGAGGGTGGAGTAAATCAGGGGGCTCTCTTCAGCTTTGTACACCAGACTAAGTCCCTAGAACAGGACGGGAATGCTGAAGGTGTAGCGCACAGTCTAAACAATAAATTTTACCTCAGCACTGGGGCAAATGATCAGTAAATTTGGTTACAGAAAAAGATAATTATACATATGAAAATGATAAACATAACTGCAACGTTAAAAAGAAAAGTCAAAGCCTTGCAATGCAGTGCTCACTTCTGCAGCACATATTTTAAAAGTGGAACAATCCACAAATGTATGAATGGCTTCTGTGTCTGTAAGGACGACAACCAAATTTGTGAAACGAATTAAGTCAACTTTACCTACTGGAATGAAAAAAAACTGCACTGATTATAAATTGACACAATTCACTTTCAAATAAGAAGAAAAATTTGCAATGCAGGTGATGGATGGTACCTAATTTCTATACCTGCAACTATTAAAATTAATAATCTAAGTACCTTTAAAAATTAGGGCTCAGAGCAGGGTAGTAGTGGCACATGCCTTTAAGCCCAGCACTCAGGAGGCAGAGGCAGGCAGACCTCGGAGTTCTAGGACAGCCTGGGCTACCTAGAGAAACAATGCCTAGAAAAACAAACAAAAACATTAGAGCTGGGCTATCTAGGTCAGTGGTAGAACATCTGCCTAGCATATATAAGGTCAATAGTCAGTAACAAAATAATAATAACAATATATAATATTTATATTTAATAATCAAATAATATTAAATTAAATCTTATTAGTTTTATATAAGCATAAATATTTAATATTTTAAAGTTAAAATAATTTAATAAACTAATATTTAATGTAATTATATGGCGATGGCTATTTATATTAAATATTAGCTTATAATATTTATAATAATTTATTATAAATCATAAAAAGGGCATGGTAAACAAGAATCCTCATAGAAAGAGTAATCTTCCAAGAGTGAATCAACTGTTTGGCCTTTGGACCTAAGAAATCTACTTCTAAAATTGCATTGTGGATAATTGGAGATGTTGAAACAATATGTTAGTATAATAATATTCTTTTCACTTTATGGAGAAATTATCTTTAAAAAATATACTGAGATCCTCTGCCAAAGTGTGCCATATCCAGGTGGCACAGGGAGGTAGGACCTAGGAGTGTGGAGAGGCCTGAGAGGACAGGTAGGAACACCCCTGCTGCTCAGAGGAACACATCCGGAACCCTCAGGCAGGAGCCTTCTGATTTCTGTCTCCTGCTGGGGACCATCCTCTGCCACAGAGCGCCATATCCTGGTGGCCCAGGAAGAGAGCTGACCGCCTAGAAGTATGGAGAAGCATGAGAGCACAGGTAGGACCACCCCTGCTGCTCAGAAGAACCAGCCCCAAACCCTGAGGACACAAGAGCCCAGGAGCAGCCTGGGACAGGAGTCTTCTGATTTCCTTCTGCACCCAGAGCTGATCCTAGGCCACAGAGCTACATACACAAATACCACCATGAGAGAGCTGGTATCCCAAAAGTGCCTACACACCTGTGTGCACAGGTAAAACCATCACTTCTCTTCAAAGTCCTGGCCCAAGAGGGACCTGTCCAGGGCCATCAGGACACGGGAACCAAGGATCAGCTGGGGACAAGATTTTCCTGGTTTCTGTCTGCACACCTGAGCTGACCCGGTATCACAGCTCTCCATACCTTAATTCCTCCTAGAGAGAACGGGTCTCCGAGGAGTACTGATACACAGGCTTGCAGAACATATAAGCCACAGTCAGAGACAGCAAGTCCAACTAACACCAGAAATAACCAGATGGCAAAAGGCAAACACAACATCATTACCAACATAAACCAAGGCAACATTGCACCATCAGAACCCAATTTTCCCACAACAGCAAGTCCTGAATACCCCAACACAACAAAAAAGCAAGATCTGGATTTAAAATTACATCTTATGATGCTGATAGAGGACTTCAAGAAGGACATAAATAACTCCCTTAAAGAAATACAGGAGAACATAAGCCAACAGGTAGAAGCACTTAAAGTGGAAACACAAAAATCCCTTAAAGAATTATAGGAAAACCGGGTGTGGTGGCGCACGCCTATAATCCCAGCACTTGGGAGGCAGAGGCAGGCGGATTTCTGAGTTCGAGGCCAGCCTGGTCTACAGAGTGAGCTCCAGGACAGTCAGGACTACACAGAGAAACCCTGTCTCGAAAAACAAAAAAAAAAAAACAAAAAAAAAAAAACAAAAGGATTATAGGAAAACACAAACAAACAAGTGAAGGAACTGAACAAAACCATCTAGCATCTAAAAGTGGAAGTAGAAACAATAAAGAAAGCACAAAGGCAGACAACTCTGGAGATAGAAAACCTTGGAAAGAAATCAGGAGTCACAGATGCAAGCATCAACAACAAAATATAAGAGATAGAAGAGAGTCTCAGGTGCCGAAGAAACCATAGAAAACATTGACACAACAGTAAAAGAAAATGCAAAATGCAAAAAGCTTTTCACCCAAGACATCCAGGAAATCCAGGGCACAATGAGAAGGATTATAGGTATAGAAGAGAGCAAAGATTTACAACATAAAGGGTCAGTAAATATCTTCAACAAAATTATTGAAGAAAACTTCCCTAACCTAAAGAAAGAGATGCCCATGAAAAAACAAGAAGCCTTCAGAACTCCAAACAGACTGGACCAGAACAGAAAGTCCTCCCATCACATAATAATCAAAACACCAAATGCACCAAACAAAGAATATTAAAAGCAGTAAGGGGAAAAGGCCAAGTAACATATAAAGGCAGACCTATCAGAATTACACCAGACTTCTCACGAGAGACTATGAAAGCTAGAAGATCCTGGGCAGATCTCATACAGACCCTATGGGAACACAAATGCCAGCCCAGACTGCTATATCCAACAAATTTCTCAATCACCATAGAGGGAGAAACCAAGGTATTGCATGATAAAACCAAATTTATAATATCTTTCCACAAAGGATAAGATTTCCTACAAAGGATAATAGATGGAAAATGTCAACATAAGGAGGGAAACTACACCCTAGAAAGAGCAAGAAAGTAATCTTCTTTCAACAAACCGAAAAGAAGATACCCACACAAACATAAAAATAGCATCAAAAATAGAAGGAAGCAACAATCACTATTCCTTAATATCTCTTAACATCAGTGGACTCAATTCCCCTATAAAAAGACATAGACTAACAAACTGGATACGTAAACAGGACCCAACATTTTGCTGCATACAGGAAATGCATCTCGTGTCAAGGACAAACACTACCTCAGAGTAAAGGGCTGGAAAACAATTTTCCTGCTTTAAAAAAAAAAGTAAACAGGCATCCCCCATTAGCTGGGTCACCACCCCCTAAAACAGGTTCTGCTCCCACTCTCCTTTGATAGTACACAGACACCAAGACAATAACCAAGGATATCAATATGAGCAACCAGAATACCAAAACTGGCCAACATCCCTGAACCATCACTGTCTAATCTCACACTTACTTTGTAAAATGCTTTCCTGCATCTCACAGGAGAATGAACATGCCAGGCATTGGCCTACAATGGAACAATTATCTCCAGCTCTCCTGTTTCTTTTTCTTTTTAATTTCAAGACATAGTTTCATCCAACGGTCCCAGCTGGCTTTCAACTCACCCTACAGCATAGGCAGGCCTTGAACTGCAACCCTTCCTACCCATCTTCCCAGTAGCTAGATTCCAGGCCTGTACCACCAGGCCTGATCTGACTCAGTCATGTTGTATGGATAGAGAATTGTGTACCCTGAAGAAATCAGACACTTGGTCATTTGTCCAACAAACACCAATGTTCAGAACACATGGCTGCTGTGATGCTGAGCTGAAAGTATAATGGTGAGCAAGGAGGAAGCACAGCAAGCATGGTACAATCCTTAGGCACCATCCTTTATGACACATGACATTGGCATAAGGAGGAAAATCAGTTATTAGATGACACTGTCACATTTGGAAAAAAAAATGTTCAAGTCTCTTTCTCATTTTAAGATTCATTTTTTATCGCCTTGTAATCATACATGTGTCTGTGCATGCGGGTGCAGGTGCTCCTTGTAGGCCAGAGGCATCTGACTTTCTGAAACCAAGGTGGGTCCAAGAAAGGGAGCTCTGCAAGAGCAGTACTAGCTCTTAACTGCTGAGCCATCTCTCCTTTTACAAATCATTACCTGTGTGTGTGTGGGGGGGGGGTGGGGGGATGGTCCAGTGGGATTTAATTTTTTTTTTAAATTGTTAAAGCAATAACACAAATACTCATTTCTGTGTGTGTAAATTAGACACATAGGGATGGAAAAGAAAAAACACTGAATCCAATATAGTAAACTATATTGAGCCTGGATGATAGCTATGTGGATAAGAATTTTCATTATTACCCCTGCAAGTGGCTAAATGAAAGAACAAAGATGTTTATAAAGATCCTAATAGCAATGTTAATCCTAATGACAAGTTAAAGAAAAGCATGACTTTTAGAAAAGCCAAAACACAAGTAGCTGCCCAACAAAAAGAAAAAACAAAACCTACTAGAAGAGCAGAGGGCTTTATGCACTGGCAAGGCCAAAAAAAAAAAAAAAAAAAAAAAAAGGAAAAGGAAAAGCGACCCAGATGGAGAAAGCATAATTTAAACAGACTACTTTTTTTAAGCACAAAGGGCGGGGTGGAGTGGGTAGGCCTATGATTCCGCGGTGAACATTGCCATCTACCGGCCAAAGAAATTGAGACTCACCCGCACAAAACAAAACAAAATTTCTGCTGCTTTTCAGTCCACGGTTGTAGAAATGAACACTCCGGAAGGTAAGCGGAATGGAGAAAACCGCCGAAGTCACTCGTACTTGCCTAAGAAAGCACGGCGAACCGGATCCGCGATGAAAGCCCCAACGCCCATCCTCGCCCTAGCGAAAATCAGCCGAAGTCCCGCCCCCTCACCGGAAGGAAGCTGTAAGCTGCGGCCTGGGATTGGCTAATTTTTGCGTTTGCGCAGTGGTCTGAATGAGGTCGCTGCCAGCTTCCCTAAGCGTTGCGGGATGTAACTTCCGAAACTCTTATTATAGGCCAAAGGACAGAATTTGTGACTTGCTGCCACACAGCCCTGGTCTCCTTATGTTCTAGCCATTCGAGCACTGACCCAGATCTCCTCCCGTTCGGTCCAGCCTTGCAGCACTTACCTCTCTGATCATAAAGCCTTTTTGGATGATTTTACCTGTACCCTAAAAACACTGGGGGGAAAAATCACATCCTTTACCAAAAGAAGATATATTTTGAACAATATTATACACAAATGACCTATATTGCTTTTTTATTTTTCTTTCTTTTTTGTTTGAATGTTTGCTTGTGTTTGAGCCATGGTTTCCTGTAGTCAAAGCTAGTCCAGAACTTGGTATTTTACCAAGGTCAGATTTAAACTCCTCATCCTCATGGCTCCACCTCCAGAACGCTGAGATTATAGGCAGTGCAGTACCAAGTTAGAATCAATTCTTACTGACAGTTGCTTTAGTATCTGGACTTTATTGGATGTGTAGTTTACTAGGTTTTTTTTTTGTTTTTTGTTGTTGTTGTTGTTTTGTTTTGTTTTTTTTATTTTTTTCTTCTTCTTCTTCTTCTCATAGGATTTTATGAAGAAGCCAACCTTGAGGTCAGGGCTCTAGAGGACTTTTTCTTCCAGCTACTTCAGCCTTTGTTATTTTCCTGGAGTTAAGTCCCTTTCTTAACTGTGTTGGAGAGAAGCCAAATGGAGCATCCAGGCAGCAGATTGCTGTGTCCGGCCTAGCAACTCTGGTGCACTGCCTTTTTTTTCTCCCCCAAAGTTTCTTTTATTTAAACAAATAGTTTTGTGATGCAAATTCCTGAAAAGCAGCTGTGTGTGGTTGTGTTTATGTCTGCAGAGAGTGATGGGCCCACTGGAATTTCAGTATTATGGAGCGATTAAAATTGTGCAGGTTCAGAGGCTATTTTATCTTGAGCTAGTTTGAGCCTTCCTGGCCCCACTCTGTATCGAACTAACACACCTCGTGATAATAATAATAAAAAAAAAATCTTTTGGAAGCTGATAACTTTAGAACTAACATCTCATTTATAATAAATAAAATGCTTGTTGGTACTATTAAAGCTAATATTCAGTGATGATAAATAAAAACCTCTTAGAAGCTATTTACTTAGAACTAATATTTTATGATAAATAAAAGCCACCTAGAAGCTATTAATTTAGGAGAGCACTAGTTCTGCCAATCCCAGAGCTAAGAATGTCATCAGATAGCATTTTAGGCCTATAGACTAGCTCCTCCAGCTTGTTGGTCATACCTCCTGGTTTACCTATCAACGTATTTTAAACTTGCCTTGATTTATGACTTCCTTTGTTCTGTAAAACTATTTTATAGCATACACCTGAAAGTGATGTCTAAGCCCAGCAGGTCTGCAACATCATAAAAATTTGTGGGAGGAGGTATTACTGTAAACTGGGAGGTAGTGGCTTATACCTTTAATCCCAGCACTATGAAGGCAGGCAGGCCTTTGTGAGGTCAAGGACAGTCTGGTCTACAAAGCAAGTTCCAGGATGGCCAGGGCTACACAGAGAACCCCTGTCTTGAGAACAATTTAAAAATAATAAACAAATAACTTTTGTTTTGGTTTTTGGTTTTGGTTTTTTTTCAAGAAAGGGTTTCTCTGTATAGCCCTGGCTGTCCTGGAACTCACTCTGTAGACCAGGCTGGCCTTGAACTCAGAAATCCGCCTGCCTCTGCCTCCCAAAGTGTGGGAATTAAAGGCGTGCGCCAACACTGCCCGGAGAAAAGATTATTTGTAAATAAAAAATTCATCCTTTTAAAACTAATATATTAGCCAAATGAGGTGGTGTATGCCTTTAATCACAGCACTTGAGAAGTAGAGGCAGGTAGATTCCAGTGAATTAGGGACCAGCCTGGTCTAAACAGCCAGTTTCAAGCTTGCCAGACTATAGTGAAACCTTGTCTCAAAAATAAAATGAATGAATGAATGAATGAATGAATGAATAAAACAGAAAGCTAATTTATTACTGCCACCTTATTGCATAGTAGAACCATGCTCTGCCTAAACCACATAGGAGCATCTGGACTGCATACAGAGGCACTGAAAGCTAAATCTACAGATGTTTGAGGCTTTGTATTTCAGGTGCTTGTATTTTTAATGACATTACCAATGCTGACTTTACCAAATACTATTTCAAGCTTCTGTCTATAATTACTACTGGTATCTTAGATTGTATTAATTTGTTACAACATTAGAAGATAGAGGGGAACTCCTAACTCATCTGAAAAGTAGAATTCCAGTCTATGTTCGTTTCTATTTAAAAAAATTATATGACTAAGACTGAGTATGTGTTTTTAAGAATCAAAGCTGACAAGCTTCAGAATGAGAGGGACACCAGAGCACATGGCCAGAAGTAGGAGGCATCTTCACTTGTCAATGGTTTACAAAAGGGGATGTCTACTCAGTCCTTTCCTAATATTTTAAGAGTTGAAGTTTGTTTAGATCTACCCAAGCCAGGGCACCATAGTGTCAAAGGCAAAAGAAAAGAAAAACCACTTTTATCTTGCATTTTGACACTTTTTTTTTTTTGAAACAGGGTTTCTCTGTGTAGCTTTGGCTGTCCTGGAACTCACTCTGGTAGACTATACTGTGCTGGAACTCACTATGTAGACAAGGCTGGCCTGGAACTCAGAGATCTACCTGTGTTTGCCTCCTCAGTGCTGGAATTAAAGGCATGCTCTCTCTCGCTCGCTCTCGCTCTCTCTCTCTCTCTCTCTCTCTCTCTCTCTCCCTCCCTCCCTCCCTCCCTCCCTCCTCCCTCCCTCCCTCCCTCCCTCCAGCTGAAGTTCTGCTGCAGTTTCCATAGAACAAGGAGTAGAGTGACTGGTTAGTCTGAGCTTCTAAAATGTATGAGGTGTTTTTCTTTACTGGTGTTTATTCATTTACTTATTTTTCATGGGGCTGAAGGTCAAACCCAGAGCCTCACATGTAATTGCAATGGTATTCCCACAGAGTACACTTTTTAAAACTAATATCTGAAACCTTACAAATTCATTGTACACAGCATATAAAACTAAATATACTGGTACTGAAGGTATTAAATGATATTAAACCTACAACAAACCAATTTAAATGGTGTTCTACTGAATCAAAAACAAAAGTTAACTCTCCACTTAGCAGCATTTACAAAGTCATAGATAAGGCTGTGCCACAATGATAGAGACACTGGAAAATGCTCTCAAACAAAGGAACCTGGAATTGTATGTCTACAGTTCTACTAGACAAATAATTAAAAAGATGGCTTTGGTGTGGGAGAGAGAAAGCAAAGATGACTTAGCAGCCTTCAGAAGAGTTATATTTGGAGAGTTAGAAGCACCAGGCCATAGACAGCCATGATGAGATAATGAAGGAAAAAACCCTTCAGTTACAAAGAGCAAAGGGAATTTTTCCTCCTGTTGTGTTGGGGTTGGGAGGAGGAAATTCTACACCCTGTGGCCTAGCATATATGCCACACATTATGAAGACACACAAGGCCCCTGAGAAGAATTGAGACTTTAATTCACAGCCACTTTGAGTCTGCACAGCACTGGGGCAGTGGTCACTGGGTTAAGACTCCACAGAGGCTTGGATTTTCTTTATAGTTTGCAGCTGTTTAACTAAGGGAGAGAAATAACTTTGTCACCGCTGCAAGTTAACAGCCACTCTATGTAGCTGTGCTCAGAGAGGAAGGCTACAGGGAGAGTGGCCTAGTTGAGAGGAAAGAGCAGACAGAGGGTCTGTAACGTGACCTAACCTCCCCACATAAGACACTTTATCTAAAGAGTAGAAATGGTTTGTTAGTTGAGTTAGAGAGTACCTGGCATGGTGGCCCATGCCTATAATCCCAGAACTTTAAAGGCCAGCCTGGTCTGCATCATGAGCTCCAGGATAGCCAGGAGTACATAGAGACTTTGTCTTTAAAGGGGGGGGCACTGTAGGGGGGTGGGCTGCAGGGTCCAGGTAACCAAAGCACAGTGCAGTGCTGACCCTGCTGCCTGCCGCTGACCCATGGAAATCCGCACCGAGACCAGCCACACAATTCAGAGTGCCATTAAGGTGAAATTATAAGAACTAGGAGCTTATTCAAGAACTTCCTGCTTACATTATGGTGATGGTGGCCAACAAGAGGTCCTGTCCCTGTTTCTAGGGAACAAGACAATTCTATGCACCATATGGCTCCATAATGTGTGCGCCAGACATGCTTAGCAGCGTCAAAGACACTTAGAGCCCCTTCTACAGAAACAACTTGGATAAAATGAGTATTGAGGGGGAAAACTTTCAGAAGAGAACGTTGCCAGTGGTAAGTTCAGTTGTCAAAGTAAGACAATTTAGCCGTGATGGAGAAGAGGAGGAAGAGGAGGATTATGGGTCCCAGATAGGAAGCTTGTCCAGCAGCCTGTAGCCAGTCCCAGTCTCCAATGACGTCTGGGAAGGAGCTGGGGACTGAATGGTCCTTTCATTCCTTTTCTTCCAGCCTAGCATCTCCCACCTCTCTGGGCACAAATCTTTTCTCTTCCTTCAGCAGCGACACCATCCCTTAGGTGCTTCTGCCATGACACTCCCAGCAGCTCTTGGGTCCTTCATCTATTCTGAAGGCCTGTTTCCACAGCTGCTGCTTCACCCGTCCCCTGCCCGAAGATGGAAATCATGTTGCCTGGGGGGAATTAATAAATCATAACCCTGATTGATCAGAATAAATGAGGCTGAAGGCAAAATGGAGTGAGATTAACAGCAGAAAATATAAGTGTGCTAACTCACAAGTGCATAGACGCACAGAACTGTGTATTAGAATCCTGGCAAGATTAGCCTTAGAAGTAGTGGGAAGTCCCCAGATTTTCCCAGGAAGTTGGTAAGTGAAGCACTCTTCAACAGCGGGTATCAAAACCACATTATGAATCAGGAGTCTTCCTCCTGGAGTCCAAAATTGAATTCCCCACCTCTCTTTTGGTGCCTTTTGTCAGTCTCCTGTCTGTCCATGATGTGTGTCTGTTGTCTGCCCCGGTTTATCTCTCTGTAACAAGGGTTGCACTTGAACACCTCAGAAAACATGGTATGGGAAAGAGACGAATACAGAAATCCTTCCTTTCAAGGGGGTTTACTCACTCCAACTGACCCAGATAGCATTCAGAATCTCAAATAGATGTACAGCCACATATTGTTTGCAACATTTATGTGATACTTGTTTTCTTTCAGGTTGCTTTCAACCTGTTGGCAGTTCTCAGCAAATGGTTACCACAACACACACACACACACACACACACACACACAGAGAGAGAGAGAGAGAGAGAGAGAGAGAGAGAGAGAGAGAGAGTCCTGAGCATGGAATAACACACAGTTTAAGGTATAATCTATGTATTTAACATACATTTTAAAAAAAAACTTGTTACATGGGGAGCCCAGTGCAGTCTAAACTTAAACAGGTTAAGCACATAGTAGGATAGCCAATTGAGTATCTAGTTTTAAAATGCCTCAAGACACATTAGTAACATAGTTGCAAGGTCTAGCAAAAGTCCTGCCTAGTCACTGTGGATTTTCATTTGTTTGGTGTCTTCCAGACATTTTAGAATTTAGCTGGGGCACTGGGAGACAGGAGAGGTCGATTTTATGCCAAGTGTGAAGCCATAGAAACAAGCATGTGTGGCTCACCTGGCCTGCACCATATCCTGGGCTTCAACCAAAGCACTAAGAAAAGGGGGCCTTCAGAGTTGGCTAGCAAAAAATCATTATAATCACCGAAATATCAGACAACCACAACCACAATTAAAAAGCAAGACACGAGGAAAGTATGTGCAATTTCTGGCAGCACATATAACACATACGCACGCACGCACACACGCACGTGTGCGCGCACACACACACACACACACACACACACACTCCATGTAATAGCTAATATTGGTGATAAAGCAAATTGCAGCAGGCTATCCTTGTAAGGGCACAGTCTAAGAGCTGTTGGAGTATTTATATAAGCAGATGCTATCAATGCCTTAATAGCTTGTAGCAACGACTTGTAGCTATGGTGCTACACAAGTACCAAATCAGTTATGAAGGGTCTTAGAACACAACAAGTACACCACAGTGCACTGGTCTCCCCAGCCTGAGGCACTCTACAGTATGTGTTTGCAGAATTCTTTCCTGATCCCAACACAAGAATGGAAGAAAAGACACATCAGGAAATGATACAAATTAGCAAGGAATGAGGACTTTCAAATTATTCCTTTATGCACTCAAGTGTTTTGCCTACATGTATGTATGTGCCCTGCATGCATGCCTGGTGCCTGCTGAGACCTGCTGAGACCTGCTGACACCAAAAGGTGTCAGATATGTTAGAACTGTAGTTACCGATGGTTGGGAAACACTATATAGGGGCTGGGAATCAAACCAGCAACATCTGCAAAAGCAACAAGTGCTCTTAGCCTCCAAGGCAAGTCTCCATCCTCAGATATTTAAAAATAAATAATTCTAATGTGATATGTCTTACTCACACATAAGTATTAAATGAACCCAGAAGGTCTAGCCTATAGCTAGTAGAAACATGAGGCGGTTTCGATTATCCATGAAGGAGTGTGAGGTGGCTAAGCCACAGCGTCTATCAACTTGTGATCTGTCAGCTTTGGGAGATTCCTAAAACATACCAGGACACTGTGGACGCCAATAAAGTCTAGCACATGTGCACAGCTCATGAAATGTCTCTCCTGGATCTTTTCTCTCCCTATGAACTGCAGGTGATGAGGGATCCTTACGTAGGATGCCTAGATCAATGGAACATTAAGAAATGGGCCTCACTGGTATTCACTGGACACAATGGCTGTTAGTCAAGGGTGGGTAAGAACCAGACTTTCCCCCTAATAGAAATGACTTCTCTCAAGGAAGAGACCATTTATTATTCCTTTCCACAAAGTGTGTGTGTGTGTGTGTGTGTGTGTGTGTGTGTGTCTGTCTGTCTGTCTCAGCGGGGTGGGGGGAGGGAAGGTGCCCTTGTTGTGTCAGGAAGTGTTTGTGAACCTCAAAAGGCCACCAAGCAGCCAATTCCAATGCAACTGCACTAGAGTGTCTTTATTCAAGCTCAAACTTGGCCCACACCCATAAAGCAGTAGAACAGGAGGGTGACACCCGGAGCCCAGTTTCAGGCAAGCATTTATAGAGGCAAAAAGTGGGTATCTAGCCTGGCACATATTTGATTGGGGGCGGGGGACATTATGGCCTTTAACATCACTGGCTAGTGCCAGGCCAAAAACTGAACTTTCTGTTTTCCTCCTGCTTGGTGGTTGTTAGGAAGTGAAGTGCCAGGCACAGACTTGTAACCTGGAGGTGCAGATTTGATAGGGAATAACCTGGAAACGGATGCTAGGTACTGGCCTGTTAGTTAGCTTGACTTCAACCTTAGGTCAGGTTCTCTAAGCTGGAGTCTGAACCCAAAAGATCTGGTCTCTCATCCAGACCCTGCTCAATAGAATTGTTAGGAAGATAGTGTTAGAGAAGTCCAGAAAGGTTGCCTCCATGGGCCTTACATATTTATTTTGATTTTACTTCATTACTGTCCCTAACTGTTCTTACATGTTAATCAACACCAAAGAACTTATCCTGGTGTCAAGTTTTTAATATTAATATTTTGCACCTTGCTTACTAAACAGTAAATACATCCTGGTGATGGATGCCATGCACATGCGGAAAAAAATGTGCCTGAGCATTTCAAGTTTCCTTAGCCAGAATACTCCTACCTAAAAATGTAAAGAATGTGGCAAATCTTTTCCCATTCTTTATGCTTTGATGAACCTCAGAAAGTCATATTGCCAAGAAACCTATAGATACAAAGAGCAGAACACTTACTGTTTGCTTAACCCTTTACACTAAAGAACTCATATGGGGGGAAGGGCCTTTTATTAGAACACATTCCTGAGGCAGGTATGGTGGTACAAGCTTATCATCCCAGCATTTAGAAAGTGGAGGCAAGAGGGTTATCTAAATAGTGAATTTGAAGCCAGTCTAGATTACATCTCAAAAAACAAAAACAAAAACAAAAACAAAAACAAAAACGTAACAACAAAACCCCAAATCAAAACAAACAAAAACAAGAACAAAACCCTTGTTCCCTTTGCATCCTCAGGAAATTAAAACCCTACTAACATAATGTTCCATTTAGTAGTAGTCCACAATTTCCCCCAGAGACCATATAAGATTATGCATGAGCTTTGTTTAGACAGTAACAGCTAGGATTTTGTTGTTTTGGTGTGTGCAGATGTCAACTCCTGGTGTTTCTCCACTGTATTTTTTGAGACAGGGTCTCTAACTGAACCTGCAACTCACAAGCTATTAAAACCTAGGGATCTTTGGTCTCTGCTCCCTGGCACTAGAGTTACAGATCCATGCTGTCAGGTCCAGAAGAAATGCACAAATGGCTTTCTGTGGCATCAAGTAGCATGCCAAAGTGCCTGCTGGCTCCAGACTTTCTCAGTGTCACTCAGAACCTGTGGCTCTTTTCAGCCTGCCCCCTGCCATTTTGGCCATGCCCACTCTCTTATTTTTTTGGTTTTTGTCTTTTGGTTCTCCTCTGGTTACCGAAACCTCTCATGATCCATTCTCCTAGTCATGTTTAGTCTATGTCTTTCTTCTCTCACTGTACTTTTCTTCATACATACAATAAAAGCCATCCCCTCAACCGTACCTTAGTGCAGTCACATCCTCACATAAGCATGTGCCACAATGCCCAGTTATTAAATGAGTAGGAATCTGAACTCAGGTCCCCAGGCTCGCACAAAGATCCCAACTGGGGCATCTCCCCAGTGATGCTTCTTAATGACAGAGACAGAGGGACCCACAGAACTGTTAGGCACTGTTTTGTTGCTATGCTGTTAAAAAATACATTTAAAAGATGAATGAGAAAGCAAAGCAATATTTTATGGTACCTGCCATTAAGATAGAGTTAAGGTTTATTTCTAATTTTAAAAAGATATGTTATTAAATAATTTTGCCACAGAAGAAAAAAGTCCACTCTTTCAAAATGATTACTAAGTCAAGGAAATATAACAGGTAAAATGTAATGTTACACATAGCAATTATGCATGTAAATGAGATTCAGTGTAATGATTACATAAATATAATAAAGCAATGGTGCAAACACTGATGTTCATGAATTTTAAATGTACTGGTATAAATGATAAAAAAGAAAGACAATTATAACGACAACATAACTAATGCTGACCATGGAATAATGGGACTGTGCATAAAAATTTTAATAAATAAACTTCCAGAAATGTCAAGAGGTTAAATGAAGCCTATATTGAAGTAACTTGTCCTAAATCAAATAACTGTCCCTAGATTAAATAACAAGTTGAAGAAAGACTGGATAAAGCATTTAGAGAGTTTAAAAAAAAAAAAAAAAAAAAAGTTGAAAAACTCAGGCAGTGGTTTTGAGGCAGGAAAGAGTTCAGAAGGACAAAACCCAATTGTCTGAAGCAAGCAGTCCTTACCCAAGCAAGAGGAAGAATGTATTTCAAAATGAAAAAGAAAAAAAGGTCGTTCCATTTTTTTCAAACACAAAGGGCGGGGGAGAAGCAGAACCTAGCGACAGCAGTACACAACACTGCCATCTAATGGTTAAAGAAAGCTAGATTTAATGACAGGCAATTCTGCGCGTCAATGCCGTCAACAGCAAAGAATCAGGGAGCCAGACTGGATAGAGGGACTATAGAATGCACACTTAAAGGCACTAAGAGCGCCCAGGAAACGTCCATAACAGAGGGTTACAGGATCTGAGTGCGCCCAAGAACCCTGCTCGCGGCAAGCCGGCCTTCCTTAGTCCCGCCCTCGGAGCCATAGCAACAGCGACAGGAAATCCGGGACACAGGAGTCAGACTCAGCTACAACGTCTTTGGATTGGCTGGCACCCTAATGACGCATAGTTCCGCATTGCGGTTTTGGGCGGTTTCCTACCTTTGTTTATGCGTCTGTCCGCACCCTGCAGATTTTTATATATAAGCAAGGGGTTTGCACAGGTGACAGGCTGCCTTGCCGCTCTTGTCGCCCCACTTTCAATTCCGATCCTGTGCACCAAGCATTCTTAGCAAGAGACCCGACTCCCCGCTGACCAAACTCGGCGCCTAAATGGCTGAGCATACTGCCAGCTCAGCCTTTGTTTCTCAAGGGTAGTATGTTCTCCCTAAGGTTGAACACTTTGTAGATTTAAAAATGAGGTGGTGTAACTTAATAATTACAAAACACAATAGAGGGGATGTGGAGTGCTTCTGCGTGTTTTGTAGCTAGTAATCCTTTTCCAAGCTCAAAATAGGCTCTTTGATCTTGCTTGGGTGCAGCAGATTTTGTCTCCAAGACTAGTCTAAAACCCAGAAATAATTTTCTTGGGTTGCAAGCGATTTTCAGTTTCTCTGGCCAGTAGGTGGCAATGTTGTACAATGAAAGAACCTCATAGACTTACTCCCCCGCCCTTTGCGTTAAAAAAAAACTGAATTGAAGCTTTTTCTCTTTAAACTAGATTACTCTCTCTTTGAGCCTGCCTGGAACTGAGAATTAACTAGGCCCACTTTCTGCTCATTGCCTCTATACAAAGTCCACATATTTTCAACTTGGAATTTTTCCTATGGGCTCACCTTGGCACCCCAGCAACATCTATTTCCGCTTCTCTGTAAAGTCTTTTTTTTTTTTTTTTTTTTTTTTTTTTGTTAACTTTTTTTCCCCCAACCTGTCCTGAGTTGGAATATGGAGACATTTGCACTGAGGAATCATCCCAGTAGCAAAGTTAGTTATGAAGGAGCAGTGAAAAGTTTAGGGTAGGGGAATACCAGTGAATAGTGAACTTTACTTTTTAAAAGTTTTTCTATTTTGTATATGACTGCCATTATTTCCATTTCTACTTCTTCCAACTCTTGTGCTGCCTTTGTGACCTTTTTATTTTTGTTACACACACACACACACACACACACACACACACACATACATACATACATAAAAAACATAAATACAATCTGCAGAGTTCCCGTAGTGCTGCTCGAATGTGCATGTTCTTTAGAATGACTACAGGGTGGCTGGGCTATTGTCTTTCTCTTGGCAGTCTTACCTGTAGCTCTTCAGCTCAATTTGTGGCCTTGGGAGATGGCTCCCTATCCAGTGGCATGTCAATTGGTGTCCTTGTTCAGGTCTTGCTTAGATGTCCATACCGTTGAGATTTCTCTGTCATATGCAGAAGGCAGAACCCTACAGCTTATTTCCTGCTCCTTTGGCTCTTACCATCTAACTGCCTCCTTCTCCTTCCAAGATGGTCCCGGAGTCCTCCTGTAGAGCTTGTGTTATAGATCAACTGGGGCTGGGCACTCCACTGCCATATTTTTCTATGCATCCTGACTAATGATACATCTTTGTAATAGTTTTCATCTGCTGTAAAAAGCAACTTCTCTGATGAAGAGGTCTACACTTTTCCCTGTGCCTATACAGATATAAATATTTAGAATGCAGTTAAATACTATACTCTTTAGGACAGAGGCAATAGTGGTTCCTATCTAGGTACCTTGGCTTCAGCAGCCATCGGTAGCTGGCTAAGTCTAGAATTCCAGGCATGAATTCCCTCCTACTGAATGAGCCTTAAGTCCAATTAGGTGGTACTTGGTTATACACGAGACATGTGCCACTACTGCACCTTTGGGCACATCAGGCCACCATGGCCATTGTTGTAGTTTTGGCTTCACATCCGGGGAGGAGGGCTAACTGCTTTCTGCTACTCTGAGCGCCAGCCCCAGGAGGAGGCCTTCAGGTCTTTGGCTCAATCCTGCTAAGCCCTGGGTGTCACGCTTGCATTTTCTTCAGTAATATGAACCTTGAACCTTCAGATTGTGGAAAACTACCAAGAGAAATGGTGATATTTTATATCAGTTTCTTGGGAGGGAGGGGGGGTCTCTTGGACCCCTTGGACCCAAAACTTAAAAGAAGGCAAGCGGCCTTTTTAATATATTCAATACTATTGTTGTAACATTTTACTTTTGGACGGAGAGTGTGAATGCAAACCCCTACTACCGCACAATGCGGAGGTGAGTTTCCTGTATTTAGAGAAATTCAAGGTGAGTAGAGAGCATGATGGCTAGGCCTCGTCACTTTCTTGTTCATGGTCTCATCTCTGCTAAGGATGCGCCGTCACTTTTAAACTTATGTACAACTATATAGTTGGTAAAAGTTAACATGCTATTTGTAATGGCTTGTATATGCTTGGCCCAGGGAGTGGTACTATTAGAAGGTGTGGCCTTGTTGGAGTAGGTGTGTCCCTGTGGGTCAGGCTTTAAGACCCTCATCCTAGCTTCCTGGAAGCCAGTATTCTGCTAGCTGCCCTCAGATGGAGATGTAGAACTCTCAGCTCCTCCTGCACCATGCCTGCCTGGATGCTGCCATGTTCCTGTCTTGATGATAGTGGATTGAACCTCTGAACCTGTAAGCCAACCCCAATTAAATGTTATCTTTTATAAGAGTTGCCTTGGTTATGGTGTCTGATCACAGTAGTAAAACCCAAAGTCTATTTAAAAATGCAGCTTAACTCCAGTGGGAGAAGAGGGTAGACCAACTGCAAACATGCACATCGTCATCTGATCCTCAAAATCAAATGTACCAGGTTCATCCCCAGCTCTGCAACAGAATACCTGCTGGAGTTCCCCACAACTCCTGTTTCCCCTACCTCCAGATCACACAGATTTTTCTTTTTGCTAATGTCCCCCAATTCCAGCAAGCACTCCCTAGGAACCCAAAGGCTACTCTGGCCGGAGAAACAGGTAGGCTGACTGTTTCTTCATCTCTTCCTCTGCTCCTCCAAGTCTAATGCCCCAGTCTCATAACCAGCTCTGTAATAGACCATCTGCTATAGCCTTTCCTCACCCTATGCTCTCAGAGAATGAATTAAGCAGACCCTGGTGGAACACCCTGCTTTCCCTGATAGTGCCAGTAGCCCATCCCCATTACTAAGTGTCAGTTACCAATACCCAGAAACATATTTTACATGGACCCCCTAGTGCTCACACCTATCAGGACCCAGATTTCTCTACCAGGCAACACACAGACAGTACACTCTCCTAAGAATCAGAGAGGAAACAGAAATCAAGGAACAAAACAACAAGTCAACAAAGACAAGACCATATATCAGCACCAAGAAGAGCAATCCCAGATAGCCAGACAAGAGCATAAAAACAGTCAATAACAGCCATATCAATGTGTCTCCACTAGAGCCCAGAAACCCTACTTAACTAGCAAAAGTCCAAGAAGAAGACATTAAAACTCACTATGGATATGATAGAAGACCTTAAGGAGGAAAGGAATAAATCCCTTAAAGAAATCCAGAAAAACACAGTAGAAGGAAATGAATAAAAATGTTCAAGATCTGAAATAGAAATAGAATAAATAAAACAAAAACTGAGGGAAATTTAGAAACTAAAACTGTAGAAACTCAAACAAAACTACATGGGCAAATATCATAAACACACACACACACACACACACACACACACACACACACACACGAGACAGAAGAGAAAAATCCCAGGCATTGAAGAACCATTAAAAGAAATACATACATTGGTCAGAGAAAATATTAAATCCAAAAAACTCCTGGCCCAGACAGAGCATTCAGGAAATTTGGAAAATGAAAAGAACAAATCTAATAAAAATAGGACTAGAGAAAAGAGAAGAAACCCAGACCAAAGGCCCAAAAATATTTTTGACAAAACCATAGAGGAAAGTTTTCCTAATCTAAAAATGGAGATGGCTTCAGGGAAATGCAAATCAAAACAACTATGAGGTTTCATTTTATACCCATCAGAATGGCTAAGACCCAAAACTCAAGAGAGAGCACATGCTAGCAAGGATGTGAAGCAAGGGAACACTCTTCTACTGCTGCTGAGAATGCAACCAGTCTGGAAATCAGTGTGGCGGTCCCTCAGAAAATTGTACATAGTACTTATTACCTGAGGACCCAGCTATACCACTGGTGGCCATATACCCAAAAGATGCCCCAATGTATAACATGGACTCATGCTCCACTATGTTCATAGCAGCCAGAAGCTGGAAAGAACCCAGATGTACCTCCACAGAGGAATGGATACAGAAACTGTGGGATATATGGAACTTGAGAATATCATCCTGAGTGAGGTAAACTAGTCCCAAAAGGACATGCATGATATGTATTCACTTATAAGTAGATATTAGACATAATATACAGAATACTCATGATACACTCCAAAAACCCAAAGAAGCTAAACAAGAAGAAAGGCACAAGTGAGGAAGCTTGAATTTCACTTAGAAGTGGGGATAAGCCAGGCAGTGGTGGCGCACGCCTTTAATCCCAACACTTGGGAGGCAGAGGCAGGTGGATTTCTGAGTTCGAGGCCAGCCTGGTCTACAGAGTGAGTTCCAGAACAGCCAGGGCTACACAGAGAAACCCTGTCTCTAAAAAAAAAAAACAAAAAAAAAAAACAAAAAAAAACAAAAAAAAACAAATCCAAAAAAATAAAAAAAAAGTTGGGATAAAATAGTTATAAGAGGCAGATGGAGGTGTGGAAGTGGGAGAGAGGAGGAATGGGGGGGTTCAGGATCAGATGTGGGGAAGGAGAGATGGCTAGATGTCGATGAAAACAAATGAAATCTGCAACTGAAGGGGGTGAGGATGTGTGGGGGGCATCTCTAGGATGAGACAGAGACCTAGGATAAGGGAGGTACCCAAGAATCAATGGGGGTGACCTTACTGTGACTCACAGAATTGGGAATATGGAACCCGAAAAAGCCAGCTCCTGTAGCCAGGCAGGAATCCTAGCGGATTGATAGAGACACCAACCCACCCACAAAACTTTAAAGCCAAAGATGTATATCCTATCTAAAAGTCAGGCAGGCAATGGTAGGGAGCAGAGACTGAGGGAATAGCTGATCCAACCTGAGACCCATCCCATGGGCAAGCACCAATCCCTGACACTATTAATGATACCCTGTTATGCTTGCAGACAGGAGTCTAGCATGGCTGTCCTCTGAGAGGCTCCGCCCGGCCACTGACTCGGACAGATGCAGACATCCACAGCCAAACAGTGGATGGAGCTTGGGGACTCTCATGGAAGAATAGAGGAAGGATTGGGGGCCCCAAAGGGGACAGGAACTGCACAGGAAGATGAACAGAGGCAACTAACCCAGACCCTTGCAGCTCTCAGTGTCTGAACCACCAAACAAAGAACATACAGGCGCTGGACCTTGGCCTCCCTGCTCATATGTAGCAGATGAGCAGTTTGGACTTCATGTGGGTCCTGAACTGGAGCTGGGGCTATCCCAAAAGCTGCTGCCTGTCTGTGGGATATGTTTTACTAGCTGGACTGCCTGGTCTGGCCTCAGTGGGAGAGGAAGAACCTAGCCCCGCAAAGACCTGAAGTGCTAGGATGGAGTAGATACTCAGGGGCCCCAACCTGCTCAGAAGAAAAGGGGATAAGAGGTCTGGGGAAAGGATTGTGTGAGGAGGAAAATAATGTCCCTTAAGGGACACTCTAAAATATAAAATGTGATGGCAGTTGTACGTGGGATAGTTATATGTTAGACATAGTTATAACCTGGTTATTGTTTTTATTTGTAAAATAAGCATGACATAAAGAGGATTGTGTGCCACATTGACAAGGGGTAGAACTGTGAGGGATATTCTTGGTTGCCACTTGACTACATCTGGAATAATCTAAAACCTAAACTGCTGGGCACACCTGTAAGGAATTTTTCTTGATGGGATCATTTGAGGTGGGAAGAGCCACCTTAAATCTGTGCCACACCTTCTGGTGGCAGCCTGTATAAGGAAATGGAAGAGAGAAGCTGTAATAGCTGTTCCTGATTGTCAACTTGACTACATTTGGAGTGGACTATAATCCAGAAATGCAGAGCACACCTGTGGTCCACATCTTGAGGCTGGAAGGAATGGGCTTCTGACCTGGATCTTGACCTGGGATGACACGTGCTTTTGATCTTGAGGCATAATGGCCATGAAAATTTTAGGCCCAGGCAAGGTAGTATACACCTTTAATCCCAGAAGACTGAGGCAAGCAGACCTCTGAGTTCAAGGCCAGCCTGGCACAAAGCAAGTTCCAAATCCTGGGGTAGTGGCACACACCTTTAATCTGGGCCACACCTTCTGCTGGAGGCCTACATAAGGACAATGGAAGGAGGAGGATTAACTCTTCACCTGTTTGCACTTACTTGCCAGCACATCTGTGGGAACCTACTTCTAAAGACCAGCTGAAACAACTACCCTTATGGGACTGAGCAACTACTAGATTCTTGAACTTCCCATCCACAGCTGCCCAGTGTTGTGATAGCTGGACTGCAGACTGTAAGTCATCACAATAAAGTCCCTCAATATGGAGACATTCCATACGTTCTGTGACTCTAGAGAACCCTGACTAATACAGATGTTTTTGCTCTTTATCTCCTTGCCTTCATTCTCAGTGGCAAGTTCATTTCTTCACTGGTATTAGAGCCTACTTCTTCAGGATTCTGACATATACTAAAGATGGCAAGATGCCCCAGACCTTAGCACAACTGACTCCTAATGGAAAGTACCATTCTGGCTGTAAAACTCAGCATGTAGACAGCTAAAATGAAAACAAAGGCCTAATCTATGAAAGCCCCATAGTTCTGGGAAAGTCTCTAAAATGTACGAACCTTGCTTTTTGGCTTCAGTAGTTCAACTTCTGGCTGTTTTTGTTACATGAAATATGTGAACCTAAAACATGGTTTTTGTGTTTGAAAGCTCATCCTGAGAAAGGTGTGTTCGTGTTCGTTCTTGTTCTCTGTCTCTCTGTCTCTGTCTCTCTTTCTCTTTCTCTCTCTCTTTCTCTCTCTCTCTCTCTCTCTCTCTCTCTCTCTCTCTCTCTCTCTCACACACACACACACACACACACACACACTGTACTCACCAGCTGGCTAATAAGGAGTTTCTATTGGCTTAAACCCATGTCTGAGCAGTCTTCTCTGGTGATACATTTATAGAGGCCCCACTGGGATTCCCCAGAAAACAAACCTTGAGACACAGAGGGTCTGGGAGTCCCTTGCAGAGAGAAGAGTGGAGCAGTGGTCAGGGGACTCCTGGTGATGCACAGCCTGAGATGGTCCAGGTCCCCAGGACTACCTTTAATCAATCACTGCCTAATGCATCAGAGGGGTCTGACACCTTCACTCCAAAAGGAAACAAATTATAAACTCACCTGGTCTGTCACCTTCGGAGCTGAGTCTGGTTGAGGCGCCTTCTGTTAGGACACATCAGATACAGCTGCTGATCCAGTGTCTGGGATCCATATGAGAAGTCTCTTCAGGTATGTGAATGTGCGGTGGTCACCCCTGGTTGTTTTCATGTGTGTGTGTGTGTGTGTGTGTGTGTGTGTGTGTGTGTTGTGTATGTGTGTTTTGTTTCCCTTTATTGACCAGTAAGTTTCTGTGGTGTGAGACAACCTCCCCCAACTAAAGAGATCTGTATACCCCGTTTTTAGGGACCTCAATTTCTTTTGACTTTGCCAAATCACCCAGAGAAAACAAAACAAAAACAAAAAACAAAAAAAAAAATGCCGCCTCTGCTGCCACCAGACCACCACTACCACCACACCACCACACCACCACCACCGTCACCACCACACCACCACCACCACCACCACCACACTACACCACCACCACCACCACCACCACCACCACCACACTATACCACCACCACACCACCACCACCACCACCACCAGCCCTGTCCTTCCTGCAGACTGCCCCATTGTTATATGGCTTCTCTCCTGTTCATGGTCCTGGTCCCTGTGTGACACTGAGGAAGTGCCTGGCCTCTCATCCTGAGGGCACCCTGCCATCTAAGCACCTGTAGGGGGAAAGTTCCCCAAGGCAGGCATTCCCTCCTAAGCAGCCCCAGGGAAGGGAATGCACTGAACCCAAAAGAAAAAAGTCTTGCTCCTCCCCTTTTGATGACTTACCTTCTTACCTTCTCCATTTTAGCCAGGAATCCAGGGAATTAAAAGATTTAAAACACACCATTGAGTAGAGAAACCACCCCAGGCTAGGCAGGAATTTCTGCCAGACTAGAATTTCAATTCTGCCCAATACAAACCAAAGAGACAATTTTCACTAGGAACTTTTTTTTAAAGAAAGGTTAAAGGCAGTTGCTAAAAAGATGTCCTTTTATCACCCAGGTGGTCCCAAATATTAAAAAAGTTATAAAAGTTAAATGTTTTCCAAGGTATAAGAAGGTCCTAGTTACTAGAAATAAAAGATAACAGAGAACTGATTGGAAAAATGCCTTTTGCATAGACTAAAAGCCACTGTCAGTAGCCATCATAGGACACACTAATAACTAGCAAAGGTCTACTTTGGATTATAATATGCCACAGGTTTGCTCCATAGGCAAGGCCCAGGAGGAATTTATTTTAAGAAATATTCCTGCTATTAGTATGCTTTTCCTGTTATAATTAAGCATATATGACAATCACTAGGTATCAGCCAACCCTTTTGAGAAGATCTCTGCAAATCTACAAAGATGTACTGTCTTGTTGTGATGCTATATAGACAAATAGATGACTTCTTAAGTCTTAATGATGATCCTATAAGAATTCCTAAAATTATATCTGTGATTATTAAGCTCTTTTATAGCAGGACTGCTACTAGGTCCCTTTCTGATAGTCAAAACTGCAATGAGAACTCTGCCAGTCTCCCAAGTGTCACCAGTTAATTGTTTCTAGATAGCAACCAGACTTTCTCCTACTCACAGCACATTCCAAGAGGTTGTAAAACAATTAACCAAAGGTCATAAAAAGGGAACTAAGGATTATAGGTGCTAAGACAGAAGATAAAGTATGGACTGGGTTTATCTATACAAAACTTCACTTATAACTTAGTTATGATTTTTAAACCTTAGTTGAACCTGTAGAGCTGAGACAGGTGATGGGTGATTAGCCAGATAACTTCTCCTAATGGATATTAATGTAAACATTCTCCATTGTAAACTTCTATTTCAATTTATGATTTGATTTTGTGTGTGAACGTGTGATGAACTTTTTAACATGTATTCTGAAAGATGTGTAAGTACTGTGGACAAAGAGATGAAAAGAAATTTTTCCCTTTCTCTGCTTAGGATCTTTCTGCTTTTCCCTTTAGATAGCTTTCATAGGAAACTTTTTACAGCTTAGTAATCACTTTTCAAAGTGTCCCATTTTCTTTCTGTGACTTCTGACTAGCAGGCCCAAAGTTAGAACTTTGCAGTTCCTGCTGAGATAAAACAAAGGCCACATTACTTAATCTCCTGCTGTTAGGCTACAGGTGTCAATCTCCTACTCCAACAGCCTTTTACCCTCAGAAAGAGCAAGAAAGTTTTTAGGACTTTTTAGAAGTTATCATCAGCATTTCAGTACAGTTAGAGAGCCTCAGACTTTAAAGCCACACCAGAGTCCTACTCTGTGACCCTTCTCTGCCCTCTCTAGGCTGGGAGGCTCACAGCAAGCCACCACCACCTTCTCTGATGATGAGACACAACAGTTAGACTTACACATACCCAGCAAAATTTTGGTGTCTTACCCTCTGTCAGAATACCTCCCAGCCTCCAATCAAAGGATACAGCTGGACTATCTTTTCAGATTGACAACAGAGATTCCCAGAGACGTGGGCAGAAATGAACCTCCCGAGACTGGCCTAGCAACAAGCTCCTGTAATTGTTCAACTAACCACTTCATCCAGATCAACACCCATCCAGATTAAACAATACCCAGTGACCACAAAAACAAAAGGGGAAAATTGCAGTCCTCCATATTGTCTGGCTTGGAGAGACAGGCACACTGGTGCCCTGCCTGCCACCCCAGAATATGCCTCTCCTGTCTGTGAAGAAACCTGGACGTCTGAGTCTCATGAGTCTGATTCCTCCAGAGAAACAGGTGTACACTATCTTGGACCTGCAAGATGCATTATTCTTCATCTCTCGTTGGCAGAGGTGAGTCAACCCATCTTTGATATGAAAGGGGCAGACAGAGGAATGATACAGCAAACAACCTCCTGCCCTTCTGGCAGATGTTTTCTGAGAAAGGAGATCATAAAAGGGCTACTGCCGGGCTGTTGCAAGAGTTACAGACCTGGGCTACAGAATGTGGCTACCTGCTGAGGGGAGGTGTGAGTGGGAATGCCAGCCCAAGCCTGGGTCATCTCTGAGACAGCCAAGCAGGAAGGGGGAGCAAAATTTGGTCTTGCCAAAGAGAAGGGTTGCTTTTTATAATAACATATACCTATTTGACTTTAAATTACTCTGAGGCAAGAAGCTGCAGGCCTCTGGATCTATTGACTCTTGTTGCTAAAAGCAGGATGATTTAAGTAAAGGACTTATTGCTATCACAGCCTTCTCTGACCAGGCAGCCAGAAGCTCTTCACTGGCCTGCCTGGTTGACTCTCTGTGAACCAGAGAAGAGGGAAAGGAAAAGAATTAAGATGTGTTATACAGGCAGATATGCACAGACACATATACATTTATACATACATTTCGATTCTCAGTCACATTTCATTTGCACATTAACACATTCACACTTTTGTTGGGCCCAACCACCTGTCTCATATACTCAAGTATTCATGCATGCTTACATGCACACATACACCTACATATGTACATATAGACAAGCAGGCACACATTGGATGGATGGACGGATGGATGGATGGATGGATGGATGGATGGATGATAGATGAATGGATGGGTGGGTGGGTGGATGGATGGATGGATGATAGATGGATAGATGGGGCAGAGCCCCCCAAGCCAAACCATCCAACCAATAACTTTCCTTTCTCTGGCCTTTTTAATCCCTTCTCAGATAAAAGGTTCTTTAGAGAATTACCTCAGAGATAGAATATTATATAAAATAGGAGTTACAGAAGTTTGATATGACATTCAAAGCAGTGTTAAATTCTATATGCTCGTCATAAGTTCAGAGCACCAGTTCTTACCTGGCCCTGCCTTATCAGAGTGCACTCCTGTGGCTTCATCCTTGGACCTGAATGCTTTTCCTTGAACACCAATTTGTCCCAAGTCTATTTCCCTTTTTAGTGTGATTATGAAAGCTCATTGTACTTCTTAATATGCAGCCTTAACTTGTATTATGAGGAGTGGGCATATTCTATTCTTGGTTCTAACTTTGTTACATCTTTCTAGCAAAATGACTAAGACTATCTCTTGAAACTTTCTTCCTAAAATTATTTGAATCAAATTAGGAATTCTATAGAATCATTAACTCATCTAAACAGCATTAATTCATGAAAGCTCATCTTTATGTTGATCTGCAGGAAATCTAACCAATAGGGTAGGCTAATACTCATGGATTATCATATTAATTTAATAATGACAGGAAAGGCAGATCAGCTGCAAGAGGCAATCCTGACATGAGGTCTCTTTGGGGCTTGCCACTGAATTCACCCATTGCAGACCATGCAAAATAAAATGGTGGGCCACCTCCAGGAAGGCTGCCTGCTGGCCTTGGCCTCTCCTACATGGCTCCTGACAGGGAGGCAAAAGAAGCCTGTCTGTTGCAGAGTAGGATTGCTGCAGTCCTTCAGAGCCCAACTCCAAACACTAAGACAGGTTCAAGAGTTCCTGGTTGCAGCTGGATATGGCTGCCTCTGGATACCACAGTTTGTGGAAATAGCCAAGTCTCTATACAGCAGTACAACAGGGTAAGGGTGGTACTGAACCCCTAATCTGGACTGAGACTAAACAAAAGACATTTGAGACTTTAAAAACAGCTTTGACTTCAGCTCCAGCTCTAGCACTTCCAGATGTCTCAAAACCTTTCATCTGTTTGTCCATGAAACAAAAGACAAAGGAGGTTTTAACCCAAACTTTGGGACCAAGGAAACATTCTGTGACAAACCTGTCTATCAAATGGACCCTGTACTCACAGGTTAGCCTACTAGTCTAAGAGCTGTGGCAGCTACAGCTAGTGGCTCTGAAAAAAAACAAACAAACAAGGTAACTCTGGGTCAAGATGTTATACCCACAGCACCCCACAGCCTCCTCCAAGGGATAACTAAAACACTCTCTGTCTAATCAACATATAAGGTCCTATTCATGGACCATCCTTGAGTTTGGTTTGAGAAACCCACCACCATCAACCTGCTACCCTCTTGCCTAAACCTGCAGGTGTGCATCCATGACTGTCAGGAGATGAAAGATGGAACTAGGTATGTAGCAACTTCAGTGACTACTGTAACTGAATCGATCTAAGCTTAATTCTGGTACCTCAGGCCCAAAAGCAGGCTCAGAGACCAGCAGTTGGCAGATCTGACCCAGGTTCTCATATAGGGAAAGGGAAAAATCCACCACTCCATCCACAGACAGTCATTACGCTTCTACTAGATATACATGTTCACATGATGTATAGAGAAAAAGGGCTTCCCGCTGCTGGGAAGAACATTAGAAAATATTGGCCCTCTTAGAGATCATTTGGCTTCCCCTACAATTACAAAGTCCCCCGTGGCCAGGCCACTGACCTACTTACCTGACAAACAATTGATATTCTGATAACATACTCCAACCCAGTGCTGCCTGAGATTCCATGGTGAAGAAGAAATGGACAGTTCAAACCCACTCACAGGTTGATGAAGGACACCAGAGGGAAAGATCATTCTCCCAGAAACAACTAGCTGGCAGAACTCGGGTAACTGATGTTCACCATTCATCTGCGATTCACAAAATTTTCTCAGCTGGTCAGACCAACGTATGTTATGCCTAGGCTGGACAGCCTAGTATGGGACATCTCAGCCAGATGCCAGGTTTGTGCTCCAGTGAATCCATAACAGAGAGCCCTTACCCAGGAAAGCGTCCAAAAGAGAGACCAAAACCCTGGTGAACTCTAGGAAAACTGACTTCACCAAGAGCCAGCCTGCTGGAGTAGGATACTAGTACTAGCTAGTTTTTGTAGGTACCTTTTCCTAGTGGGTAGATGTGTCCCCACCAAGACTGAAACTGCTCAAACAGTAGCTAAAAAGCCCCTATAGTAACCTGTCCCCTGATTCGGCCTCCCCCAACAATGGAGTCTGACAATGGCCCAGCTTTCATAGCCAAACCTCTCAATTAATAGCTAAGGCTTTAGACATAGATTGAAAACTTCATTGTGCTTTTAGACCTCAGGGTTCTGGACAGGTAAGAAGAATAAATAGGACATTAAAAGAATCTAATAAAATTCTCATTAGAGTCCAGAGAGGGATGGTAGGCCTCCTTCCTTTGCTTTGCTTTGGGCCTACCTCACCCCATACAGGAAAGGATTTACCCACCATGAGACTCTGTATGGAGCGGGAGAGATATTACCTCCCTCCCTGCTTCCCGGGCTCAGAGACCAGCAGTTGGCAGAACTCTCTAACCATTCCCTTCTCAAGTCACCACAGACCCCAGTCCTCCATACAGGCTATTCAATGGACTGTCTGAGAGACTCAGCTGGCCTCTGAGTTCACCACAGTGTCCCGTGTTTGAGTCCACTGATACTGTCTGGGTTAAGACAGTAACCAAAGTGGCACTGAAACCAACCTGGGAAGAAGGTCCCTAATAGTGATTCTCTCCACTCCTAAGGCCGTGAAGACAGCTTGCAATATACCATGGATCCTGACCACACCCAGGCCAAGAAATTGGAAAGCCATGGACACTGCTGCCAAATGGACTGTCTCTGGACTGTGGACCAACTGAAATTAGGGTTTCATCAATCCCTGGGCCATTCCATACCTGACTTCTTCTGAGTCTTATGTTTGGTGTAAATACAGTATCATGGTCCAACCCTCACTATCCTCAGGCCTGGTTTGGAAACTAAGAAAGATACAGGGAAGGTATTAACTAGTGTGACTACAGACCAGCAACCCATATGCCACCTTGACCTTTACTGACGGATGCCCACTATAAATGTCTGCTCATATGGAGAAAAGGGAGGATATGGGACTTTATCTTTTGAGATAGGAATAGAGTGTTACAATTCTATGCATGTCCTACTTCTGGGCTCCCTAGTTGCTAGAAACAAGGGAATTTTAATTGTAAAAATTGGGATTAGTGGCTGGAGAGATGGCTCAGCAGTTAAGAGCACTGACTGCTCTTCCAGAGGTCCTGAGTTCAAATCCCAGCAACGACATGGTGGCTCACAACCATCTGTAATGGGATCTGATGCCCTCTTCTAGTGCATCTGAAGACAGCTATGGTGTACTCATATAAATAAAATCTTTTAAAAAATTGGGATTATAAAACTGAAATTTCCTGAATTTTCCTTTAAAAAGAGTCTGGCCTTTGGGAAACAGGGAAAACCTGGGGAATCAGACTCTACATCACTAGAAGGAACTCTGGAGAATAAAGTTAATTATTCCCAGTTAGAAAACAGCTAGGATTGATGGTTATGCCTAAACATTCATAAGGATAAGAACTAACCAGACTGTCAGCCCATTGACTGACAAAACTCAGCGTGACTGGAGACAGCCCAAATTATAGTGTGAGGGTTTATAAGGGACCAAAACTTGTCTAATATCCCAAACCTTTAACCTACATACTTCCCCTTACTCTGATGTCTGCTATTCTTCCTTGTGAGTTAATTCATCTGGATAACAGCAATATTACCTAGTCCTGAGACCACCACTTGGAGGGCATGTACCAATGGTTTGACTAAATGCGTGTCTTCTGATGCTTTCCAAACTAAGAAGACAGGTTGATCGGGACCTACAAGAATTAAAACAACAGTTAGATTCCCTTTCAGAAATGATCTTACAAATTGAAGAGGCTTAGACTTACTTCTCAGAAGGGGGCCTATATATGGCTTTGCAAGAAACATGTTGTTTCTATCCTAATCAATCAGGAGTAATTAGCAGAAATCTTGCTGTAGTAGGAAAAAACTAAAAAAGAGAGACAAACACATACATCAGATAATTGGTACCAGTCTCTGTTCTCTTGGTCCCCCTGGCTAACTACTCTGCTATCAGCACTGACTGGGCCTTTAATTCTCATTTTGAATGGATTAACATTGGGCCTTGCATCTTAAACTATATAGCCAATTATATATATTCAATAAAATTACTGGTTCTTAGGAACAATTACATATTTTTTAAAGCAAGATGAGTCCTCAATTTAACTTATTCAGTAAGACCAGTGGGGAATGTAACAGGGCCTCAGACCTAAGCAGGCCCCAGACCTTAGCACAACTGACTTCATGATGGAAGTACCATTCAGGCTGTAAAACTCAGCACATACACAACTACCTGCTAAAACCAAAACAAAAACTTAATCCATCAAAGTCCACAGTTCTAGGAAAGTCTCTAAATGTACTAACCTTGCTTTTGGTTTCTACAGTTCCACTTCCAGCTAACAGTTCTTGTTAAGTGAAGTATATTAACCGGAAAGGCTCAGAGCTACATTGGGACCCCAAATACCCAGTTGTAGTTAGTTGCCTGCTGGCTACAAAGTAGCTAATAAACACTTTCTATTGAGTTAAACCCCACATCTGAGCAGTCTCCTCTGGTGGATAACCTACAACATCTTTTTTTAAAAAATTATGTATATTCTTTATTTACACTTCAAATGTTGTCCCTTTCCTGGTTCCCCCCTCCCCTGAAAATCCCATAAGCCATCTCCCCTTCCCCAGTCAACCCTCCCCGCTTCCCTGTCCTGGTATTCCTCTACACTATGGCATCAAGTCTTTCCAGGACCAAGGGCCTCAACATCCTTAAAGGTTGGTTTTGCCTCTAGATGGCAGCTTCCATTTTAGAGAATTTTAAAGTGGTGCTTAATCCATGGCCATATCCCATACGTACTTAATAGGTATCTCTGGGGATGGGGCCAGACATCACTTTTCCCTCATGTCCCATGGGGGATTCTGATGACCCCTCTGCATTTATAGTGTCATTATTTTTGACATTATCTGATACTATATTTTGCTATCATTCAAGTATATGTCGGTTATTATATGTTATAACGTTTACTGTAACATTATGTTTTTGTTCTTTAAATGGTTTCCTAAGACAGTCCCACAATTACTAAAATGTAGAAAAGCATCTTTACATTATTTCTTTGTTCGCTGCCAGTATTTTCATCCCAGAGCCCTCCCTTTCTTACTTGACATGAATGTATGAAGAAAGGGGGCCTCACAGAGGAAATGGATGTGCAATTCCGTTGTCTTAGTAACAGCTCCACTTCTAATCTCTCCTGAGTGACGCAGCCCAGGCAGGGACATTGTGCTTGGCAACTAGGAACAGGTAATAGCCTACTTTGCTCTTTGTTGTTCAGTGCTAAGAGGCTGAAACAAAGACATAAAGATCGTTGCCAGGGAGACCAAAGCAGAATCTATCAAAACCATGAAAGAGAAAATGTCAAGGATAATACAAAATGGAAGGCAGATTCATTTTGAAACACCCACAGTCCTAGATTGAGACTCTTATGTATTCATTCGAAGGGCTTTTGTTGTGTACATACCTGTGATTCTTCCTGCACTGATAACCACAGAGACATAATGAATTATTAGAGAAATGGACACAGGAAAATTACAGAAGCCAGACAGTAATGGGAGACATAAAAAAAATTTTAAAACCATGAATTTTACTGGGTGGTGGCACATGCCTTTAATCCTAGCACTCAGGAAGCAGAGGGAGATGGATCTCTGTGAGTTCCAGGCCAGACTGGTCCACAGAGCGAGTTCCCACATAGGCAGGGCTACACAGAGAAACCCTGCCTCGGAAAAAAAAATAACTAAATAAAAGCAAGTATTTCCTTTTAAGACTCATTTCAACATCCATGTTCTATTTTAGCCCAAAGCAAGCTTTACGTGAAAGAAAATATATCTTCTTTTTCTTTATTAATAATTCCCATTAAGACATACCTGAACCTCAAAAAACCTATGCTGCTTTCTGGCAGCTCTGCCTTTATTGCACTGCAATGTGGCACCTCCTAGGCGGGCATGTGGGTCAGCTCAGCTGAGCTACAGCAGCTTACAAACAAGAGGGCAAAGAAAAGCCTCCGTGTCCTCATACATTCAGCTGTGGGATTTCTTGCTATTCCTAAATCATTGCTTGCTTACATTGATCCCCATACCAAATAATGAAGGGAAAGAGAGAAGAAAACCTGATTCCAGCCTTTGTATTAATACAACTTTGCTTCCTGTCCTGGGGTCTCTTTGTGTCCACCATCCTTATTATCCTGGTTAGTTTTTGTTTGTTTCTGATATAGATACAAGCTAGAGTCATTTTAGAGGAAATCTCAATTGAGACAACACCCCCAACAGACTAGTATATAGGGCATTTTCTTGAATTAATGATTGATTCGAGAGAGCCCAGCCCATTCTGTCTGGTGCCAAGCTTGGGTACTGATTTGCATTAAAAACAAACAAACAAAAACAAACAAACAACAAAAAAATAAAACCAAGCTGAGCCAGGCAGTGATGACACACATCTTCAGTCCCAGCACCCAGGGGGCAGAGGCAAAAGGATGTCTGGGACTTCGAAGCCAGCTTTGTCTACAGAGCTAGTTCTAGGACAGTTGAGACTACACAAAGAAACCCTGTCTCAAACTACCAAAAAACAAAAAGCAGACTGAACAAGTCATGAAGAGCAAGCCAGTAAGCAGCACTGGTCTATGGTTCAGTTCCTGCTTCCAGGTTTCTGCTTCACTTGAGCTGTTGCTGTGACTTCCCTCAGTGATGGACCGTTACCTGGAAGTATAAGATAATATAAATCCTCCTCCACACCCCACATAGCTTCTGACCATTGTCTTTATCATAGCAGTAGAGACCTAACTAGGACTCTGAAATTGAAGATACCTTGTATCAAAGAAACAGCTCACAGAGATCCCCTCAAGCTTTCTACCATTAGGGATTCCAGAGACAAAAAGGAAGCAAGATCCAGTTAAGCTCAGATCCACACTGTCCCCAACATTTGAATGATGCTCATAGTCACTAGGGAGTGGCACTAGGATTAGGAGGTGTGGTCTTGTTGGATGAAATGTGTCACTGAGGGTAAGCTTTGAGATTTTAAAGCCCATCCCAGGCCTAGAGTTTCTTCCTGCTACCCCCAGATCCAGATGTAGAGCTCTTAGGTAATTTTCCAGCACCATGTCTGACTGCACACTGCCATGCTTCCTGCCATGATGATAATATACCAAACCTCTGAAACTGTAAGCCAGCCCGAATTAAATGCTTTCTTTGCTGAGATCATGGTGTCTCTTCACAGCAAAAAACCCACGACGACACATGCTCTCTAGAAAGAAGCTCCATACCTACTTCTGCGGGTTATCTATGTCTTATTCTCCATGTACACTAGCTTAGATATGGGGCACTGACGTTCATACTGGTATATGTGTAATGTATGTATACACACACATGTTATGTACATAGTACATACACACAACACTCATACACACACACATATAGACAGACAGAAAGAAAACAAGAAAGAGTGGGCTAGCTTAGATGTCACATCTTCCAGGAAGCATTATCTGCAATTTCTGCAAGTTACAGACAATAATCCTACTATGTGCTTCCCTGATGTCTCATTTTTCATCTAACACAACCTCAACCACTAGAGCACCCAATTGTTTCTGTATTTTACTGTCTTATCCTGAGAATTGGTGGAAACTTGGCACTCTAGTGTGGTCACTATTGTATCAGAAGGTACCAAAACCGAAATATTGAAAGATATTCAACAGGAATCTATTAAAGTTTAAAACATTCGAATAAAATCAGAACATTTCTAGCATACCATATAGCACATTACAGTGTCAAAATCCTAAATGTATATAAGGAATTTAGACATCTCAATAGTGATAAAAGAACCCAATTAAACATGAGCAAAGTGGCCTACTGGCAGATTAATAGAGCAGCAAAAGATGGCTTACCTAGCATGTGAGGAGGTTAGTTTAATCCCCAGCTTAGGGAAAAACGAAGGCAAAGGCAAAAAAAAAAAATAGTGAATCAATATGTTTCCAAAGAAGACTGCTAGTGTTTGAATGTGAAATATACCCAGCTGGAAATATCCTCAGCTGGTGATGATATTTGGGCTGTGGAACCTTTAGAAGGAGGGGCCTTGCTGGAGAAAATGGCTCACTAGGGATCAGGTCTTGGGTGTTATAAGCCCAGCCCTAAGTCTCAGTCTCTGTGTATCTATGTGTCTCTATCCGTCTCTCTGTCTGTTTGAGGTAAGTTAATTTACAAATACATTTCATGAACAACAGACCACATATGGGATGGTAGCTCCATAAGATTATATCATCTGATGATGTCATAGTACACTCTAGGATGGTTACATGGTGATGTATCACCACACTTTCCAAAACATGTTCCTATTGTTAAACCACACACCACTATATAGTGGTCTTTTGGATAAAGGACTGGGATGTATGAAGGTCTCCCTAGTATTTCAAGTAAACCTCATAAAACGTGTCAATAAAATGTTCTAAGATTAATCCTCCAGCTCTTACTAAAGAGGGAGCTGAAGGAACTGGACAGGCAGACAGGGTGAGGCGTGGTTTCAAGACACACACTTCAGACAAGGGAAGACCTGGGTTCGGCTCCTCTTATTCTCAGACAGTGCCTTATTTGTAAATCAAGGAAGATAAATGACTATGTCAGACAATTGGTGGGAAAAATTACTGCATGGACACTGACCATAACCCTTGAAAATTAATTTCCGTACCAGAATTTCTTCCAAACGACAGCAGACTATGGCAACTAAAACTATCAGAGAGATCTTAGCATCAATAACATTTCTGTTTACCTTGCCATTCATAAGAAGTTGGCCTCAGAGAATCAAGTCATTTCCTTTGCAAGAGGCAACTTGGTCAAAATAACACAACTTATTGCATGATTATAATCACATAAAACAATACAAATTAGCAAATCTAGCAGTGTATAATGCATTCTTATCACTGTAAGCTTATCCTCCTGGAATAAGCTTACAGAGACACAGACAGCCAAACAGACAGACAGACAGACAGACAGACACACACACACACACACACACACACACACACACACACACCTACTCAAATCTAGGGCCAAGTCTTACAAGTCTACAAGACACTGTAGACAGATATGAATGCATCATATTTGCATAAAACTTTAAAGTGGTTTCACATTAACTTTCAAATTCCCTGGAAATCACATTATTAGAACGCATGTGACATCAGCATGGATCTTCTGAAATCATTTCAGAGTATACAAAGGATGTGTTTGTCAAGAGTGAACATTGATTCACAAACATTGTTTATATCAGAAAGTAGCTGCCACAGATCATTTTCCCATCAGAAGAATCAGAAGACCCTGGCTGACCACCTCTTTTTGTTTTTCATAATAAAAAAATAACAGATATATTCAACTGTGCTGAAAAGCATAGCTACATGTCGAAAGCTGTGTATATAACATTCAAATGGGGAATGGGAGGACTTTGATGGCCTTCAGCAGTCCAGAAGATGCAGTTACTATTTATTACACTAGGGGCAGCAATGTATAAGGAATGGCAAAGTAAGCATTTCAATTACATTTGCACTGCAGTCTGCTTGCTAGTTGACCAAATTCTGATAGCTATTAATCAGACATTTGAATAATCAATACTTTGGCTATATTTTTCTCATTTTAAGAGGATTTCTTGGAAAATGTTTGGTTCATATCTTTCTTGTTTTTTTTAATGTTAAAGGAAATTCTGTTCCCACCCTAAGGTCTTTCCCCACTAGCTGACTCCATGAGACAGTCTTGTCAAAATTTCATCAAACTCAGACATAGGGTACAATTAGAGACTAAGTGTATGGGTCCAGAAGAAAGAATAGAAGGCACCAGGGGCAGAATTCAAGGTCTTTCTGAAGAGCGAGTTCCAATTAACCCTGTAGGAAAATGTTTGTATCATGTGTGTGTATGTGTGTGTGTGTGTGTATGTGTGTGTGTGTATGTGTGTGTGCACACACACACACAAAAAAAAACAATTTTAAGGATTAATAGATGTCTACATGCTTAGTATTTGCCCATCCTCCACAAGAGCTTGCATTTGGAATAGCAATTTTGTTTTTATCTCAAAGGTAACCAATCAAGCACACTCAGCTTCAGTTTCCTTGGTAACCGACCTCTGCTTCCTGTCTAGACTTCTGGTCATGAGAAGTGAGAAATGGAAAAATACAGGACTAAAAAGCAAGCTGCAAAATGGTCTTTCTTCTTACTGCAGTCTATTTCTCTGCCATAGTAGTCCGCCCCACACCACCCCCACACATTAGCAAAGTCTGTTGATGAGGTGGAGTGAGATGACGTCTACTTGTATGTGTCTGTGCCTTTATCTCTGCATCAGTTTGGTCCTCCTCAGCAGCACAGACATCTTTCTTTGTACTCCACCCCATCTCTTTTTCTTTCTGGGATATATTGTTCTCTGGATTAGTCATAAACATGATCCACCACCTTTTTTTGTTCTCCTGCCCCTTCCCTCCCTTTCTGTCTTACTAAGTAACGGTGGGGGAAAGGCATGAGCCACAGAGGAGACAGAAGCAGGTACTACTCATGGAAGCCCTGACTGTGGAAAGCCCACGCTTTGGACACTCCCGCTAGTGTATTTGCATTGAATTCTAAAGCGCACACACCCACACACCCCCCCCCCCACACACACACACAGAGAGAGAGAGAGAGAGAGAGAGAGAGAGAGAGAGAGAGAGAGAGAGAGACATATACAAATACACACTCACAGACACACAGGCATACATACACACATTATGGAGTCAGGTAGAAGACAAAGAGCTAAGGGTAGGAGCAGAATTTCTTTTAGCTTTAAAAAATACAACAAAAATATGAACCCCAGCACTAAAACATTTCCCAATAAATCCTCTTAAAATGAGAAAAATGTAGCCAAATTATTGATCATTCAAATGTCTAATCAATAGGTATTAATATTTGGTCAACTAGCAGAATGCAGTGCAAGTGTAATTCAAATGCTTAAATACTTTGAAAACTACACAACATTTTAAAATTTTTTTGACTTTTTAAAAATGGTTTTATTGAAATAAAAAATATTACTTCCCCCTCCTTTATTCCCTTCAGCACTTCCATCCACACTCTCAGGTTAATAATATTTGTTACACACACACACACACACACACACACACACACACACACACACACACCTTCTGAGTCAGTTGTTGTTTATGTGTATATGGTTGCAAGGCTGACCATGCAGCACTGGGATGACTAATAAGAGGGTGCATCCCTGAGAGGCTAATTCTCCTCCCTACAGCCTATAAGTGCCTATAGTTCTTTGTCTAATGGTGGGACCCTGCAAAATTTCCCCCTTCCATGTTAACATGTCCACCAATAATGCCACTGTTCCAGTTATGTGGCCATTTCTAGGACAGGTTGCTTGACAGCAGACTTCCTACTATTGTGGCTCTTACAATCTTTACAGACCCTCTTCTGCAATGTTCTCTGAGCCATATAGATGCAGGAGCTTTGCTGACGGGGTTATCTCTGGGCCTGGGTTCCCTGTGATTTGTTGATCTCTACATTATATCCACTTGTGGTTTTCTGTGAAAGTTCCCATTGGTTGGAATGGGAGGCTTCTATGATGAGGGATGTTCACACTTATCTGTGGGTATAAGGATCAGATTTAGAATGTAGAAGGAATTATGCTTATCTAGCAAACTGGTGGTAGTAGCTTCTGTTCTACGGTCCATGCCCTCATTATCCTGGAGAAGCTGGCTAGGTTTCCTATACCAGACATGATTTCTCTCCTGTTGAGTGAGCCTTAAGTCCAATTAGACAGCTATTGGTTGCCATCAAAGATGTGAGAGCCACTTATTTATTGCACCTTTCTGCTATCATTCCATGCTGGTAACTGCTGTGGTTCATAGGTGTTGCAGCTTGGTAGGGCTGTTTAATAGTTTCCCTCTCTTGGCAGCTTGAATAGTATTTTCTGAAACAGTGAAAGCTAGACCACAGGAAAGAATCCAGCTCGTTCACATCCAGCTCGTTGTTTAAGTCATGTGTCCTGAGTGAGTAGTATAGAATCTTCAGCAACAGGAGCCCACCTTCCTAACTGCTGAGAGGCAAGCAAAGGATAAATCTATAATCTCTATTGTTTGGGAAGTCACTAGAACTACCCTGGCCAACCATTTTAAAGGAGGTTTCTCATGTCTGGTACTGAAGTTTTGTCAGTCTGTAATTCTAGTGGAAAACAAGTGGCTTAACTTCATTTATTGTGCGTGTTCTCTCTCTCTCTCTCTCTCTCTCTCTCTCTCTCTCTCTCTCTCTCTCCCTCCCTCCCTCCCTCCCTCCCTCCCTCCCTCCCTCTCTCACTCTCTCTCTCTCTGCATAATTTTAGGTAAATATAAAATCATATAATTTGAGGGTTTGTCAAACAGTCTTGTGCTTTGAAGGACAGCCCTGCCCCCCCTCCTGTGCAGCACACGTTCTCATTTGAAACCATCCTATCCTGTACCCTTCCAACTCTTCTAGCTCTGCCACCAAACCTCCCACAATGCACCTCTCTGTGGTGTTTATGATAGCCATAGAGGGTTTCATACTAATCCAACTTTCTAGCTGGATATAATGGTGTCCCACTCTAATGCTGGCACTGAAGAGAGAAGCATGAGGATTGTAAGTTCAGGATCAGCCTGGATGACATAGCTGCCTCAGCCTCTCCCACATACACAAAAGGAAAACCTTGGGGTGATGATACATAACTTTAATCTCAGGACTGTGGAGGGAGGGATGGGGAGGAGGAGGACAAGGATGAAGATGAGGACAAGGAGGAAGAGGAGGAGGAGAACTGTGACTTCAGGTCTAATTGGAATACACAACAAACAAACCAGCAAAGCAAATCCAACTTATGATATTCCTTAATGCTAGCAAGCCCCAAATACATTGTTCTCATGGCTCCGCATCTCTGGGAGCTAATTCTCGGTTGCCATAGAAACCACTCAGGTCCTCTACTTACTGGTCTAAATGACTACTACAGAGAGGCTCTTTACCTTTTTGTCCTGTTAATTCTCGGTTGCCATAGGAACCACTCAGGTCCTCTACTTGCTGGTCTAAATGACTACTACAAAATGGTTCTATATCTTTTTGTTCTGTGTGGCCCAAAACCACACCTGGAAAGAAAACCTGCCTCTCCTGTCCCATCCGTGGACAGACCTGGATTTCAGTTTCCACATTCTTTTTATTTTTATTTTTATTTTCTATATTCTTTGTTTACATTCCAAAGGCTTTCCCCTTTCTCAGTTCCCCCCCACCATACGTCCCATAATTCCTCTCCCCCCCCAACTATTCCCCAATCATCCCCCCCCACACACGATTTCTCTGTTCTTGGTCTACAAAACTGGATCCAGTCTTTTCAGGCCCAGGGTCCTCTCCTTTCTTCTTCTTGGGAATCTTTTGACTTGCTAATTGTACCTTGAGTATTTAGGGCTTCTGGGCTCATTAATATCCACTTATCAGTGATTGCATTTCATGTGTATTCTTTTGTGATTGGGTTGACTCACTTAGGATGATATTTTCCAGATCCAACCATTTGCCTACAAATTGCATGAATTCATTGTTTTTAATTGCTGAGTAGTATTCCATTGTGTAAATATACCACATTTTCTGTATCCATTCCTCCTTTGAGGGATATTTGGGCTCCTTCCAATTTCCGGCTATTATAAATAAGGCTGCTATAAACATAGTAGAGCATGTGTCTTTATTGTATGCAGGGAAATCCTCTGGGTATATGCCCAGGAGTGGTATGCCAGGGTCCTCTGGAAGTGACATGCCCAATTTTCTGAGGAACCGCCAAACTGATTTCCACATTCTTTATCACCTCTCCCCTTATGCACTCTCCTCCCCACATTCTCATCCCAGCAGCCATGAGGCCTCAGGGGAGAGGCAGGATAAAGATAACACTACTGCTATCCACACTCGGGGCCCGACACACACAGTGGAAAGTTACTTAAAGGACAAATCTGGGGTGAAGGTAAAGCTTGACAATGTGTCCCCAATGTCCTCCTCACCCCTGAATTCCAAATGACCCAGAGACCTCTACTTATCCAAGCCTACCCCTGCTTTGCCTGTCGGAGGCTCCAATATCCATATTCCTATTCTGGTACTGAGAACCACAGACTCAGACAATAACTAACTTTTTCTAAAGTCTCTAGGGACAAGTATAAAAAGCTTTTTAATATTACATTTAAATTTATTTAGCGTGTCCATGTGTGCAGGTACCTGGTATGTGTGTGTTGGTTTGTGTGTGTACATGCATGCGTGTGTGTGTGTGTGTGTGTGTGTGCATGTGCATGTGTGTATGTCTGTGTATGTCTGTGTGTAGGAAAAATTTCAGGAGTCTCATTCCACCATATGGGTCCTATAGACCAAACTTGGGTCCTCACACTTGGCTATAAGTATCTTTATCCACTGAGCTATCTTGCCAGCCCAGCCCCAAACAGGATAATTTCAAGGTGTACTAATTTGAATAAGTGTCAATTTAAAAAAAAGAAAACATCCAGAATAAGGTGAAGCATCCAGGTCTATAGTCAACTTAATTTACATAGTCAAGAATTCCCCCTTTAAATAAGAAAAAGCAAAAGTTAAATAAACTGCACCTCCAAACTTGTACAGCAATCCAGTAAGGGCCAGTGAGATGGCTCAGTGAGTAAAGGCAGCTGACCCAAAGCCTGAAAATCTAAGTTCTATTTCTGGCTTCCATGTAGTTGAAAGAGAAAACCAACTCCCAAAAGATTGTCCTTGAACCTCTACACATATCATAAAATACACAAATAAATGTATAAAAAAATGTGCAGCCAAGTTTTCAATTTTATTTCTTCTTTTTAAATGTTCTTTGAGAACTTTATACCATGTGTTTTGAACTATTTACCACCCCCCTTCTCCAACTCCTCCTAGATCCACTTCCTTTCCCCACCTACCCAACTTTATGTCTTCCTACAGGAGTCTAATCTGTGCTACCCATATATTCTCAGATGTATGGCCTTGCACTGGAGCCTGGGTGACCTACCAGAGGCCACACAGGCCACACCCATAAAGAAAACTGTCAGTAGCATCTCAGCTAGTGGGGCTGAATTGAGCTTGCCTAGCTCTTGTGGATGCTGTCACAACTGCTGTGAGTTCTAATCAACTGTCCTACCGTGTCTGTCTCTAAGTCACCATTTCCTTGTAGTTGTCCACCATCTCTGGCTCTTACAATCTTTGTGATCTTTTTTTTTTCCTACAATGATCCCTGAGCCTTGGGAGTAGGAGCTGTAGCACATATGTTCCATTCAGGGCTGAACAGTCTACAGTATCTTATTCTCTGTGCCTTGACCAGTTGTGGGTCTCTGTGTTATAAAGATGGGAAGATGTATTAAAAAATAGTCATACCAATAAGTCATTAGGAATTAGTATTGTTCACTTAGTAAGAATTTCACTAGTAGGTTCTTCCTTAGACCTGTATAGCCACAGGTTCTAGGCCTTGATAATGGTTCAAGGTATGGGCAGCTTGTGGAGCAAACCTTAAGTGCAATCAGAAAGTGGTTGATTATTACCATAATGTCTGCCACTATTGCACTGGTGGGCAGGTCTTGATAGGCCACAGGCATTATTATAGATTTTAGGATTCATAGCTAGTTAAGTTTGGTGATTATTTTTCTCCTTTGCTAGGGGAACATAATATCTTGCAGTACTATGAAAGTTAGCCAGTAAGGATGAAGCTTCAAAGTAAACACAAGCTTGATTTCTCCATTTACTATGACTCTAGTATATGGTGGCTTCAGCAATAGGCACTTAGCATACAGTTGGAGGGTAACCAAGAGGATTGGCAATAGCCTGACTTGTTTGGGGGTCTATGGAACCTCGCTGGGCAGCAACTCATATATGTGTATTTATATATTTTAGGATACCTTTAATAGCAGTGGTTTTCCACATGACCTTTTCCAAGGCTCTTTATTTTAGTTATCCCTAACCATTCCTTCCTCTACCCTGTCTTCTCATTCCACCTCACTTTAACCCTTGCTGGTTTTTATTCACCTTTAGCCTTTCATATCACTGAGCTGGAGCTCATGTCCTTTGAAAGCTACTGCTCCCAATCCATGTCCCCTTACTAGGCTTCTAACCTCTATGGGTCTTCCAAATGAGGCCGGCATATGTGGATATTAGCACCCACAAATGAGAGAAAATACCATGTTTGTCTTTCTAGGTCTAGGTTACCTAACTCAGAATTTTTGATTTTAGCTCCAGCCATTTACCTGCAAATTTTGTGACTTTTTTTAAATAGCTGCCCAACCCATTCTACGAAGCTAAAATTATGCTGATACCAAAACCACACAAAGATCCAACAAAGAAAGAGAACTGCAGGCCAATTTCCCTTATGAATATTGATGCAAAAATACTAAATAAAATTCTTGCCAACCGAATCCAAGAGCACATCAAAACGATCATTCACCATAACCAAGCAGGCTTCATCCCAGGGATGCAGGAATGGTTCAATATACAGAAATCCATCAATGTAATCCACTACATAAACAAATTCAAAGAAAAAAACCACATGGTCATCTCATTAGATGCGGAAAAAGTATTTGACAAAATTCAGCATACTTTCATGCTAAAAGTCCTGGAAAGAACAGGAATTCAAGGCCCATACCTAAAAATAATAAAAGCAATATACACCAAACCAGTAGCCAACATCAAAATAAATGGAGAGAAACTTGAAACAATCCCACTAAAATCAGGGACTAGACAAGACTGTCCTCTCTCTCCATATCTTTTCAATATAGTACTTGAAGTTCTAGCGAGAGCAATTAGACAACATAAGGAAGCCAAAGGGATACGAATTGGAAAGGAAGAAGTCAAACTATCATTATTTGCAGAGATATGATAGTTTACTTAAGCGACCCAAAAAATTCCACCAGAGAACTCCTACAGCTGATAAACAACTTCACCAAAGTGACTGGTTATAAAATTAACTCAAGCAAATCAGTAGCCTTCCTGTACTCAAAGGACAAGCAGGCTGAGAAAGAAGTTAGGGAAATAACACCCTTCACAATAGCCGCAAACAATATAAAGTATCTTGGTGTGACTCTTACCAAACAAGTGAAAGATCTGTATGACAAGAACTTCAAGTCCTTGAAGAAAGAAATCGAAGAAGACCTCAGAAGATGGAAAAATATTTCATGCTCTTGGATTGGCAGGATCAATATAGTAAAAATGGCCATCTTGCCAAAAGCAATCTACAGATTCAATGCAATCCCCATCAAAATCCCAAATCAATTATTCATAGATCTAGAAAGAGCAATTCTCAAATTCATCTGGAATAACAAAAAACCCAGGATAGCTAAAACTATTCTCAACAATAAAAGGACTTCTGGGGGAAATCAATATCCCTGACCTCAAGCAGTACTACAGAGCAATTGTGTTAAAAACTGCATGGTATTGGTACAGCGACAGGCAAGTAGATCAATGGAAAAGAATTGAAGACCCAGAAATGAACCCACAGAGTTATGGTCACTTGATCTTTGATAAAGGAGCTACAACCATCCAGTGGAGAAAATATAGCCTTTTCAACAAATGGTGCTGGTTCAACTGGAGGTCAACATGCAGAAGAATGCAAATTGACCCACTCTTATCTCCTTGTACTAAGATCAACTCCAAGTGGATCAAGGACCTCCACATAAAACTAGACACACTGAAACTATTAGAAAAAAAACTGGGGAAAACCCTGGAGGACATGGGCACAGGGGGAAAAGTTCCTGAACAGAACACCAATAGCTTATGCTCTAAGATCAAGAATTGACAAATGGGACCTCATAAAATTACAAAGTTTCTGTAAGGCAAAGGACACTGTCAGAAGGACAAAACCACAACCAACAAATTGGGAAAAGATCTTCACCAACCCCACATCTGACAGTGGGCTAATATCCAATATATACAAAGAACTTAACAAGTTAGACCCCAAAGAACCAAATAACCCTATTAAAAATGGGGTAAAGAGCTAAACAAAAAATTTTCACCAGAAGTTCGGATGGCTGAGAAACACCTTAAGAGATGTTCAACATCATTAGTCATCAGGGAAATGCAAATCAAAACAACCCTGAGATTCTACCACACACCAGTCAGAATGGCTAAGATTAAAAACTCAAGAGACAACAGGTGCTGGGGAGGATGTGGAGAAAGAGGAACACTCCTCCACTGCTGGTGGGATTGCAAAATGGTAAAATCGCTCTGGAAATCAGTCTGGCCGTTCCTCAGGAAATTGGGCATGACACTTCCAGAGGACCCTGGCATACCACTCCTGGGCATATACCCAGAGGATTCCCTTGCATACAATAAAGACATATGCTCCACTATGTCTATAGCAGCCTTATTTATAATAGCCAAAAGTTGGAAGGAGCCCAGATGTCCCTCAAAGGAGGAATGGATACAGAAAATGTGGTATATTTATACAATGGAATACTACTCAGCAATTAAAAATAATGAATTCATGCAATTTGTAGGCAAATGGTTGGATCTGGAAAATATCATCCTAAGTGAGTTAACCCAATCACAAAAGAATACAAATGAAATGCAATCACTGATAAGTGGATATTAATGAGCCCATAAGCTCTAAATACTCAAGGCACAATTAGCAAGTCAAAAGATTCCCAAGAAGAAAAAAGGAGAGGACCCTGGTCCTGAAAAGACTGGATCCAGTTTTGTAGGAGAGTACCAGAACAGACAAATGGTGTGTGTGTGGGGAGGGGTGTGATTGGGGAAAAGGGGGGGAGGACTTATGGGACATATGGTGAGGGGGGAACTGGGAAAGGGGAAAGCCTTTGGAATGTAAACAAAGAATATAGAAAATAAAAAAAAATCAGAAAAAAAGAAAAAAACAAAAAAAATACAAATACAAAAAAACAAAAAAAAATTAGCTAACTAAAGACCACTATGTAAATGTACCCCATTTTCATTAACCATCCATCAGGTGATGGACACCTAGGCTGTTTCCATTTCCTGACTGTTGTGAATAGAGAAGCAATGAACATGGATGAGCAAATATCTCTATAGTAGAATATAGAATCCTTTGGGTATGTGACCAATAGTGATTTAGCTGGATCATGTGGTTGATCTATTTCTGGCCTTTTGGGGAGCCGCAGTGCTGATTTCCATAGTAGCTGCACCAGTTTGCCCTTCTAATCAGCAATGAATAAGTATTTCCTCCTTTCCCAGATCCACTCCAACATTCATTGTAATTAAAAGTAACTTGTAATTGGAGTAAGATGAAAATCACAAAGTAGTTTAAGTACAAAGTAGTTTTCCCTAATGGCTGAGGATGTTGAACATATAAAAATGTTTCTTGGCCATGTGTAATTTATCTTTTTGAGAGCTCTAGTTCTGTTCCTCATTTTGAGACTGGGTTGTTTTTCCTTGAGGTTTAATTTCTGAGTCTTTTGTATATTCTAGATACTAACATTCTGTCAGATATAGAGATAGAGATAGAGATAGAGATAGATAGATAGATAGATAGATAGATAGATAGATAGATATTTGGTAAGAATAATGAGCAGGGTCTTACCATGTAGCTCTGACCATCTTGAACTGGATATGTAGACCAGACTGGCCTCAAATTTATGGTGATCCACCTTCTGTCTCTTGAGTGTTGAGACTGAAGATGGATGACACCACACCTAGCCTTTTGTTTTGATTTTTCCACAATAATATTTTTTACTGATACTCTGGGAATTTCACTTCATACACCCCACTCACAAGCGCTTCCCAGTCCCTTCATGTCTGCACCCTGCTCTCATGACCCACCCCCAACACAGCATAAAAAAGTAAAAAAAAAGAACAAGTCCAATTCATGTTACTGGAACATGTTAAGTTCCCAGTGGACTGCCTGCTAAAGAAAATCAAGTCCTTCTCCATCTGTACTCCCACTTTTGCTTCAATGTTTTTGAGACAGGGTCTCATGCATCCACGCCTGACTTTGAACTGACTATCTATAGTTAAGGCTGGCTTTGAGCTCCCGACTATCCCACCTCAGCCTCCCACAGTCATCACTATGCTCACTTTATGACATTCTGGTAATTGAACCCAAGAATTTGTGCATTATAGCCAATTGCTTGATTATATCACCAATGAGCAAACATCAAGGAAAAAAAATAACAGGGGGGAAAAGGAGTAATCTTTGGCTCAGTAAATAGGAAAACAACCATTTGGAATAAAAGTGTTTGATAATTATCTCATGAGCTCTACCAAAAAGATTTTATTCAAAAATTTTCAAGAAATTATGAAAAAACTAAAAAAATTATAAAGTCTACCTGATCAGAAAAGAATTTATTTTAAAAAAATCCACAGTGTAAATTAATGATTAATTTTTTTGAGACAGAGACCACATAGGGCTGACCTCAAATAAAGAACAGGCTGACCTTGAACTCGTGATTGTCTTTCTTTTCTCCTTCCAACTACTGGAAATTATTGATCAGATTGATTTTTGTTTGTTTGTTTGTTTGTTTTTTGTTTTTGTTTTTGGTTTTTTTTTTTTTTTTTTTTTTTGGTTTTCTGAGACAAGGTTTCTCTGTGTAGCCCTGGCTGTCCTGAACTCACTTTTTAGACCAGGCTGGCCTCAAACTCAGAAATCCGCCTGCCTCTGCCTCCCAAGTGCTGGGATTACAGGCGTGCGCCACCATGCCCAGCTGGATTGATTTTTTAAGTAGTGAGAAAGATGTGAAGTAATCAAAATTTTCATATACTACGGTTGGAACTGTAAAATGCTAAAATCTTTTTTGAAACAGTATTTGCTAGGGCCTATTAAAGTCAAGAACATACATAGTACATATATAAAGACATATAGCCGACTAGATATATGCATGTTTATCACAAAATGTGCCCAAGAGTATTCAAGTTACATAATTAAACCTCAATTAGATACTTTACAAATGCTTATCAATACTAGAGTAGACAAATAAAATGTGGGATATTTACACAAAGGAAAAGCACCACATAGTAGTGAGAATGAAAGAAACTACAAGTCATCGGAAACATAATGTTTCCCAAATGGGAAGTGGGTACAAAAGCATGAGTTCTTATTACTTGATTTCACGTATTAATCATCCAATCACAAGCAAAATTAACCCATGGCCTTGGAAATAAAGCTAAGAAAATACTTCCTGCATCTTCCAGCATCTGTATAACAATTTAAAACCAAGAAGAGCTATCCATAGACTCACAGATTAGGTGGGCAACCTGATCTTTGCCAAGATAGTCACACTGGGTTGATGAAGTACTCCAAAGAGTTATAAAGCCTCCAGCAAAAAGATATGCTATTTTATCTTTAGGCAGTCATGGACCTGCCTTTTCAGGCCCCAATGCCCTTTGCAAATAGGGTTTATCAAGTCAAACAAACAATTAAACAAACAAAAATAATGAAGGATCTTAAAAAGTAGAAAATAAGACTTCTATCAGGTGTGGTGGCACACACTTTTAATCATAGCACTGAGTAAGCAGAGGTGCACGGCTCTCTGTGAGTTTGAAACCAGCTTTGTCTATGCAGTGAGCACCAAGCCAGCCAGAGCTAGCTACACAAGGAGACCCTGTCTCAAAGCAAAACAAAACAAAAAGGCCATTTAACATCCCAAATACCTAGATATTTCTTCCACTAAATGTCTACTCTGTTCACAATGATCCTGTCTTCTATAAAACACAAGACCGCCAGGCGTGATGGCACACGCCTTTAATCCCAGCACTTGGGAGGCAGAGGCAGGCGGATTTCTGAGTTCAAGGCCAGCCTGGTCTACAGAGTGAGTTCCAGAAGAGCCAGGGCTACACAGAGAAACCCTGTCTCCAAAACACACACACACACACACACACACACACACACACACACACACACACACATATTAGACCACAGGCACAATTCAACCCAGTTCTTATTCACTTTGTAGTCAGCTTGATTATTATTATAGTTTGTAAAACTAAAATCTTTGTTTCCAACTGGAACATCATTATATTCTCCATCTTCTCTCTCCATATTTCGATCAACACTTTAATATTTCACGAAAAAAAAAAAACCGAGAAATTTGAAGTGATTTCTTTAGTTCTCATCTCTTGAGCCCTTGCCAGAATTAATCTCTCTAGCCTGTGCACAGCACTCAAGTGTCTTAAGCTGCTCCTGCCAATTTTCCCAGCCCTTAGCTTTCCTGGTTCTAAAGCTGATGCCACATTTTCAGTTATTTGTTATGACAGAACACCACTCTCTTTGTACTAGAGATTGGGCAATTTGTAAACAACAGATCAAAACAGAAATAAATAACTTTTCACATTTATTATCTTTACCTAAATTCATGTGCATGTGTATGACTCTTTATGTGAGTATGTACATGTGAGTGCAAGTGCCCATAGAGGCATCAGATCCCCAGAACTGGAGCTACAGATGATTGGAAGCTGAGCTGTGAGTGCGAGGAACCAAATGGGCCTTCTCTGCAAGAGCACTATCTATTTGTATCTCAGACCTTTTCCTACAAGGCCAATACTCTATCAATGATGGTGGAGCCCTTGCAGTCTAATCATCTTCTAAAGCCTTCACCTTTGAATACTGTTGCATTGAATATCAAGTTTCAATAGAAATTTTATAGGGACAGTAACATTCAAATTATAGCATAGCTTTAGAAGCCTTGCTTGCTAGTTAGTGCTACATTCAAAGTTAGGGTTTCAGTATATGGATTTCTTGGCAGAAGGTACAAGAGTTTAGTCTATAATAAATTATGATACATAGGTTTAATGCCAAATGCTGTATATGAGACTTTTCCTGGGAAAATGAAATATCCGCCTCCACCTCCCCCCCCCCCATACACACATACACGTTTACTTACCTCAGAGAGGGAACTCGGGACAGATTAAAATAATGACTGTATCAACATTCAATTTGGGGAACCAATGAGTTTTCATTGGGATACTAACTGGAAGACATGACTTTAAAGCAGCTACATCAAGGAAAAGCCTACCCAAACACAGGTGAGGACTCAAGAAAGAGGCATCTGTGCATAGATACATATGTTCTGTTTTATAAGTTGTTTCCTATAAGGCACAGTGAACTATACCAGCTAGCTAAGTACTGCATCTCCTGCAAACCTTCATATATCAAAGAAAATATGAAAAATCCTTTCTCTGATTCTATATAGGAATGCACATACACACACACACACACACACACACACACACACACACACAGAGAGAGAGAGAGAGAGAGAGAGAGAGAGAGAGAGAGAGAGAGAGAGAGCGCTCAAGCGTGGAGGGAGGGAGAGAGGAAGGGAGACAGACAGACAGACAGAGGGAAGACTGGAGAGAGGCTCAGAAGTTAAGAGCACCTGCTGCTCTTATAGAGGATCCCAGTTTGGTCCCTAGCAGTCATGTGGTACCTTAACTGGAGTCTGTAACTCCATCCAAAAAGTTGGATCCAACTTTTTCTAACCTTCGCCACATGAGGCATATACATGGTTCACACATAGGCAAAATATTCATACACATAAAATAAATAAATCAAAGAAACTCACAGAGAGGGAAGGAATGACTGCAAAACAGCAGACTGGAAAGGTTGAAACTCTTGTTTACCATAGAAACTTTCAGACAAGCAACCAGAAGCTGTCTGAACCAACTTTGTCGGCTCTCTGGAAAACACTTTATATGTTATATTATAATAGGTTCCCACACCTTAGCACAACTGAGTCCATGATGAAAGCTCTATTCAGGCTATAAAATTCAGCATGCAGACAGCACCATCTGCCACAGTTAAAACAAAGACCTAATCCATTAAAGTCCACAGTTTTGGGAAAGTCTCTAAATATACTAACCTTGCATTTTAGCTTCTGTAGTTTTGCTTCTGGCTGACTGTTCTTGCTAACTGAAGCTTGTCAACCTAGAACATGGTTTTAGTACTTAAAAGCTCACTCTGAGAAAGGCTGGTGGCTACACAGGGATGCTGAGCCCACAGGTATGGCTTAAACCCATATCCCAGCACTCTTCTCTGGTGGATACCCCAGAAGAATATAGTGACCAAGTGATGAAGAAAAAGGAATCTTCAAACAAAAGAAAGTTTTGGATACTTTGGATACTCACCCCTGCCCATTTCTCCGCAGGAATGCCAGCAGTCATATCAGGCATCAGGAGTCTGCTTCTAAGTTTTAATTATCAAAAAAGCAGCAGCAGATAGGACCTCAATTAAAAAACAATCCCATGTATGTCTTCTAACCCGGTTGACGCAGATCCTCAGAGAAGGGGCTCACTCACCTTTCCCACACGTAAGTCAGACAGGAGGTGAACAAGTGGCAGACACTGCTCACAAAACAGGAAGAAGATGACAAATTTAAAGGTGACACATCACCCAGGAATATGGGATTCTCACTGGAGACCACAGAGGATCAGAGACAAAAAAAGAATACTGATATTAACAAGAGACAAGAAAGACACCATAGACAAGATCTCTCAGAGAAGTCTTGGAGGCAAAAACACAGACAATGATACATTTAGTACTGAAAGGTTATATAAGTGGTGAAAGAAAAAAAAAGCCTATGCAGAGACAGTTTTAGATCCAGGAAAACAGACAGTTCTTTTGAAAGCAAGGAAGAAAAAAATAAGACATTTCCATTTAAAAACTGAAAGAGAACTCGATGCCATTAATTTTTTCCTGCAAGAAATGAAAATGTCCTATTTACTCAAGGCTATAAGAACATATTAAATAAATAAATGTGAAAGATTAAAAGCAAAAAAATGTAAAAATTTCTACACTGAAAATTATAGTGACAGCTAATGTTGGTTGTCAACCTGACTCCATTTGAAATGGACTAAAAGCCGTGGGGCTGGACACACCTGTGAGGAACTGCTCTTGATTGGAATATCTGAGGTGGGAAGATGTACCCTAATTCTGGTGTGAATGTAACACAGTGTTACCATTGTATAAAATACTTAGGATTTTCTCCAAAGAGTAAATGTAGAATTATAATATGGTTTGTGAAGCCCATTATTGGATATATGCAGTATAGATTAGATAGATAGATAGATAGATAGATAGATAGATAGATAGATAAATAGATAGAAAGAAAGAAAGAAAGAAAGAAAGAAAGATTGATTACTCAGGCTACAAAAGAAGTAAAATGACAATACATTCTACAACAAGGATGAACCTTAAAAATGTTACATATGTGGCTGTGCAGACAGCTCAGTTAGTACAATACTTGTTGTGGAAGCACACACATACCACAGACTGTTAGCCTATAATGAATGAGAATTAATCTTGCCACAATGGAATATATCTACTTCAAATTATCAAGTTATTATAATACTAGCACTCAGGGGGCTTAGGCAATAGAACTACCATCTTGTCTCAAAAATAAAGAATATTAAAGCATGAAAATTTAAATGTTGTATAAGAAAAAAAGGGGCAATATCAAAAACAAGTCTGGACATGCTGAGTGGACGAGCCTTGAAAGCATTATGTTGAAGGGAAACACGAACTAATTGCACACGCATGAGGGAGGTGTCTGTGAGAGCCGTCTCTGCACCGCTGGGAAGTAGATGGGTGGCTGCCAGAGAGTGGGGGGATCATTTTAGGGGTACACATTTTTAGTTTGGAAAAGTGAAAAAGTTGGGAGATGGAATAGATAGATGGTTGCAACAATTTCAATGTATGTTTTAAAGTGGCTAATATGACAAAAATTTTAATTATGTGTACTTTACTATAATAATAAAAAGTAACAATATTTCTATGAAATTCCATATTTGCTTGGAACTTTTCCAAAAATCTAAATCTGATATGTGAGTGCCATGATATTACATATACCTTGGGAATTTCTGTTTAATTGCCTTTAGTTTCTATGCTTTGAAATAATATTTAATGTTATTTTTCCAGTCAAAACATTGAGGTCTTTGCACACAGTGCAGTCCTCAGAGTTTTAACCTTATAAGGTGTTTAGTAACTTTTGTTGGATTTAAAGACCTAAATCACTGCTTTATTTTCATAATTTCCAATTTTCTTGAAAATAGACAAACTAGGTGTGGTTGTATATGCCTTTAATTCTAGCACTTGAGAGGCAGAGGCAGAGGCAGAGGCAGAGAGGCAGAGAGGCAGAGAGGCAGAGGCAGAGGAGCAGAGAGGCAGAGAGGCAAAGAGGCAGGGGCAGAGGCAGAGAGGCAGAGAGGCAGAGAGGCAGAGAGGCAGAGAGGCAGAGAGGCAGAGAGGCAGAGAGGCAAAGAGGCAGAGAGGCAGAGAGGCAGAGGTAGAGAGGCAGGGGCAGATGGCTCTCTGTAAGGTTGGTACCAGCCTGGTTTACATAGCAATTTTCAGAGCAAGCAAGACTACATTGGGAGACTTTGTCTCAAAAAAAAACAACAATAAAAAAAGAAGAAGAAGGGAAGAGGAAAGGAAAGGAGAGGAGAGGAGAGGAGAGGAGAGGAGAGGAGAGGAGAGGAGAGGAGAGGAGAGGAGAGGAGAGGAGAGGAGAGGAGAGGAGAGGAGAGGAGAGGAGAGGAGAGGAGAGGAGAGGAGAAGAGAAGAGAGGAAAGAAGGGACAAATGAAAAGTCTTTCAGGGCTAGCAAGATGGTTTGCTAGATAATGTGCTTTACCCACAATCTTGAGAATGGAAGTTTCAATCCCCAGGACTCAAGTCATTTGAGCTGGGCAGTTCTGGTGGCTGCCTGTAATCTCAGAGGCAGGGATGGGTTTCCCAGGGCAAACCAAACTAGTTAAGTTGGTGAACTCTGGTTCGATCATCAGGTTCTGCCTGAATAAAGTAGAGAGCAATCAAGGAAAACCCCACTGGGAACGTCAGGCCTCCACATTTATGAAGAAAGAAATATAGGAACATGCACGTGTACCTGCACACATGTTGCATGAATCGTTCTGGAATAAGCACTCCAACACCAATGAAAGCACAAGAGAGAAGTTCCCAGTGGACCAAAGCCAGGGCCGCTCTGGAAAGGCTTTGAGGCTGGGTCCAGTTTACAATCTCATTTTCTACTCTGAAATGACAAGGTGGGGGCAGGCAAGCAAGCAAGAGTTTACAGAAAGCATATGTGGCAGTCAGCAGGTTGGTTGTTAAGGGCAACAGCTCATTATTTCAGCTATTTTTCCAGGTCACCGTGTTCCACATGGCAAGTGACATCATGCTAGGTAAATACTGTACAAGCAGTGCTTTAGGTAAATCACTGAATATATCAGTAAATCAAGATCTAATAATTGGTCTTTTCTACCTTATTCTACTTCACATGCACACACATGTGAACATGGATACACACCACACACGCAAAACTAGTAAAATATACGATGTTTTCAAGTACACAAGTTTATGACTTCTCTGTTCCTCTGGAGGAAACTTTTTCTGTTCTTGAGATTATAATTATATAATTTTTCCCTTCTCTTCCCTCTCCAAGTTCTCCCATATACCTTTCAAATTCATGGCCTCTTTTTTCATTTCATTGTTATTATATGCATATATGTAACATGTCTGGAGGCCATTACTGGTAAGCACAACTGATCAAAAGGCAGAGAACAAGAGCTCATGTGCTGACCAGTCCCAACTGATATAGATCGACAGCACAACTCGTGCACCTAAATCCTCCATACACAAAATCGGAGCATCTAGTAAAGGCTGAGTTCCGCAAAATGGAGAATGATTGACAGAGTGCTGGATTCTGTATCTGCTTTACTCACCAAATACTAGAAACCGCAGGGATTCAATTCTTATTCTCTACCAAAAAAATCCTTAATGGTGAAAAGTCCTATAAATGAACAAAAGCATCCATCTTGCAAAACACTGAGGAACCAAGAGTGGAGTTCTAACTTAGGAACACATTATCTGGAGGGGAGGCTTTTACTTGAGCTTCAGATGTCATAAACTCTGCAGGTGAGAAGAAGCCTTTCGGCATACCATCTGTGCACTGAACATCCTCAGACCTTGATTAAACATCAGCAATCTGTAACAGAAAAACTGTGGACCACATGTCCATGATGAGTCTTTTTTTAAAAAATTAGATATTTTCATTATTTACATAGCAAATGTTATCTCTTTTCCATGTCATGATGAGTCTTAATCAGAAGGGCAGGCTTATTAATAACAAGAAAATCCATAAAATAAGTTGCTAAAGAAATACTATGAGTAATTGGTTCATGCTAATCCAAGGGGGGTTTTTTCACCTATAATTTCTGCTTTTTGTTATCATTGGAATGTTCTCTTTAAAAATAACAATGGGTACAATGTAATCACAATGAATAAGCTATAAGTAGATCAGGCATTAGAAGAGGGTGCCTATTCCCCTTTTTGTATTGTAGTGAATTTCTACCTTTTGCTAAGTAACACTAGTACATAATTTAGCACTCTGTAAAACATTCCGATTATTTCTGAATGCAGTCTTTGTTAGATGCTCTTTTTCCCCCTTGGGCTGAATGTATCCTATGCTTTACTTCTTAGCAATTATCATATATACATACATACATTTTTATGCATTTGCTCTTGTTCTATACTAAGACATTACTTCATGGAAAACAGAGGTCATTGCAGATATTTCTGTAGCATTTTGGACAAGAATATCAATGTTGGCAAGATAGGGTCAGGAAACTCCTTTTCCAGGCTTGTGTAACAGGGCCATTTACTGAGACAGGAGACATGACTGTCTACATCTAAGCTAGACAAGAACAATAACAACAGACATGCCAAAGTAAATGAGGAGGAAGAGCATGAGGCCCCAGCACTACACAAACAACTATAGGTAACTAAGAAATGCTGAGAGCAGGAGAAACAGTCTTTCCCAGGGAGGAGCACAGCAGTTGACTATCCAGTACCAATGATTAGCCCTGAAAACACACCTAAGAGTATAATTACATGAACTAGTCAGCTTGTGTTTATATATTTAGGAATATGAGAGAGAGAGAGAGAGAGAGAGAGAGAGAGAGAGAGAGAGAGAGAGAGAGAGAGAGAGAGAGAATTTGTATGACCAGTTAAAAAAGGCCAAGAATTAGAGCGAGAACAAGGGGTTCATAGGAGGGGTTGCAGGGAGGAAAAGAAGGAGGTAATGTAATTATATCATTTCAAAAATAATTTATTGTAAAAAGCCAGTCCTATCTATGTGGAATATAGAGATATAGAAAGACAAACAGAGATAGACTAGAGACCTTTTAAGAACTTAGAAACAGGTTCTCAAGAGCCATAGAGAATAGGGGTAGGAACACAGAATTCTATGTTTGGGATACTTAGACAGTGTTGCATCCAGAAAACCCTGTGAACCCTGCTAATCCTCAGATAGCTAAACATCCTCATAAACATTTTGTGTTCTGTTTTCTGTACATTCCTTTAACAGACATATGTTAAATGCTTACTATACTGTACAATATTTTAGATGGCTAGGGATACAAAAGAGGAAAAATAACACAAGAGCCAGTTCTTGAAGAACTCTTAAGTCTTTTAAGAGGACAGGCACGGGTTTCATGATGGGACAGAAAGACTTTAAGAGCCAAAGGTGATGAATGACTTTGAGAAAAGAGTATTTTCTAGATATGCCAGGGTAATTGCACATATGAAGTTACAGCTATCAGGACAGCACACCCAAGGCATGCACAAGCTCAAGACACACAAAGTCCCAGCATGGTGAGGGGAGGTGGACACACGCCCTACCCCAGCTGAGGGGCTATTAGCAATGGGTCTTTTTTTTAAAAAAAATATGGCCACAGGTAGGCTAACCAGGTTTCACTGTAGGACCACACAAATGAGAGCACTTGAGTAGCACTGATTAGACTTGATTTTTTAAAAAAGAAGAGTACACAAGGTTGGGTGGGTAGGAAGGGGTGTCTGGGAGGGGTTAGGAGAGGGCAGTGAATACGATCAAAATATATTGTACAAAATCCTGAAAGAACTAATACAAGTAAGAAATAATAAAATGACTATAAAGTAACAATACCAGCAGCAAGAAAAGGGACAGGAATACAGATGGAACCAAGAAGGCACTGAGGAGGAAAAGCTTGTATCACATGCAAACAAAATAAGGATCGTATCTCAGATAAATGATACTTGAATTGAGTATGAAAGTGGGATTTCATAAGCTAGACCAAAATGACAATGACCTTTTAAAAAAGAAGTGTGAAGCTGGGCAGTGGTGGCACACGCCTGTAATCCCAGCACTTGGGAGGCAGAGGCAGGCGGATTTCTGAGTTCGAGGCCAGCCTGGTCTACAGAGTGAGTTCCAGGACAGTCAGGGCTACACAGATAAACTGTCTTGAAAAAACCAAATCCAGCCGTTCTAAGCAGAAAAAAAAATGTACAAAAAAGAAACTACAAAAAAAATCACAAAGGCTATTTCCAGGCTACTAGAGAAGGCACTGATAGTAGATTTTCATGTTCAGATGTCTAGGATAGGAAAAGCAATAGTTAGTAGGGAGGGTACAGATGATTAAGTGTAAACTATGTACGTTTTGCATAGATCCAGCCTTGTATACCTCACCCAGACAGTTGGGCTGCAGGTTCTTAGCAACTGTTCATTCAGACAGTGACATGCAAAAGAACTAAGGACCCAGTTCACCCGCCAGAAAAGGAATTGACAGAGAATTCTGAACTCTGCATTCTCCTTCAACATCTAGGGAAGTCATGGCTTCCGAATGACAATAACTACTTTTATACCACCTAGATTTTCTTGATATTACATACTATCTGGATTGCTCACTTCCCTCTTCATTATCTGGTGTATTCATGCTTTAAACACCATTTTGAAATCTCGTCTGTCTGCTACTGTGTTTCCGGAAGCACAGGAAGAACTTTCAAACATTTGCTTGTATCCATATGGTTCCCTCTGCTTGTTCAATATGGGATTGAGAAAGAAAACATGATCCTGCCAGGAAGCAGGTAGGTAAATGGCAGATCTGCACTTTTCCCTCCATTCTTGTACACTAATGCCCCAGTTTCATCCCCACCCCTGCAGAGAAAACCCTATGGCAGCCTGCCTCTGCCTCATCTTTAGTGGATTCCACAGATGTTCGGCTTCAAATCTCCCTCCCTCCACTTTTTGCTTTGCCCCAGCCCCCAAATCCATCAGGCGCTCTCTGTCCTGCTACAGACATCTCTCTAGTCAGGGAAACAAGTAGGCTTAACAGCAGATCTTCGCCTCACCCTCAGCTCCTCCCAATCCAACCCCCTAATCTCATTCCTAGCTGTACACGAGAACACTTGCCTAGGCCGCCCTTCTCGCCCTGTCCCCATCTCCAGTGGATCCCATAGAAGCCCCCTAAAATCCCTCCCACATATCTCTGCCATGGCCTGTCCTCTAACTCCAGCAGGCATGCCTGGGAATCCACAGGCCACACTGGGAGGTTAACAAGTTGGCTAATTGCAGATCTTCATCTCTCCCTCTGCTCCTTCAAGTCTAATCCCCCAGTCTCATCATCAGCTCTGCAGCAGAATACCTGCTGCCGTCTCTCTCTCCCTCCTAGCTCTATCTCCAGTGGATCATACAGACCTTTTTGCAAACTTCCTTCTACCCAACATGGCTTTGTTCCATCCCCCAACTCTAGAAGGCAACCCTGAGAACCCACAGGCCATTCTGACGAGGGAAGCAAGTTGGCTTACCTGCAGACCTTCACCTCTCCGTCCATTTCACGAAGTGTAATCCCCATTCTCATCCCTAGCAGACCCTCTGGGGCCTGTATGATCCATGTATCAAACTCTCTGCTGGGGCCTCTCCTCATCCTCTGCCCTCATTCCCAGGGGACTAAGCAGATCCTGGTGGAATACCCTGATTTCCTCCCTCCTTGGAACCCTGAACTTCCCCTAGCCCATGCCCATTCCCAAATGCCATGTCCCAATACATGTTTTATCTAAAGTCCCCAGGACCCACACCTATCAGGACCCCAGAAGATTTCCCTGCCAGGCAACACACAGCCACCCCACTCTCTTAACAACCAGAAAGGAAACAGAAACCAAAGAACAAAACGTCTACCCAACAGAGACAAGACCAGATATCAGGACCCAGAATAACAATCTTCCCAGTCCCAGATGGCTAAAGGCCAGCTTAAAAACACAATCAGTAACAGCCAGGAGAATATGCCTCCATTACAGCCAAGCAACATTACCTAGCTAGCAGGTCCTGAGTGTTCTAACATGGCTAAAGTCCAAGAAAGAGACCTTTAAACAGCCTGTAAGCATATGATAGAAGTCTTTGAAGAAGAAAAAATGAATCCAGGAAAATACAAACAGTGGAAGGAAATAAAGAAAGCCGTTCAAAACCTGAAAGTAAAAACAAAATCAATAAGGAAAACCAAAACTGAGATAAAGCTCAAAATGAAAAATTTAGGAACTTGAACAGGAAGTGTAGAGACAAGCCTCAGCAACAGAATATAAGAGATGGAAGAGAGACCCTCAGGCCTTGACAACGTAACAGAAGAAACAGATACCTGAGTCAAAGAAAAGGTTAAATCTAAAAAACCTCCTGACATAAAACATCCAGGATATCTGGGACACTACAAAAGGACTACATCTAACAACAATGGATATGGAGGAAAGAAAGTACCCAGATCAAAGGCATAGAAAATATTTTCAATGAAACCATAGCAGAAAATTTCCCCAATTAAGGGATGAGATGGCTATCAAAGTAGAAACAAACAGGAGGAAAAAAAAACCCAGATCAAAGGAACAGAAAGTATTCCCCTAGGCATCAAAAATTTCCCTAAACCTAAAGGAGATGGCTAGTAAAGCACAAGAAGCAGACAGAACACCCGTTAGACTGCACCCTTCTATAGAGTAATCAAACCAGCAGTAACCGTGCAGAACAACAGTAACAACAGCAACAAGAGAATATTAAAAGATGCAAGGGGAAAAGACAAAGTCAACCTATTAGAATCACACCTGACTTCTCAACCGAGGCTTGAAAATGTGCTGCAGAATCTGAGAGACCACAGATGCCAGCCCAGATGACTAAGCAAAACTTTCAATCACAATAGATGGAGAAGATAAGATGCTCAATGATAAAACTAAATTTAAGCAACATCTATCTTCAAATCTAGCCTTACAGAAGGTATTGGAAGGTAAATTCTAACCTTATGAGGTTAGGTACATCCAAGAAAACACAGGAAATAAAGCCAGATCAGCAGAGTCAAAAGAAGAGAAAACACACACACACACACACACACACACACACACACACACACCAACACCAACAATAGCAACAAATAACAGGAATGAAACAGGGATGAAAAAATGTAGTCACTGGCATCTCTCAACATCAACTATGTCAATTTCTCAATATAGACAGAGACTAACAGAATGTATGCAAAAAACAGGATCCATCCTTCTACTGCATCAAACAAACACTCTTTAGCACCAAGGATAGACATCACCTCAAGGTAAAGGGCTAGAAAAAGATATTCTAAGCTAATGAACCTAAGAAACAAGCTGGTATAGTCATTGTAATATCTTACAAAATAGAGTTGAAACCAAAATTGATTAGAAGAGATAGGGAAGGACACTACATACTCACCAAAGGAAAACAAAGCCATCAAGGAAACCCTAAATTGCTAACATCCATGCCCCAAACACAAGGGTACCCTAGTTTGTAAAGGAAACCCTATTACAGCTTAAATCACACATTGACTATCACATACCAATAGGGGAAGCCTGCAACATCCAATTCCCAGCAATATACAGGTCAAAAACTAAACAGAATGGTGGAGATAAGTGCCATTTTAAATCAAATGGTCCTAACGGCTATGTACAGAAGATTTCACCCAAACACAAAAGAGTATACCTTCTAATCAGAAGCTCATGGAACTTTTCCCAAAATTGACCACATTCTTGAACACAAAGGGAGTCTCAAGAGATACAAGGAAAATCAAAATAACCCCCTGCACCCTATCTGACCAACTTGGATTAAAGCAACAACAGAAGCCTTACAAACTCTTGCAAACAAACAACTCAGTTTAGTAAAAACAACCATCTGACTAAAACCAATCTACAGATTCTTCACAGATCTTGACAGGAAAATTTCAGTTTCATATGGAAACATCACACACACACACACACACACACACACACACACAAAACCAGGATAATTAAAACAATCTGCTAGACACCTCACCATTTCTGATTTCAAATTATATGATAGTTACAGTGTCTCTTCACAGCAACGGAAACCCTAACTAAACATGTAGTAGTAAAAACATCCTAGTTTAGGTACAAAGCAGATATATAGTCAAGGGAACAGAGTAGAGGATCTGATCCTTGTGCTTCATACTCCAGGCTTCCTGGCCTGTGAGCTTCCAAGTTCTCCCAACTCCACCTTCCATTTCACTGTAGGAATGCTGGATTTACAGACACCTACCACTGTGTCCAGCATTTTATGAGGGCTCCGGGACTCAAACTCCGGTCATTAGGCTAGCTCAGCTAATGCCTTTATCCACTAAGCTATCTATCTCCCTGGCTTGAGGGTAAGAGTTTCTAAAACTTATTCTTAGATGTATTTTTACCTTATCTGTGTGAGTGGTTTACCTGCAAGTATGTCTACATATCACATGTGTGCAGTTTCTGTGAAAGCCAGAAGAAGGCATTGGATCCTCTGGAACTATAGCTCCAGCTGGTCTTGAGCTATCATGTGGGTGTTAGAAATTGAATCTGGTGGGCTCTCTGCAAGAGGAGCAAGTGCTTTTAACCACCATCTCTCTCTAGCCCACAATATTTTTAATGAGATATGTAGTTCTAGGTATTGTGAAACTTGTTCTGTAGACTAGGCTGGCTTTGAAATCAGAGAGATCTTTCCACCTCTGTTTCCCTGAGTTCTGGGATTAAAAGAGTGGCCTACTACACTGGGCAAAGTAAGACATTTTTTATTAGGTTAAATTACTTATAAAAGAAAGTATTCTTTCTTAGCCTACTATGTAACACCTTACCTCCAATACCAAGTTTATATACCTGTGAAACAATGTTTATAAGACTCTGAGTTAAAAAGACTGAACTTTGAAATTTTATCCATACCTAATCAAAGATCACAGGTAAACTCCAAATATTACTACCATTTTAAGAACATCAAATGTTAACACTGATAAGGGAAGACGTACAGATATAAAGAATCAAGGACTTCATGGGAAAAGCTGTCAGAGACCTAACTGCCACTACTGAATGAATGGCCTGGGTATCAAATAATTTTACCAGCGTGTTCTACCAAATCTTACAAGGACAGATGTTTTATTTAAATTAACCTAGAAATCGCAGACCAATTTCACAAGAATAAGGAACACACCCGAAACAGGATTATAAGGAATCCCCAGAAGAAACTACTTGCTGACATTTACTGTAGAATCTGTGTATGTATTACAGCCAACAAAAAAGAAAGCTAATAGCGAGTCTAAACCACCAGAGTTCCCAACAAGGCTCCATGTATCTTTTGCAACTCTGATTTGTCACAAACTCTTGACACTATCATTAATTGCTGCAGCTTTTAGAGGAAATAGTTGATAATGTGTATAAGAATTTTTAAAAGTTCAGATCCAGAGGGATACAAACAAAAACAAAAGACATGAATGTGGTAAGGAGATTAGTAGGAAACGGGTGGACAGGGGAGGGAGAAAGATAAGAGTGTGGGGGATGAGAATAGTCAGAATGCAAGGCATTTATTAAATTGCTAAAGAACAAATTGAAGTTATAAAATGTTCATATACTTTAATCAAATAATAGCATTCCTAAAAAACAAGAGTAATATTTGCGTATTAAAGGTAGTGATTGTGTGCAATTATGTAAATATACAAAAAATGTTGAATTGTGTATTTAATATGAGTTAAGTGCTTTTTAATTAGCTTATAAACTAATGGTTTCCTTCTGGTACTTTCACACATACTTTGCCTTGACTGATTCTACACTCCGCCCTTCCCATCTCTAGGACCCTCTATTTCCCTGCTGTACCCTTTTACATCCAATATTCTCCTTCAACTTTAATAACTCATATGTTCTACTATCTTCCACACCCTACCTCTTGAGGCTTCCTTTTCTCTTCCTAACTTCATGATTTATAAATTATGCTTCAATACGCTGCTAGAAAATTCAGGCTAAAAACAATATAAAACACACACAATACTTTGAGTACTAGGATAGTCATCGCTGTATAACTAACCACAGTATAAATAACTGAAAGAGCCAGTTCACTATAAAGTCTATTCAACTACACATCATCATAATATATGTACATGTACATATACATACATACATGTACACATGCATATATTGTGAGGTTGATATCAGAAATGCAGACATGAATGGGACCCTGCCTCTGAACATGGAGGAATTCTCAGGCAGGCAGGACACAAAACAACTTAATCCAAGTAGATAAGGAATTGTGGAAAGGAGTTAGCTAGGTATTCTCTGAGTGAGTACCATATCCACCTGACAATGGATCTAGGTCTGTTCTCCAGACAGAATGGTCTTGCAGGGAGATGAAAATTATATAACCACCAGACAAAAGAGACACAGAGGAGGGTAAGATGGGAGAGGAGGAAGAGAAAGGAAAGGGAAGTGAGGGGAAGAGGGAAGCCACTCATCCTCAAATACTCCCCTGGACCAAGAAGAGGACAAAGCGGGCCTTGAGCTACCATGTGGGTCCTGGGAATTTCATCTGGGTTCTTTGCATGAGCTGTAAGTGTCCTTAACTATGAAACCACCACTCTATCCCCCAATACTTTTTTCTGAGTCAGAGACTCAGTATGTTGTAAATGGAACTTTTAATCTACAGATGTAATTGTCATCTCAGAGGCTTACTGCCTCCGATCTGCTAACCTAGGCCAAGTCCTGGAAGCTTCTACCCTCCATATAATATAATCTAGGCCTAGAATGTTTTCAGCCTCTGAGTCTTGCTGCTAAATAAGCTTACCCTTTGTAGTTCCTTATGAACTCTGGCTGGCTAGATCGACTCAGCTGTTTTGGCTCAAACCTCCTCTCAAAACTGACTGGTACAATCTGGCTTCTCTTAGTTTCTCCTGAATTGCTCTTCTTGACCTCATACTAACTTTGACAATAGTGATCTAATCTTCTGGCTCCTTCTCTTTCTATGGCTTGTTCTCTCTTCAACCTGTCTTTGTATAACTGTCCTGGTAAAACTGCCTGCATTCTCTGCCTTCCCCTTAAGTAGCTTCCTTTTCTTCTCTTTGCTTGTGAGAGTTATGCCTATCCTATTCTGTCAAATCTTTCTATGATTCATCACTTTGTCTGCCCCTCAATTAGACAGCACTACCAAACTTGGGTGCTTCCTTCAACAAACTAAATTTGCCTTCACTGATTGGGAGCAAAGTGTGTGCTAAGGGATAAACAAAACCACACCTAGAAAACAGTTTTTTTCATTAAATAATACAATCTTAGGGTCCACAGTGTGATCAAATATCCTGCAACATGATGCAGTCCTAGATATCCTGACGCTTGCTATGTAGACCAAGCTGGATTTTAATTTAGACAGATCTTCCTCCTTTTGTCTCTGAGCTCTGTGATTAGAGGCATGAGCCTACCACACTGGGCTTGGTAAGATATTTTTAATAGGTATACAAATTATTTAGAAAGTAATCTTTCTTAGTCTGCCACATGACCCCTTAGTTTTAACTGAAGAATCCTTCCCAATAACCTGAGAAGCTCCATTTCTACCACTATGTCACTTATTAGCTTTCATCTTCACTATTGGAGGCGTGCCAGTCTAGGTGGGTTTTAGTCTCCCAGTCCTTTCTGAAGCATAGGCAGAATAGGGTGGGAGGACTGGAAAACATGTAGGTGAATATAAAAAGCCTTTCCCCACCTGCACCCCCCCTTTTTGAGACAGGATCTTACTGTTTAGCTCTGGCTATCCTGGAACATTGTCTGTATACCAGAGTGAACCCAAATTTAGAGATCTGCCTGCCTCTGCCTCCAAAGTACTGGGATTAAAGGTGTGTATCATTATGCCCAGCCAGCAAAGCTCTTCGCTGAGGCCTCTTTTGCTAATGATTTTAGACCCTTTTCAAGTTTCTTAGGATCTGATGGGGGAAAAAGACAAAAAATAATTGAGTTTGCAGTGTGATAAATTCTGGGAGAAGCACTGTCCTAAAAGAAGGACTAGAGCTAGTATGGAGTTAGGAAGGGTTTCTTAGGGGTAATAATCTTAGCTCAATGCAGCAAATGGTTCAGTAGAGCACTGGAGGTCAGAGTTACTACAGAACTAATTATTACATTGACTGTTTGATTTTGTATGGGGGGAGAAGCATGTGGGCTGCAGCACATGTGTGGAAGAGAGAGGGAAATTTGCACCAGTTGGTTTTCTCTTTCTACCACATGGTTCTTAGGGATTAAACTCAGCCTGTCAGGCTTAGTGGCAAGAACCTTTACCCACCAAGCCATCTCATCTACCTGCTGTATCTCTATTTTACATACTTTCCAAAAGAATTGGAAATGATCTTCAATTATTAAAAGATGGTTAAGTATAGTGAGATATATCCACATTTTCCTATTCTATGCAGCAAACTTTTTAGCACTTAGCACATGTACACACTGCTACAGTGTCACACTGCTTGGCAAACAGCCAATATTTACTAAATTAATGAACTAAATTAATGCCTAGACTAGGCAACAAATATTACAAAGAACATTCTAATAGATGTGCTGGCTAGGTTCATGTCAATTTGATGTAAGCTAGAGTCATTCTGAAAGAGGAAACCTCAATTGAGAAAATACCCCTACCAGACTGGCTTATGGGGAAAACTGTAGTACATTTTTTGGATCGATGATTGACAGAGGGTGGAGTTCAATGTGGCCAGTGTCATTCCTGAGCTGGTGGGTGCCACAGAAAGCAGGCTGACAAAGGGGTCAAGGACACAGCAAGAAAACCCACAGAATCAACTGCCCTGGCTCATAGTGGCTCACAGAGCCTGAACTGACAACTAGGGGGCCTGTGTGAGAGTGACCTAGGTCTTCTGTATATATGTTACAGTCGTGTAGCTTGGTCTTCTTGTGGGACTCCTACGAGTGGGAGCGGGAGCTGCCTCTGACTCTTTTTCTGGCTTTTGAGACCCCTTTCCTCATACTGGGTTGCCTCCTCTGGCCTTAATACAATGGGAGGTGCCTAATCTTGCTGCAACTTAATATGCCATGTTTGGTTGCTATCCATGGGAGGCCTGCCCTTTTCTGAAGAGAAAAGGAGTTGTTGTTGTTGTTGAAAAGGAGGCAAGGTGGAAGGGGGACTGGAAGGAGAGGAGGGAGGAGAAACTGTGGTTAGGAGGGAAAATAAATAAAGGGAAGGAGAGGAGAGGAGGGGAGGGGAGGGAAGGGGAGGGAAGGGAGGGGAGGGGAGGGGAGGGGAGGAGAGGGGAGGGGAGGGGAGGGGAGGAGAGGAGAGGAGAGGAGAGGAGAAAAGCAAGCAAGCAGGCTGAGCAAGCTAGCAATCAGCATTTCTCCATGGCTTCTGTATCAGTTTCTACTTCCAGGTTTCTGCCTTGAGTTCCTTCCTTGACTTACCTTAGTGATGGACTGTGATGTGGAAGTGTAAGATGAAATAAAATCTTTCCTTCTCAAGCTGCTTTTGGTCATGGTGTTTTATCACAGCAACAGATACCCTAATTAAAACAATAAAGATACTTCTTAAAGGACTGCTACAGCTAACAACCTAAAAGCCTACAAAACCACAATAATATGAATGACATCCTTACAATGATCCTATAGTATATGTGCTATGATAGTCCTGTTTTATAGACAAGGAATCAGGAGTTAGGGAACCACACAAACGTAATATAACATAAAATAATTCAGAACACATGCCTTCATACTGCCAACTTATCCCAAAAATGGGCAAAAAGTAAATCAAGTGGTTCAGACAAGGAATAGGCAAATGATCAGAAATATATGAAAAGATATCCAATCTTATTAATAATCGAAGAAAAACAAGTGAAAACAGAGACCCCCCCCATGTTTAGTGCCTATAATGATTTGTGCAACTGATAATAGAATTGGTGAATTGTCTCCCCACTCCCCTCTCTCTCTCACAGACACAGCCATAGACATAAACACACCCACACCACTGGTGGGAAAATATACCATATGCATAGGCCAAATTAGCAATATCAAAGTTGAAATCTCTTTATATCTTTGTATAATTTATTTTATATGTGCATATGTGGGAGGGGGAACCATAGAACGCATGTGGACATCAGAGGAAACTGGAGTTGGTTCTCTCCTTCCAACTTTACATGGTTTCCAGGAACTGAACTCAGGCTGCCAGGCTTACTCAGCAAACATCTCTGCCTGGTGAGCCATCTCATAGGCCCATGAATTTTCTTTTTATAGAAATAGTTTCACAAATATCCAAAGTTATTTATTACAAGGTTATTCCTAAAGGAGAGGAGGAATCCCTGGGACTGTTCTAATTTCCACCCACAAGGGTGTGTTTAAATAAATTATAATACCTATGGGTTTAATACTGCAACTCCACTAAATAGTGGATTTTTATAGAAAGACCTCCATGATTAATTGGCATATGGCCATGTCGAAAAAGAGAAATGGCACATAATATGTAGACTACCATTTTATTAATGTCGATATAATATTGTGATATAACTTGCTATAGAGATGAAATTACATAATTATAACACTCCCATTACCCTAGGCTAAGGAAAGGCATGGGGAATAAGACATAAAATATTAAAAGGGATGAAAACAGAGAAGCCTCATATTTTAACTGTATGTTCTAAGATGTATAGAAGAGTGTGGGTTCTGGCAGCATACTGCCAATTTTGTAGCTGAGCCATGTACTTTCTAGAAGGGCAATTATTAGTAGCCACCCCTCCCCCCAGCCTTAGGTTCTTTATTTGTGACATAGAGATAACTGTGCCTCCGTCTTAAGATTCTTATGAGGCTAAATTAATCAATGTAAAGCAATTACCCCCCACCAGGTACAGAGAAAAAGCAACGAATCAACACGAGCTATTATTTTCTCAAACTAGGCACTGTGCCAAAGGTTCGTATATTTATTGAAGTGACACAACATCCTTTGCTTCCCATGGAGTCTCACGGCTAGATCCCTCAGAGCCCCAGTGCCTAGTGTATATTCCAGGTCCCACTTCAGGATCCTCTCCACATGGACTTGCCCTTACTCCCCTCCTTTCATGGTTGAGGGAACTGAAGGTCAGTGGGATGGTTCTCTAGAAAGTTCCCTGGCTCTATAAGGATGGTCTGATCTCAAAATCGATTGAGTTACGTTTTACTACTCCAGAGGGAGAAGAAGAAAACAGAAAGAGACGGCACAGAACAGGGGGAGTGAGAATGTGGAAAGAGACTACTTTGTTTTTTATCTTTAGCAGAGGCCTGAGATACCTTAGGGCCAAGGCAGAAGGGGGTGGGGTGGGGTGGGCGGGGCTGAGTCAGAGGCTAGGATGAAAGCTGCTTCCCAGCCCAGCCCACAGCACTCACCGTCTTTGCTTCGTCCTCAGTGCAGGGCAACAGGTAAGAGGTACTTTCAGTGTTCTTTCTGGGCTTTCAAGTTGACCCTGGGTGACTAGACCTGACTTTTGACCTTCACAGAAACTGTCTCTTCTGTTTTGGGTTTTTTCCTTTCTCCCCCGCCCCCTCCACCTTTGATTAGTTTCAGGTATATTTATCTTAATTCGCTGATTCTCCGACATTCCTGCTTTCTGTTACTTTTCCCTTGAAAGACTTTTCTCTGGATCTCCTCAACCCCTTAACCCAATTTCTGTCTCCTTCTTTAACTCTGTATCTTAGTCTCCTTCTTCTGTTTCTTTCTCTTGCTCTCCTCCGTTTCTCTAGGAAAGGCATCTTAACATTTTTTTCCCCAAAATTTTCATGCCCTGTCGTCGCCTGACCCTTTCCCAATCTGCTTGGCCGAGAGCAGAGTAGAGTGCAAGGTTTCAGAGCCTTGGGGATTGGGGGTCAGATCCAGGGAAGGGAAACCAGAGGCTTTTGTAGGGGGTGGTTAAGGATGGTAAGGCAAGATGCAGGAATTGAGAGGTTGCAAAATTAGTAGAAATAAAGGGGGGAGGTAGAAGGGAATTGTCATTGTGCAGACAAAGCAGATTTGGAATCTCACTCTTAAGTCACCGTAAGATCCCAGGCAGGTCATTTATCCTTGGACAAAAGTTTCCACAATTTTTTTAGTTTTATGGTATACATTCTTCTGTTTTTAACTTTCCTGTGATTTTCCAGGGTGGGAAAGAGGGGGCTAGGAGGGGAGATAAGGCCTGATGTTTCACTGGAAGAAGCAAGAGATTCTTTTCCAGACTTAAATGATTCTTAAAATCAGGCCACAAGTAATGGGAGACAGGGGACAGAAAAGCTGCAAGAGTGGCTTCTGGCTTTCCTGCAGGGATGGTGGCCCAGCTGATCTTCTTGGCCTATGGAACTGCAAATTGGGTGCTGACCTAAAAGGGGGGAAAAAAAAACCTTTGCGTAATGATGCCACTTGTCCTGAGAATTCCTGTCTCTCTTTGATTTTGTTTTAAGATTACTCGTAATCTTTTCTATGCAGTGGGGTGTATAAATCATTAAGAGGTAGAATGAATTAATAAATGTTCAATAGTACTTCAAATCCCACTTTAGAATATTTGGGGAAAGCGTTGGTCATAGAAGATAAATACACAGTAAAGGGGCCTATATTACTGTAACAGAGTGGCTTGGTGTCTAGAATCAAGTTCTCAGCTAAGAAAATACGGAATGTTTGGACTACAGATTCGTGGTGCCTAAGTTAGGGGTTTCTGGAGCCAGGCTGCCTAAGTTGAAATGTTGCTTCTTTTACTTAACAGTTTTGTCACCTGGGTGAGTATTAAGATCTTTTGGGGCCTTAGTGTCTATTTCCAACACTGTCCTGAGAACTGAATAAGTCTATTATGTGAAGCATTGACAATGGCCAGAACTCTGTTAATGTCTGAATATCAGGACCAAAAGATAAATTATGAAATTTCCAATCTAATCTAATGTCTGGGGAGAAAGTAAAGTTCAGAAGGGGTGGAGGGGGGGAGGGGAGCCAAAGTTCACACACAGTAAATTGTAATAAAAATGAGAGAAAAATCTCATCTCCAGCTTTCCAGACTTAGCCAGATATATGCGTGGTGGAACTCTGATATGTTTATGATGTGACTCCTTGGCTCCAGCGTATATGTTTTGTTTTGTTTGAGAAAAGATCTGCTACTTAGTCCTGACTGGCTAGGAGCTATGCAGCCCAGGCTAATATGCAATTTAGAATCCTGTTGTCTCAGCTTCCTGTGGTGTCAAAATACCCAGCTAAGAGATACCCAGCTAAGAGATACCCAGCTAAGAGACTATGTTCTTAATCCCCTCAATCGCCTGAAATGTTTCCTCTAGTCAGCTTTATTTATTCCCTGCTCATATTAAGTAATGTTCTGGAATGGATGTTAAGAGTCCAAATACAAAGCCCTGGGTTATAATGATGTTCAGGAAGATCAGGGTAGGACAAGAGAAGTTATAACTGGAGCTTTAAAATGAACTCAAGAATTCAATTCACATGAAGAAGAACTCTATATCTTTGCCAGGACCCTCAGTATATCATGGCCCACAGACCCACAAAAAATTGTAGTGCACTGGACCTTTTCTGGTTTTGTACATGGAAAGCAGGCCTTAATCCACCATCATTCCAAGGCAGGACTTTGCCTCTAATCTTAATGGCTCCCTGTCTCACTATTTACTTCAGTGCTATTGTCAGTGTCAGAGAGTTTGTATAAACCTGCAGGAACCTGGGCCATCCATCTTGACTCCCTACAGACTGCCAGAGCCAGCCTTGGCCAGATGCTCAGACGTGATTCCAGGAAGGGGTTCTTCTTCTCTCCCACGCCCTGGGCTCATCTTAGGGAGTAGCCAGACTCAAATGGTGATAAACTCTAGGGGCCTTATCTAAGGTCTGCAGGCTCAGCCTTGAGTGCTTTAGCCTTCATGACCAGGCAGTCAGAAGGGTGAAACTTATTTCCAGATATGAGGTAGGCACTGGAGCCAACCAATGGCCTACTGAGTGATGTAAGTACTGATCAAAGCTAAGACCCAGAAAGGAGAAGAGCCTTGTCCAAAAACATCGAACAAAGAAGCTAGGAAGCCAGACTGCAAATACGAAAAATCTAACATTTTATGCACCAGCCACCATGCTGAAAAGTTCACAAGGTTTATTTTGTTTTGTTTTGTTCGTTTGTTTCATTTAATACTTCCAACCAGCTTTCTGCTTTTTGTCATTCCAGGGCCCATGTGACCGGGCCTACAAACCAACTCAGGCTGCGGTGACAGCCTGGGAAAGGGAGGGAGGATGTTCTAAGATACAATAAGATGACTGGGTTGCTTTGTAAAGTAAGAGTCGGGTGCTTGTTCTGTGGGATTAGCGATATAAAAGAAGTTGCCAATAGGATAGGCCCAAGAATTCCTCCTGCTCCCCTCTCCCTCATATAATAAGTGTATTATTATGTGTACAGCGTATATTCAGTAATATACATTGATCCTTTAGCTTTCTTGGCAGAGCTAAGGCCTTCCCACTTTCCCTCCTATCTCTCCTGTTAGTTGTGCTGTCCTGTATCTTGTTCCCACCTGTTGATTCGGACTCTACAATTGGCTCCTTTTCTTCCAATCTGTTTCTCCCTCTTGTTCCGTCTTTCATTTCGGTATGTCTCAATCTAACCTCCTTAGAGGCCTCTTCCTTCCCCCCCTTCACCCCTTTCTTTCTTAAATATAGATTTATTATTTTCAATTATGTGTTCATGTTTGGGTTGGTTCTGTCACAGGTACGTATACATGAGTGCCAGGCCAGTGGAAACCGGAGGCATCAGATCTCCTGGAGCTGGAGTTGAGGCAGTTGCGAGCCACACACATGAGTGTCGGGAAGCAACCTGGAAGAGCAGTACTTCCTCTTCACCGCTGACCCATTGCTTCTGTCGCTCCCGCTGTCTCTTGAGCATCACTGCAGGAGGGTCCAGTTCCCCTCCCTTAGTCTGTGTGCCCCGTGCAGTTGCTGGGTTCCTTTCTCTCCTGCTTAATTTTTAGTCTTTATAATACTCTAGGCTATCTGACGTCCCTTTTTGTTTGTTTGTCCCTCCCAGTATGTTTCCTGCTTCTCCTTCTTTTGTCTTATCATCTTGCCCTACTTTCTGCACCTCCCATCATGCTCTTGTCTTATTTCTCAACATCAGTCTTTCTCTCCATATCCCTTTCTATCTCTACCATGCTCTTCTTCCTTCCAGTTCTGACGTCTTTCTCTTTCTCAGTTTCGGGTCTTCCTCTTCCACCACTACACTTTTATTCGCTCTCTTCTATCTTTCTGAAGTTGTCTTGAATCTTCCCCTACCTCCCCGTGCCCCCCTATTGAAGATCACAGTAATTCATTAATTTACTCCAAAAGTCAGTCAGTAGTCAATGAGAGTTAAGTGTCATTTGCTTCATCTTTTTCTATTCACTTTTCCCTGTCTTTTCTCCAGCCCCCTTCTTAGCCTTTGTCTTCTTTACTGATCTATGTAGATTACATCTTTCAGCCTCTTTGGGTCTTATTTTTACCCCCCTCCTTTATCAGAGTTTAACCAAAAAGTCAAGAAAAAATCCAAACATATCAAAATACCAACCTGGTGGTACATAGCCTGTAGGGCACATGACTGCCATTTCCTGTTTTCAGGATCTCAAGTTGACAGCTGACTTTAAGCTCCTTTCTCCTCTCTGGTAGAGCATTCTCTGAACACAGGAGGACTAGCCTCAGGAGCTCCTGTAAATAGCATCTGTGGACAGAGTCTTCATTTGGTTGAGGATAGTAGTCTTTGGAAGACAGTAAGTAGGTGTTGATCACAGGGTGGATTGTCATCTGTCACTCTGTAGCACAAAGTCACTTCAATGATCTTTACAATTACTGAGAAGCTGGTGGCCAGAGTAAATCAGAAGCCAAGATTTCCCGCCTCTAGTTAGACCTTGCTGGCTTCTCTAGTGGTGTTTCTCATTTCTCCCTGCATTTTAACACTAGGACTCCTTGCTGAGAAGGATAATGAGGGGATCTCTGAGGAAGGCAACTAGCTTTGAGTGGGAAACTAAAGGCAAAGAATGAAACAGGCATGACTTTAGGCTTTTGACCAGGCTCTCATGATGGAATCTCATCTCTTTCACAATTTCTATAGGACTTTGGGCTCAGGATGGTGGCAGCAGCTATGTTGCTACGGTCCTGTCCAGTGCTCTCTCAGGGCCCCACAGGCCTCCTAGGCAAAGTGGCTAAAACCTACCAGTTCCTATTTGGTAATGGACGCTGCCCCATCCTGGCCACTCAAGGACCAACCTGTTCTCAAATCCATCTTAAGGCAACCAAGGCCGGAGGAGGTAAGAAGAGGTTATTGGCAAATGGGAATTTCTGGGTCATAAAGACAAAGTTCCAAATCTGACTATCATTTCCTAATAGCTTGGAGAGGCAATGTGAAAATGTCAGGGCAAGATGGGCTGACCTAAAAAAATATATACTTAGGATAGCTATAGAGTAAATATAAATTACTCTATAAATTCCAAGGTATTTCTAGACTCACATACTATACTTCAGCCATGCTGAACAAAGTTAAATTGTTCAAATCTATTCCCTTGTCCTACAATCCCTTGCCTTTGCTCTTGACATACAGCCTTCTCCTATACAATTATATCCCCTCAAATTTCTCATTAAAAGCTGAATTTGGACATTATGGCTTCTGCAAATCTGGCTTAGCCTCCTCTTGGTCTCATCCCTTAGATCTCGTAGGTTTCATTTGTCCTGTCCTCCCTCCTATCCCATAGTTCCCAAGGTGTTATCAGTATGTGCTATTTCTCCCTGCTTAGGAACTCCCCTAACAGTGAGACCAGGTTCATTTAACTCCTTATCTCTATCCTAGGGGTCTCTAGGATATAGTAAATCTCAGTAATCATTGCTGAGCTGAATTCATAGCTAAGAATGAATGTGCAATTACTCTCTTACCTTGTGTAGACTCTCCATCTTGGGCTAAGAGCCATTGTCCTTTCATGCTGTCAGAACTCCAAGACGGGAAGAGCAAGATTGTGCAGAGGGCAGCGCCAGAAGTCCAAGAGGATGTCAAGACTTTCAAGACAGGTTGGAGTCAACATCCATCTTACCCAACCTCCATTCCTAAGCACTGAGCCCACATTTATCAGATTCTTGATCTAGGCAAACCCAAGAAAAGCTAGTGGACATTTCATGATGGGAAGTTTTGGTCTTTTGCAGGGGAGCCATAATACAGTTGCCAACACATACACATGCACAACTTCCCCCCCAACTTTTAACTGTCAGTCTAAAATGGGACCTCTTTTGCCTCAAGTGGCTAAATGGAATCCCAAAGGCTAGGATCTCAATTGAAGCAAACCATATTGTGTTTGTATTAAGGAAAAAGAGAAGAGGATAGATGCTTCCTTTAGTTTTGACGCAGTCTATTAATTAGCTTTTGTCTCCCCCCCCAAAGTATCTTGCATTATCAATTTTAGTAATAGAAATTCAAAGATGGTTTTGTTTTCAACAAAACAATCTTTATATGGGTATAGAGTTCAAGGACAACCTGGGACAAGTACCCAAAAGAATTACACTCAAGCAATGATCATACTATTGGCATCTTTTACAGGCCACTTTGAGTAATCATTAAGAACGAAACAGGTCAAATATTGAAATTGAACGATGTTCAGAAAAAAAAAACTAATATGTACTCCCAAGCCCAGGGACCAGGGCGCATAGCCTGGTTACCTTACCTAAAAGGCAACAAAGTACGAGCCACCTTAAAGAAGGCTTCTGGTCATTCTAGGCATTGCTACTGTGGACACCAGTGGATGCTTACTTTGCAGACACATACTCCAGAAGCCTTGTACACTTTCTAAACTTGAATTTCTATATATTACCCCGAACCTAAATAGGACAACGAACACTGTCTTGTTTTCTCTCTTCATGCCAATGAGTTCCATATTCCCTATCAGACCTGCTGAGCTCCATGGATTCAACCACCCGAAGCCATTCATCCCCTCATTTCCAGGATCCAGAGCAGACTGATGGGGCACCTCCCAACCTGATTCAGAACAATATGACTGGTGAGTTTGCCAAGATAGGAATGAAGGGCACAGGAACAGTAGCTGCTGAAAGGGTGTGTGACACAGAAGAAGAAAGGAAATGTGAAGACTTTTAAACCAAAGAAACTTCAAAAGGAAGTGCTAGTGTTGCTAGGGCTGTTTTCTATAATTAAGCCAGTTCACTCAAGGACTTACCTCAATCATCTACGATAAGAAAAATAAACTGCCATCTATAGTAATGTGGTGAGTCTAGCTCATTCTGATGTCTCATTAAAAATCAGGCTTCCCTCCACTCTTCTCCACACTCCCTCAAAATCTCTCTCCCTTCACAGATTCCCTTTCTGTCTCTTATGTCTATTTTTCATAATGGAATTCACTTCATTTCTCTAATATAGGAATAAAAGTATTTTTTAACAGATAGAGGAAAATAGTGAATTACCATTTACTATTAGCTTTTTATTATATTTTCTTTCAGACATATCTTCCTATGGCTATATACACACAGAGGCACAGACACACGTGCACACATTTATACACAGAAAGAGAGAATTTCCCATTCACTCTCATTATCATAATCACTGTCTGCTTTGTCCACTTACCAAGGTGACCTCATATCACTTATCCCTTTGTGTCCATCCACACAGAGCTGCATAATCACTATTAATGGCTGAATCCTGTTCTATGGTGTGGATACACCATTATTCATGTAATTTAGGACCTATAATTCAGGCTTTTATATCCTTTCTGTTAGCTTTACATCCACATGAATATACCCAAAGAAATCTAATGGTCTTTACCTTTTTCATTATCTACATCAATGTGTCACTTCCTTACTGGGCATTAATTTGCTATATGACCTTGGTCCGGCTAGCTGTTCTTTTCATGTCCCAGTCACTTCATCTGTCACAGATACTAACAGAATTCTCCATATAAGGTTGCTATGAGAAACCAAAAAAACAAAACAAAACAAAACAAACAAAAAAACAAAAACAAAAACAAAACAAAAACAAAACCCCAGCATCTTCAAGGGTCTGGGAAGTAGGTTTTGTATGTATTGGGCATTCATTAATGCCAGTTATGATAATATAATAAGACACTAGCCAGCTTTAATCACAACCACCATTATTATTATGCTTCTGTTGATACTCCAATTATTCCATATCAATTATCAGTGTTGTCCTCAGAGTCTCACACCTCAGCAAGAAAAGAATTCTAAGTGCCATTCTACATAAGAGGATATTAAAACATAAGAGGATTCTTTTAAAACCATTTTTTGACCTTGAATTGTTGTGGTTGGCACCCAAAGTAATGGGTCATGGCATGCCCACACATATGTGTTATAAGATTTTATTCTCATTTGTTCCTCTCTCCCCTGGCTCCTCTTCTTTAATTAGTCCTCTCTATTACTGTGCCTATTGCATATATTCCCTTTCTATTTTTTGACCTATAAACACTCATGTACCAATACATACATGATATACGTAGGTTAAATTTTAAGTCCCACATATATATGAAAGAACACATACAATATCTGTCATTCTGTCTGGTTTAAATTGTATAACATAATGATTTCCAGGTCTAGCAGTTTTCCAGAAAATGCCAGGCTTTCAATGTTTATAGCCACACAACATTACAATGTTTTTGTTTATAGACATCTAGGCTGGTTCGATTTCTAAGCTATTATGCAGAGTGTAGCTATAAAGATGGATATGTAAGTATCTTTGTGATATGTTGACTTGGAGTCATTTGGGGATATGCTCAGGAGAGAGCATATAATTTATATAGTAGGTCTGGTTTTTTAACTGATTCTTTTGAAAAGTTGTATTTGTATCATTTAAAAATTATACATATGTGTGTATGTGTGCATGTGCGCACATGCATGCACACTCGAGTGTGCATGTGTGCTAATGCCCATGGAGACCAGATGTGTTGAATTCCCTGGAGCTGGAGTTACAGGCAGTTGTGAGTCACTTGATGTGGGTGATGAACCACATTCAGGCCCTGTACAAGAACAGCATGCACTACTGAGTTATCTCTATAACCTATTATTTTTCTGAGGAACTTCCTCACTGATTTCCATCCTTGCTGTACCAGCTTATGTTCCCACCCTTGGTGTGTAAGATTTCTTCTTTGTCCACATGCTCACCAGAATTGGTTGTCATTTGTTTTCTTGACAATAGCCATTCCCACTGAAGTGAGACAGAACTAAAACGTAGCTTAAATCTGCATTTCCCTGATGGCTAAGGATGTACAATATTTAGTGTCCATCTGAACTTCTCTTTTGAGAATTGTCTATTTGGTCCATCAGCCCATTTATCAATTGGTGCTTATGGTGCTTAATTGTCACAGTAGAGAGGATTCATTTCTGGCTCAGGATCATGTAACTATTGGGTGAGAAGAGACATGACTAGAAACTAGGTCTAACAATGTTCCTTTCTCTGGGACTGAAGTGGTAAGTCCTATAAGGCATCTTCCACACTGACTCTGGAACAAAAGATGAGGCCATGCTAAGAATAGAAAGCCTGACTAAATTTCTGAATGCATTACTGAGTTAATGACTAAACAGAGGGATAGTTGAATAAAATAGCAGAGAGCTAATGTGAACCAGGGTTGGGGAGATGGCTCAGTGCATCAAATGTTTGCTGTGTCAGCACAACAGCCTGAGTTCAAGTCCTCAGAATCCACACAAAAGCCAGATGTAGCACAAATGTTGATAATCTCAGTGTGCCCCAACCTAAGAGATGGAAGGTATAGATGGGAAAAATTCCCAGAAGCTGATGGGCCAGTTCATTTGCAGTACAATGAACTGCAGTGAACAATAGATCCTCATCTCAAATACAGAAATAAAGATTGTCATCTGTGGCTATTCTCTGAATTCTACACATGCACTGTGCCATCAACATACCTACATGTATGCACACACAGTCATAGACACATATCACATTAAACAACAGAAAAAAAGAGAGAATAAGGACTAGTAAGACATTTGTTGAGCATATAAATGAATGGATGAGAAGACAACGAGAAAAAGCAAAATCAAAACATGGGTAAACTAAAGATTACCCAGGAAGCTATTTGAGTTGAATTATCCTTATCGTCTATTTCTACTCCTACAGGAAACCAGGCTTTTGGTTATGACCAATTTTTCAGAGACAAGATCATGGAGAAGAAACAGGACCACACCTATCGTGTGTTCAAGACTGTGAATCGCTGGGCTAATGCCTACCCCTTTGCCCAACACTTCTCCGAGTCATCTATGGCCTCAAAGGATGTGTCTGTCTGGTGTAGTAATGACTATCTGGGCATAAGCAGGCATCCACGTGTCTTGCAGGCCATACAGTAAGTAGTAGAGTATAGACTATGAGCTGTGGGCCACATGTAAAGATGTAGAGCCACACTAGGAGGAGACACTTGGTTCTACTGCCACTTCTTTTGTACGAGGTCCCCTCAAGTATATCTACTCCACAGATATGAACTAAGTCAGCTAACACATCGTGCTTGATTAATGGTTGTTTGGTGTAAAGGATGATAATAGAAACTAAGAAAGACTAACTGATTTCATGAGCTAGAAACCAAAGTTTAGAATGATGTGAGGGAGGGAGGAAGGGATGGAGGGAAGAAGGGATGGAGGAAGGAGGGTTTCCTTTAGTTTCTCCAAACTACTCAAATTACTTCTACTTTCTAGCTCCATCTTGGGATATCTCTACGTGACTCCTTCTTTCCTCTACTTGGTCAGCAAGGACAGCCTTTACACAGGAACTCTTATGTTAGTACTGACCACATTAAGAAAAGCTTTCATATTTCCTCAGTGCCTAACAAAGTTATGTTTTTTTTTCCTTGTCTTCCACTTTCTCGGGGCCAGGGAGACCCTGAAGAATCATGGAGCTGGAGCTGGGGGCACTCGCAATATCTCAGGAACCAGCAAGTTTCATGTGGAGCTTGAACAGGAGCTGGCTGAGCTACACCAGAAGGACTCGGCTCTGCTCTTCTCCTCCTGTTTTGTGGCCAATGATTCTACCCTCTTTACACTGGCCAAGCTTCTGCCAGGTGAGCACAAGGTGTGAGGTGGTGAGAGCTATGTTCAAGGCTGGGTTCCTGCAATAAAGCATCCAGTCTCATTAGCTACCCCCACTCTTTTGAGCCCGCTGGCTCTACTTGTTCATCCTTTTTGCCTGACACACACAGACTTGACAGCGCATGGCTAGATCGCCTTGTCTTTACTCCTTCCACACCTAGGTTGAAGGCCAGCACCAGAGCCTAACCTTACAGAACAGTTAGCACCATACACTCATCATTCCCTAACACATACAGTCTTTTGTCTCTACAGAGCTTTTAAAACCTTTTTTAAAATCTAAAACCTCTACCTTCATCCTTCACTCTTACAATAAAACCCATGTCCTACTGCAGGAATAATGTAGAAACCACTGGATAGCTTCTCCTTACTTATTGACATGAAACCAAATCTAGTTGTGCATAGATATTTCTTCACCATTTCCCTTTACTGTGAAATATATCTCCTGTCTTTTGCCTAAAGGCATCCCTTCACCTATATACCTGCGCCCATCTTCCCACCTTCCCTCTTTCCAGTCCCCTCATATACCTTCCATCAGTCTGAATTTCAGATGGATACAACGTTCCACATCTACGTCAATCCTGGGTTCAGAGAGAAGCCACTAAAATGTCAAATCCCTTAACCTCTACTCAGAGCACTTCAAGTCTCTGGGACAGTTTTGCCAAATCCTCCCCTCCTACTACCCTGAAAGGAGAAGACACCAGACAGCATTATCCTCAACTATGAGTCACAAACGCTTGCCAGCCTCCAAGCATCTCCAGTTTTCATCTCACTCTTTGCTTCCTGTGACAGTGTAGGATGTGCCTTGTTCTTGTTGACTCTTCTTTCCACTGGTGTAATGGTCATCGCCCACAATCCACTCACAAACTCAGGAACTTCACACTCTTCCCTCCAACTCTCTGTCTCTGTCTCTACCTGTCTGTCTGCCTGTCTGTCTCTGTCTCTCTCTCTCTTCCTCTCTCTGTATGTATGCATGTATGTATGTATGTATGTATGCATGTCTGTCCTTCACCCTCACATCTGACCCCTGATCCCTCTATATTTTCAACCATTCCCTTTCCTTAAATAAGTCTCCTGCCTCAACCCCTACATCACTCTCTAATTCCTGCCTTGTCTCTCTCCTGTCTATAAAAGGCAAAATACATGAGGAAAAGTCTTTATACTTACTGTCTGCTACTTCAGTGCACACTTTAAAAGTCACCACCACTTGAACACTTTGTCTTAGGTCATCTAGAACCCCTAAGTACAGTTAATATCTTGAGGATGTCTTTCTGATAAATTCTTTACTCCTCAACCAACAGAACCCAACACTTTATTTCTATCACTACCACTCTGGTCTAACCAACATCATTTCCTTGATTTCTTCTTTCCCCACCTACAATATACTCTTCATACATTCAGAACAATATTTCATTACACACATCTATCCATATCTTGTTCAAGGTACTTTAATGGAACCGTTACCTCCAGGATCAAATGTAAACTCCATGTCATGACTTTTAGCTAAGATGGGGATGATAGATTTTATCTGTAATCACTGCACTTGGAAGGCTGAGTTCAAAGTACTATCTAGTGAATTACAGACTACTCAATGATATCCTAACTAAAAAAAAAAAAAAAAAAACAAAACCCTGAATTCTGTTACAAGATATCTGTTAAAAGATATCTTTTAAATCTCATCTTTCCCTATCCCTCTCTTAAGCTTTCATTCATTTACAAATTAGTCACTTGTTTATTCATTCATTCATTAAAAACATTTCCTTATTAACATCTGTGCCTTGCTCAAAGGATCAGTATAGGGGAATACCAGAACAGGGAAGTGGGAAGAGGTGGATGGGGGAACACGGGGAGGGAAGGGGGCATGTAGGACCTTTGGGGGGCAGGAAACCAGAAAAGGGGAAATGAAATATAAATATAGTATATATCCAATAAAAAAATTTTAAAAAGGAATGGATTGAAAAGAAAAAAATCTGTGCCTTGTACTGGGAAGAAGTGATATAAAGATAAAAAGACTTGGGCTTTGACCTCAAGGAACTTCCAGATAGACAAGCCAAATTATGGAAGAAAACTAGATTCATTTTTTCTCATAATGAAGCTGTCCCTTTATTTAAGGCTACAGTTCTTCCTTGGTGTCTGTGAAATTTGGGGGTTCTTCCACATTGCCTACTTCCCTACCCTCCCAGTATGACCAAGTAAAACTCTCTGCATTCTTCCTATCCTAGAGAAACCATTTTCTGGTGCTTAGCTTTCTTTCCTATGCAATAAATTGTCTATTGTCTGCTCCTTTTGCTGTGAACTATCAGAATAATATAATCCCAGCAGTGAAACCTGATAAGCATCCATACTTGTGCTACCCATAAAAGGCGACACATCAAGTACATCATGGAGAATCTAGCATCCATCCCAGTCTTCAAGCATTCTCTGAGATTAACCCTTTTCCAACCTTTGATTTTCCCAAGTGTGGAGAATAAAACTAAAACCTGTCATTGACAAACTCAAGGTTCATGGGAAACTAAATTTCTTCTCCCTCAAAAAAGTCAGAGGCAACAGTTAGGCATCCTTAGAGGAAGGTCCTGGGCAGGGGAGTTGCAACAAGGGAGGAAGAGATGTGTCACAAAGGTTTCCAAAGGAGGATGAAAAAGAACAGCTCTTCAGAGGGGAAAGGCAGTAGGTAGTCTTTCCTTTCCTCCTGTGCAGTCAGACTCAAAAGGTAAAGCAGACAGAGATAGAAGCTGAAGAATTACACATCTGTTTTCTCAGGGTGTGAGATCTACTCAGATGCAGGCAATCATGCCTCCATGATCCAAGGCATTCGCAACAGTGGTGCAGCCAAGTTTGTCTTCAGACACAATGACCCAGGCCACCTGAAGAAACTTCTTGAGAAGTCCGATCCCAAGATACCAAAAATTGTGGCTTTTGAGACTGTTCACTCCATGGATGGTAAGTATGTGTTCGAGTCCATGTTTACTAATATTGATATCTCATGATGATAAAAGCAACTATTAGTATGCTATGCACTTATTCATAGTTTATATATTTGAAAACATTAAATCAGGCTGATTCTACGAAGTAGGTTCTATTATTAATAGTAGGTATTATTAAGTATTATTTATTATAATTAATTCTATTAAGTAGGTATTATTACTACTATTACTACTACTACTACTACTACTACTACTACTACTATTGTTGTTGTTGTTGCACAAGGAAACTGAGGCATGAACTAGTGGAGTTACACACCAAAGGAGAGGTCGCTATTACATTCTTACACATAAAGAAGCTAAATCCCACAGAGAGGGGAGTTTGTCTTACTCCCTTATTCAGCTGATGGCAAAACGATTATTCTCATATTAGGATATAAAACTCTATTTCCTTGCATGGCATGTTTTTCATAAGGAATGATATGCAAGTCGGTCATGGCAATGTCTGGTCTTTACAGCAGCAAATTTTATAAACTCTTGTCTTAGGGTTCCATGGTCCACTAGGAAGCCTTGCGGTCACAAGTCTGGTCACTAGGCTGCTCATCAGGCTCTCTCGCCTAGCTCAGCCTTTTGTGCGAGGTTTTTAAGTTGCTTTGTCTTGGGGTTAGCTTATTCACAAAGTGCAGGTAATAACAATAGACTAGCCCAGAGCGCTAAATGAATTAACATACATGGGAATTCACTGTCATGTCCACTAGCACATTTCTACAATCATAAAGAAAGTAAAACTAGCACATTGACGAATTTTTGTTTTTTGTTTTTTGTTTGTTTGTTTGTTTGTTTTTTGAGACAGGGTTTCTCTGTATAGCCCTGGCTGTCCTGGAACTCACTCTGTAGACCAGGCTGGCCTCGAACTCAGAAATCCGCCTGCCTCTGCCTCCCAAGTGCTGGGATTACAGGTGTGCGCCACCACCGCTCAGCTTGACGAATTTTTAAGATAGAACAGCTATTCAAATTTTTCTAGTGGGAATTATGGCCGGCAATCACACTAGTTATACCTATAAATGAACTGCTCCTTGTTTGCTTCTTTGTTTGTTTTGGTGAATACTACCTAATTGGTCAATTCCAGAGATGGATTTCTCCTTCTGAAATACCTGAACCATTTTGAACTGTCTTGTCTCAGGTTCTATCTCCAGTTGCTGTTTGTCCTTACATTTTCCTCCTACCCCATAGTCTTTATTTCTGGTCTATCTAGAGCCTGTTTCCATCCAAAGAAGTTTCTTCTGTATTACAACTCTCTTTGCCTCAGCAATTTTTAGAGGGTGAAGGGATATTGTCTTAGAATATTAACAATGGCCACAAAGCCAATTCAGATGACATCTCAAATAGCATGGAAAACAGTAAATAGGTATAGACTATAAAATAGCTTCTAAGTTGCTTTGCTGTGACTGAGCCTGAAGGAGAGCTTCCACAAAGACAAACCACCCTCCCAGAGACACTTTCAGGAAAGTCAATCATGCAAAACAGCAAAGAATCCTGGGATGAGACACAAGGGTACAGAGAAAGCATGAAGAGAAAAAGAAGGGGATAGTGCTGAGAAAGAGATCAGGAAGACAGAGCAGAGGGAGTGGGGAAGAAAGGGAAAGACAGAAAAAGAGAAACAAATATATGAGCACAAAAGGAAGATGGTGACAGAAATCCAAAACAGAGAGAAAAAAAGAGGGCCAGGGGAGTTTAAAAATATGGATGCTTTATCAGTTGTCCCTGCCCAACAGGGACGAGTGGCTGAGAAGTGAGGATTGTACTAAGCTAGCACAGACAGTGACTTTTTTCACATTAACACAGGTACCAAATAGGCGACTGCTACCTCTAGATAGAAATGTACTAACCCATAAAGGCAGCAGAGAATTTGAAAACAGTAGAGATGAAGTTGTCAGAATGAATTAAAAGTAATGACCAGATGAGGAAATGCAAAGGGAGAACACAAACATGAAGAATTGGGGTGTGGGTGTGGTTCATGAGGTTGATGTTTGGAATACGCCCAAATGATGGCAGACATTCCTGTGTCTTTTTCTAAGCCAAAGTGAGCTTAAGTGAGAGGAACACAAGCAATGGCGCTAGGGAAGGGTTACGACTTCCTACTCCTTTCCCCTGGCTTTTCTCAGGTGCCATCTGTCCTCTGGAGGAATTGTGTGACATAGCCCACCAGTATGGGGCCCTGACCTTCGTGGATGAAGTCCATGCTGTAGGACTATATGGAACCCGGGGTGCAGGGATCGGGGAGCGTGATGGAATTATGCACAAGCTTGACATCATCTCTGGCACTCTTGGTGAGTATCTTAGATAAGGTTAGTATTACTATGATGAAATATAGCCAGAAGCAACTTGGAGAGGAAAGGGTTCACTCGGCTTACATGTCCTGAATCGAAAGCCCATTGCGGGACGCCAAGGCAGGAACTCAAACCAGGTACAAACCTGGAGGCAGGAGTTGGTTCAGAGGCCAGAGGGAATGTTGGTTACTGGTTTGCTCCTCATGGCTTGTTCAGCCTGATCTCTTATAGAACATATGAACATCAGCCCACAGTGGAATTACCCACAAAGGCCTAGGCCTTCCCACATCAATCACTAATTATGAAAGTGCTCTACAGGCTTGTCTGCAGCCCAGTCTTACAATTTTCCCTCCTTTCAGATGACTCTTGCTTGTACCAAGTTGACATAAAGCTAGCCGGCAGTGAGCAAACACTTGTACATAAGGGCTTCCCCTATGTTCATTGTGGAGAAGCAGCCCCAGCAAACAGTAGTTTAGAAAGAACTTACAACCCCAGGCTTTTTTTTTTAACTTGGCATGAACCATTTTTATTTAATTTTTGAGATTATAATTTCATCATTTCATCCTTCCCCCTCTTTCCTTCAAATCTGCTCAGGATCCTACCTTGGTATTAATCTCTGTTAAGGATTATAGAAATGACATAAAATTGATTAAAACCCTGGGCTTTTATCCTACCAAATCATTTCTTTTCCTTCTCAATGCAAAGAAAGTCTAAAAACATTTTTTTAAAAGGCTCCTGACCTGGACAAAACAGCTGGATTCAACCAGAATAAGAAAACTGTTTACTTCCCCACCCAGCTCCGAGCCTCATCTTAGTTATTCTCCAGGCCCTAACCGAGTAACAGTCTCCACCCTGTTCCTGCCTATCTATCTAGTCACCACATATGGCAGTATGCGACAGTCCTATCTCAGAACCACAGAAGCAAGGCTCTGACATGGACGGGAGAGATGTGCAGAGGACTGGGAAGGGAGTCTGGAGCCCCCGCTTCTGGTGTGCCTGCTTGTGTTACCTGGGGACTGATTATTGCTTCGTTGCAGGCAAGGCCTTCGGCTGCGTCGGTGGCTATATAGCCAGCACTCGGGACTTGGTGGACATGGTGCGCTCCTACGCTGCAGGCTTCATCTTCACCACTTCACTGCCTCCCATGGTGCTCGCTGGGGCTCTAGAATCTGTGCGTCTACTCAAGGGAGAGGAGGGTCAAGCCCTGAGGAGGGCACACCAGCGCAACGTCAAACACATGCGCCAGCTACTAATGGACAGGGGGTTTCCTGTTATCCCCTGTCCCAGCCACATCATACCTATCAGGGTGAGGACTCCACCTTTCCCCACTTCCCTGTTCTTGAAACCTTTTTATTTGCAACAAACTGACATATGCTCCTTCAATCATCACTATGATCCACCCCCACAACACACACACACACACACACACACACACACACACACACACCGTCACCTCTGGCCCTGCTTTGAAAAAATCAGCCATTATAGATTAACCTGCCATTTCAGTATCAACCATTGCCCCACTATTACTAAACTGCTCTGACCCTCACAATATTCAGCTTATAATTTGGTGGTTTTCAAATTGTTTGCAAAAACTATAAAATCAGTTTAGTGGGTTATACTTAGTCTATAAACACAGGGGGGGAAGAATAGAAAATGTTGAGGCATACAATGAGAAGTAACCTAATCATACTGTAAAACATACTTTTTACTAACAAGTTGAGGTCAAAACAATGCAATGAACAGCTATGGAAATAGCTGGTACTCTAGATCACTAGCTCTGTTTAAATGTTTCTTCTCACTTCTAAAATCAAGTCCTGTTCCTTTCTTAAATGGCTTATATTTCTGTGAGCCTGTTAAATCAGGGTGTGGGAAATATGCTTCTTACAACAATTTTATGGATGAGAAAGAAAGAACAGTAATCCTCAGTATCCATGGAGGATTGGTTCTAGCCCTGTCCATGGCCCATATCAAAATCCATAAATGCTCATATTCAGCTGTACAAAAAAGTGGTACATTTCCATATAATCTATTCAGCCCTCCAATATACATTTAATCATCTCTACTCTAGATAACCAATAACACCAAATTTAAATAAAAACAACTTAGTAGTTAAATTGTTATCAAGAAGGAGAGTCTGTACTTTAAAGCTACTTAAATTTTATGTGAGGCTGGTTGGATACTTAAACAAAGAACACAGATATAGAAGGCCAACTGGGTCTATCTAATGTTTAAACTAGTGACAGCAACTCAGAACCACTCTGAGTTAACCAATGTGCTTGCTGTACAAATAGTATCAAGATGCCAGCTCTATCCTTCCTTCACAACTCATTGCTGGCCCTGGGCTCCCCCTTGATAGAGAGATCCTAAAGCTGACACTGCCTAAGCTCTTTATGAAAAATAATCTGTGCGCAAATTCAGTGCTGCTCCTCAATCTGGTTCCCTCTACCTGCTTAAGAGAGCTAGTGAGCAATGGTGGCCCCGGGTAAGAGGTACTGAAAGCCCTTTCTCTTGAGTCCAGGTGGGTAATGCGGAACTCAACAGCAAGCTCTGTGATCTTCTGCTCTCCAAGCACAGCATCTATGTGCAGGCCATCAACTACCCAACTGTGCCTCGTGGTGAGGAGCTACTGCGCTTGGCCCCCTCCCCCCACCACAGCCCTCAGATGATGGAAAACTTTGTGGGTAAGTCCTCAGCATGGGTGTCTATATTTTCCTACCCCTAAACCCCAGGATCCAAAGAAGCTGGGAGAATAAATTCCATTCGACTTGGAAAATATTTCTAGAAGCATCTGTTGTGTACCAGGCAGGCTCTACTCCAGGATCACAAATGACTGGGAAACAGCCTGTAGACTCCCTGGGCTCTAGTTTGGGTGGAGTGATCACAGAGACAGAAACAATAATGGATATAAACAATGATGTGAGGTGAGATAAAAATTAACAAAGACAGCCCCTGGGGAAATTGTGGGAATAGAGAGGAGGGGCCTAACCTTCACCTTCAGGATTAAGATAGGCTTCCCAGGCGAAGGGACCTCTGGGCTGACTCTTACTAGGTAAGTGGTTTAGGACCGAGAGAAGAAAGTTAATGCGAGGCGCTGAGGAAAGAACACAAAGAAAAAGGTAACGACAAAGGGGAGGAGCAGCTACATGTGAAGGAGAGTAACAGCTGAGTGCGCTGCTCATACCTAAAATCCCAGCATTTTGGAAGTGGAAGAAGAGGGATCAAGAGTTCAAGGAATTCCAGCCGTTCCAGAGGAATTACTGGACTAGGAGATAGAAAGAAAGGGGGTGGGTGTCGTTTCTGAGCCACAAAGACAACATAAATAAGGACTAGGTCTAGACGCCTGTAGAGCTGAGTTGGGGAGTTTGGGCTTTACCCTAAAAGATGGCAATTTGGTGAATTCACCCAATGTTTACTATATTTATTTAAGGAATATTTCTGAGATTATAATTTAATTACAGTATTTCTCCTTTCCCTTTTCTCCCTGCAAACCCTCCCATATATCTGTCTCCTTCAAATTCATTACCTGTTTTTCTACCAATACATGCATATATTTTATATATGTATATAGTCCAAAACGTAGCCTGTTATTTCCATGTTTTATACACACACACACACACACACACACACACATACACACACATGTTATGAAGGTACTTTTTAAACATAGAACCTGGCATACAGCAGGTGCTTATTCTAAGTCGTCTCTGGCATGAAATAAATATATGCAGACAGTCATACATTGATTGGCAGAGGAAACAGAAACATTACAAACATACTTCAGTGGCTATGAAGTAAAAGTAGAAAGGATGAATAAGGGAGCAAGTCTTTGTGGTCCACATGAACTACAGTGGCTGTAGTGCCAAGATTCTAGAATAAAGGAATTCTGGGAGTAGTGAGTAGATGGGTAAGCAGAGGGTGTGCACTGAGAAGTCATTCTGCCTGCAGACTATGCAGCATAATTTGAGGAAGATATTTAAGTCAATCCATTCATTCACTCAAAAACATCAAATAAAGCTGCCTAATATCCATTACTTACCATGTGCCAAGCACTGTTTTAAGTGTGCTAACCCATTTAATACATGTAATAGAGATGCTTTTATAATTTTCAGTTTGTATTATATACAAACTGAAGCATAAACACAGTTATTGGCCCATGGTCACATTGGCATTGTTGCCTATATGACGTCACAGGTCTCGGTACTAACAGTCCTGACTCTCATCTCCATGGTCAGAGCGCCTAGGTTTGTAGGAGTGGGTGGTTCAGACTCCGGGGCCTTTATATTCAGTCTCTTCTATAGCTCTGGGATTTGGTTATAGAGCTCTCAGTGCTTAGGTGTCTGAGTGTTCATGCTTGCAGGAAAGTTTTATACTAGAGACATCTACTGCTCCACCAGTCCCTCAATACCACAGTCAATTCATCCTGAAATCCCGTACCTCGCCTCTTCAACCTCTTTCAAATCTAGTCTCCTTTCTCTGCTGCAGTTTCTTGAAAATACATCCATATTTTCCCCTTATTTTCTTGCTTCACTTTCCCCCTTCTAAAATGTTCTCACAGTAACCAGCAGAGAGATTTTTCTAAAACCCAACAATACTGTTCCTTTCCTAAATCTCTCCATTACCTGTCACATTCTTCTAAGGTAAGGTACTCAAGATGATCTACAGGGCTGGAAAGATGGCTTAGAGGTCCTGAGTTCAATTTCCAGCAACCACATGGTGGCTCACAACCATCTGTAATGAGATCCGGTACCCTCTTCTGGCGTGCATGCATGCATGTAAACAGGACACCATATACATAGTAAACAAATCTTTAAAAAAAAAAAAAGATGATCCACCAGCTAAGAAAATATATCAGTTTAATGTGCGAAATGATGACAAATATACATAATATACTGAAAATACAGGTTAGAAATATATGCTAAACAATTTATACTAATAAGCATGTTTAGCCCCAAATTTGTAGAGACCCCTAGATTATACAACCAAGCTGAAGCTCCCTAGGATGACATTCAGTGCTTTCCACCTGGTGCTGCCTGTGTTCTGACCCGCCACAGGCATTTGGCTTCTCTAAGTGTGTCCAATCAATTCAAGTTCTCTCCTTGTGCTTCGCTCTCTTGACTTCATCATTCATTATCCCCCCCTGGCTTACTTCCCTCATCTTCTAGTACTAACTCATCCATTCAGTAGATGTCTATCGTGTTCTTATTATCCGCTGGACACTGTGCTAGAGACCTAGAAATAGACAAAACACAGAACACTTTTCTACTAGAATTAAGAAGGTTAATTCTAGTAGAAGGGGGTAATCAACTGAAAAAAAATCAATTAGCATTCCAGTTTGAAGTGTTAAGGGAAAGCAGAAAGCAGAAAGGGGAGGACAAGGAGTGCTGTGGGCAGGGACTGGCTTGGAGGAGTACACATGGAGTAGCAAGAGTAGAAAATATTAAGGTGACAGTGGAGAGAAGATCTGAAGGAGACAATGAGGTTAGCTGGGTAAGTACCTAATGTACATCCCAGAGAACAGTCCAAGGCAAATGCCCAAAGACAAACATATTCCTTTTATCTCTGGGAAACAAAAGATGGGTGTGGATGGAGTGGCATAGGTAAGTGGCAGGAAAAGTGAGCAGAAGGGTGCAGGTATGAACGGGTCAGCTGGGTCCGCATTCTTATATTCAGGAAATGACACACCCAAGCAGAGATGCTATTCGACATACAAGTCTAGAAACTGAGACAGAGTTCTGGGGAAGCTGAAAGTTAAAAAATCTGCACACAGATGGTGTTAAGAACACAAGACTAGATCATACCACCAAGGGATGGGCAGAAAAAGGGCTAAAAACACAGGCCAGCCACACACCTGAAGTACTTCCTACAGCTGCTCCTGTTCCCTCCTCTGGGTCCCTACACATGCCAGGAAAGCGCCCCACCCTGTCTCACAACACTGATAGGGCAGTATGATTCCTTTTAGCATTATCTTCATCAAGCCAGGATTTTCTAAGCAGAGAGATTCACTGTTAGTCTCACACGTCCTTTATGTAGGGAGAAATACAGGCTAGCACAGCGTGATTTTAAATCTTGTCATAGGCGTGGTTTCCTGTCTTTTATACATCTTAGGATCCACAGACAAATGGTAGCATTCATGGGTCACACTGAAGCCGACAGTCAATCAATCTACTTCTGGACCCAAGTTACCTCAAAGGATTGAGGGAGGCAAGACCTTGGTGCATCTTGGAAGTCCAAGTCTAACCACTGCTTTCTCTCTTCTCTTCTTCCCTTTCAGAGAAGCTGCTGCTGGCCTGGACTGAGGTGGGGCTGCCCCTCCAAGACGTGTCTGTGGCTGCATGCAACTTCTGTCATCGTCCTGTGCACTTTGAACTTATGAGTGAGTGGGAGCGATCCTACTTTGGGAACATGGGACCCCAATATGTTACCACCTATGCCTAAGGAACCAGCCGCCGTGGATGGCAACCCTACCCGCACTCCCCCTGGGGCTGGGCTTCCTCCTGCTCTCTGCTTTGCTGTGTGCTTCTAGCTGACTTGATTCTGAAAATAAAGAGCAACCTGAAACATCCGTAGCCCTTTCATGGACAAAGAGCAGACAGCTTGTACTATACTGACTCACTCAGACAAGTCCAGCTTCCCAAGGAAAGCACAGATTACTTGTTGGTCTAATCACTCTATTTTACTGATAGGAAAAGCCAAATTTAGGAAGAGGAAAGAAATGCCCCTAAACTCTCTCTTGTACAAAGAGCTAAACCCCTTAGCTAACCTGAAGTGGCTTTCACAATAGTTTCGACAAAAATACAGGGCTCTACTCTTCACTGGGAGACTTGGAGAGCTGAGCCCCAGGTAGCCTCTGAGGTCAGAAGATAGAGGGGGTCTCAACTAAAGACTGACTGTTCTTTGGGAATAATGGCTTCCTCATACCAAGGAATCTTCTAGAATGAGGAATAGATTCTTTCTTGATCCACTATCCACTTTTTCTCCAATAGCTTCTTAAAGGATTTACTATCCTTTCTCAAGGTGAAGGAAGAGGTTTGGCTACAGTATACAATGTCTTCACAGCAAGGCTCCCAACAGGAAATTAAGAACTCTACTGGCCAAGGTGGCACTCTTCCCTGAGACCCTGGAGCTCTGAAGGCTGAAACACCAGTTCTTTCTCTGGTGATTCATGTATAACAGCTCAAGAACAGAATACTTGGGAAATATGTTTAAGAATACATATTCTCACACTACACCCGCCTTCCTCACTGACCCAACCTCAGAGTAGCAGACAATCCCCAGAGCTTATCAGACCCCTTCCTGGGAGCACAGCTCCTCCCTCCACCATGCAGCCCTGGTAGTATCTCACTGGACTACATGAGGCCAAGCAAGCCTCGCACTGAGAGAGCCTCTGACCTAACTTTTTAGAATGCATCTAAAATATCCACTCAACATGGTATATTGAAACAAAGATGTGAACTTTATTTATGAACAAAATGTTATTTATGCCCCAACAAGGGCAGAACGGGTTTAAATTAGTTCCCTGCTCCTACACATACAAAGAAGAAGAAACAGAGCTGTGAGAAGGGGAGTGGCATTAGGGGAGAAGGGAAGGAAGGAAGGGAACAGAGAAGAGAAAGCAGAGAACAAAAGGAAGCCCCAGGGAGAAGACACCTTCAGAGGCAGAGACCTGGCATCCGCCCCCGTGCATGGGGTGAACACGCAGACATCCCTATGCCTCAGTCTGTTCAGCTGGGCCTGCTCCAGAGGAAAAAGTTACAGCGGGAGGAGGGGTCACTGGGAGGACCTCGGGGTCTAGCACACATGTAGAAATGGCGACCGAAGTTGGGTCCTGCTTTTTTCACAGTACGCATTACACACGGCTCCCTGTGGCCTCCACAGAGGGGCATGGGCGAGGGGCCACTCAGCATAGACTTCCAGAAGGCGGTCCTTTCTTCCTTCTCATCTTTGGACTCTGGAAACTTGTTCTTCTCTTCTACCACTGTGGCTGTTGCCACCTCTTCTGCAGTCTTTGGGGTTGCAAGAGAGCCCACCAGAGGCCGGGTGGGCGGTTCCACAACAGAAGTTTGGGAAAGGTTAGAGGAAGGCTGGAAGTAACTCATCAGGTTTTTCTGGTTTCTTTTGGGGCCACCTTGACTTTTCCGGGGCCTGGTTAAATGCATTCGGGCTTTGCTCGGCTGTCTCTGTGCCTGGATTTGATGGCTGGGCTGCAGGACTGGCTGTTCCCGCACAGGTTCTTGTTCAAGAGGAACTAGGAATCGAAGAATCTTGAGCTGGGTACCTGCAAACTCAGGAAGGAAGCGGGTACACAGAGCTGGGCACTGTTTTGCTGGCACACAGGATACATTTAAGACAGCTCCCACGGGGCAGTGGTCAGAGCCCATCACTTCAGGGAGTAAGAAGGAATCCTGGAAGGTATCTATGACCAAGGCCCTATCTCCCAGTACATAGTCAAGTCTAGAGCCATAGTTGAGATGGCGTGCACCACTGACCACTGACCAGCAGGTGAAAGCCCTCTGCTGTTTTGGATGTAAGTAGCGGTAGCTATCCATGAAGAGCCCTATGTGGGGTCCAGCCTCATTCCCTGGGTTACTGAGCAAGCCATCCATCCACTTACGCCCTGGGTCCTCTTCAAAGCATTCCTGGGAAAGGGAAAGGGAATATAAAGCCAAAACTAGATCCTTAAAACAGGATGAAATTTAGACCAATTGCTTCATTTTATAAATAAGAAACTTTGTTTATCCTAAAGAAGATTCCTGTTCAAGGTCATATAGCCCAGACTAGGAAAGAGCTAGGTTTTGGTTTCTCTTCTTTCTTCGTTCCTTCATTTATTTTTATGTCTGGGTGCTTTGCCTTGATTGTCTGTGTACCATGTGCATGCAATGCTCATGGAGACCAGAACAGGTCATCAGGTTCTTAGGAACTAGAGTTCTGAGCAACCATGTGGAGGCTGGGAATCAAACCAGGTCCTCCCCAAGAGGACTAAGCACTTTTCACAGCTGAACCATCTCTCCAGCCCCCACAGCATGAGCTTTTAAAGAAATGATGCTACAAACCAAAGCCTGGGGTTAAAGAGAAAGCTCAGTGCTTAGAACATGTTCTACTCTTGCAGAGCACCTAAGTTAGATTCCAACACCAATACAGATATCGCAAAACCACTTGTAACTCCAGTTCCAGGGAATCCAATGCCTCCTGGTTTCTTCTACGGGTGCCTGCACTTATGTGCATCACCCTACAGACTCAGAACTTAAAAATAAATCTTAAAAAATCTTAAAAAAAATCCTGTTTGTCTTTCTGTCTATCCCACACTGTGCTTACCTTGCCAAATGTGAAGGTCTGTTGTTTGCTTAATCAAAGTAATTCCTAAAACTGTTTTTCAAAAGAGATTGTCGAACAAAACCAATCATGGTGGTTCTACCTTTAAGTCCAGCATTCAGGAGGCTGAGGCAGGAGAAGTGGCGTGAATTTGGGACCATCCTGGACTACACTGTGTGCCAATGTTCTCACTGACATCCCTCTTCACTTGGGAGCTTAGGGGATTCAGATATCCATGTCTGTGCCTTTGTCTCCGATCCCTGATCCATCCACCCCATACATTTATCCAGCCTACCCACTTACACACCCATGTTCACAGAATACCTGTTTGTGACAGAATGGGGTAAAGTAGATATAGTCTTGGTAACAAAGGATGCTTACTTTGGGGAAAGGATTTGGGAGCAAGATGTGAAGGCCATGTGGTGGTAACTCCAGTAGAGGGGGCTCCAAACTGAAAGAACAGTTGTGTGATGGGCTTGTGGAAAGAGGGTGCAAAATAGCTCAGTGACCTGAGGGAACACCAGACTGAAGATTCCAGTAGGATAAGACCACCATAATCCATCAAGCAGAAGGTGATGGGTACGTAGACTAGCCTGGCACCAAAGAGGACATAAAAAACATGAGATAATTTGAAGATAGAACAAATGTTACTGACTGGCTGTCTGTGGTGCAGGGGTAAAGAAGGACAGAAAGACTAGACAAGCAGCTCTGTGGGAAGCAGGCACATGCCATTATTTGGAAAGGACTGTACCCATCGCCTGCACGGGTACCGTTAGGTTTTTTGTTTGTTTGTTTTGTTTTGTTTTTCTGGAACAATGATAAAGGTGGCCTGGAGACATCTAAGGTGGCTCTGAACTAACTGGAAAAAGCAGAGTGTTACCCAGTACTATGGCGGGAAGCGGAAAGAACAGGAACTACCAATGCAGAATGAGGCAGGGTGGGACCCAAGGCTTGCACTTTGCAGTGCTTATTGTCTTTGCCACACTGCCATCACTTCACATTAGCCCAGTTCTGCCAAGAATCAGGACTACGTTTCCACGGCTCTCTTAAAAATCAACTAAGGAATCTTCCCACATCCCCTTTCTGAAGCAACTCCAGGGATGAGCTGTACTGTGCCACCACTGATCATGCCTTTGACAGTGTTAGATACAACCTATTTTCATTCATGCTTTCTAGATTATATAACTCCTTCCTCAAAGCAAATCCTAGAAAGTACAACTTCTCTTCTCCCTAAGGCAGACTACATAAACTAACCTTTCCTCACATTCAGGTAGCCTGTAAGAGATTCTTGATCTAAACCTTGTCTGATCTTAGGGCATGGGACCCCCTAGTCTAGACTCTCCACCTGGGAACCCAGTGGCCAACTGGCCTGGAAGGAGGCCAGCCATCATCAGTCTCCTTCCTGTTCTACACCGTAGTTCCCCAGTGGCAGAATGCTTGCAGGGGATGGTCCTCCCATCCTACCGTCCTTCCCTGGACACTTCCCCAAACCTTGAGGCAAACCCAGCTTTCCTATTTCCTGTGGACCCTTTCAGCTCACCTACACCTTCAAGCCTATTCCTGTTCCTTGGTGATGATACCTAAAAGCACTCTCTACCTGGGAACCCAGCGTCCACACTGGCCTGGGAAGCAAGTAGGCCAACTTGAGCCTCCTTCCTGTCCTCCACTGCAGTTTCTCCAGTCCCATCCCCAGCCTTGTAACAGATCACTCTGCCTCTGTTCCCTGGGGACTCCACCAAAGCTTGTGGCAGACCCAGTTTGCCTCCTTCCCGTGGACCTTCTCGACCCCCCTTCTAATCCATCTCTTTCCTGTGTCAGCCTCCAAAACCCTAAAAATCTTTCTACCAGGAACCTGCAGTAGCTACAGATGGCAGGGATTCGAGTAAGTCCTTCATAGTGCAGTTCCTGTCTTCCATCATAATCTCTTCATTCTCCCTCTCAGCCTGGCAGCGGCCTGCTGACAATGCCCCTCCTCCTACTTCCCCTTCATTCACTGGAGACTCCAACACCTGGTTCATGTCTGTCTGTCTATCTAGATTAATTCTTTGCCCTGCTGCAATCTACTTGTTAGATACTCCCTTCCCACCGCACCTCCCAACTCCCTGTGAAGTCTACTTTTAGGTGTGGAGCCTCTCTCAGTCTTCTCTCCTAGGACAACACTATTCTCTGCCAACCACTGGCCTACAGACGCACTCTCTACAAGGCAACATATACAAAGCCATCACACTTTCTTTCCTAAGACCCAGACAGAATAACAAAATCCAAGGAACGGAACACCATCCAACAAAGGCAAGACCAGATATCAACACCTATAATTACAATCTTCCTAATCCCAGATGCCTAGACAACATAAAAACACAATAACAACCAAGACGGGATGTCTATCCCAGAATCCAGTATCTCTACTATAGTACACCCTGAGAGAAATGCAACATAACTGAAGCACAAGACAAGGACTTCAAAATATCTATTATAGATATGTCTGTGCAAGGACCTTAAAGAGGTTATGAGTAAATCCCGTTATGAAGTCTGTGAAAACACACACAGTAGAATAAACTAGTGAAAATTGTTCAAGACATCAAAGTAGAAATAGAATCACTAAAGAAAACCCAAACTGACATAAAACCGGAAATGATTAATTTAGGAACTTGAAAAGGAACCATACAGGCAAGCCTCACCAACAGAATATAAGACATGAAAGAGAGACTCTGGAGTGTTCAAGACGAAGTAGAAGAAATGGATACCTCAGTCAAAGAAAATGTTAAATCTAAAAAATAAAACAAAACAAAACCCCAAACAATCCAGGCACAAAATATTCAGGAAATCTGGGACTGTATGAAAAGATCAAATCTAAAAATAAGAGAAATAGAGGAAGAAAAAGTATACTGCTCAAATGGGCAGAAACTATTTTCAACAAAACATAGAAGAAAAATTCCCTAACCCAAATAAATATATATCTATCAAAGAACAGGAGGCGTATCGAACACCAAAAAGACAGGACCAGTAAAGAAAGTCTACTGAGCACATAATAATTAAAACTCTAAACCTACAGAACAAAGAAAGAATATTAAAAGCTTCAAAAGAAAATGACCAAGTAACATATAAAGGCAGACTTGATAGAATTATACCTGACTTCTCAAAGGAGACTCTGAAAGCCAGAAGAATCTGGACATATATTCTCCTAACTCTGAGATTCTAGATGCCAGTTCAGACTACTATACTCAGCAAAACTTTCACTTTCAACAGATGGAGAAAGAATTCCACAATAAAAGCCATATTTAAACATAGTTCTACAGAAGGTGTTAGAAGGAAAGCTTCATTCTCAAGAGGCTAACCACACCCAAGAAAACTCAAGGAATACATAATCCCCGACCAGTAAATCAAAAGGGGAGGAAAAAAATACTATAAAAACAAATTAATGGGAATCAATAACCATTGGTAACCCTCAACATTAATTGTCTCAATTCTATAATAAAAAGTCACAAATCAAATGACTGGATTTGAAAACAGGATCCACCTTTCTGCTGCATCCAAGAAAAACACCTAATCATTAAAGATTGATATCACATTATGGTAAAAGGTTGGAAAAGAGATTCCAAGCCAATGGACCTAAGAACCAAACGGGTACAGCCATTTGTATATCAAGAAAATAGACTTTAAACCAAAATTAATCAGAAGCAATAGGGAAGGACAATCATACTCGTCAAGGGAAAAATACGCCAAGATGACATTGCAATTCTTAACACTTATGTCACAAACACAAGGGCAACAAAGTTTGTAAAACAAACACTACCACAGCTTAAATCACATGTTGACCCACACACTGACAGTAAAGACCAACTCTGCTATAATCCCTCTGATAAACCATGATGGCCTGTGTTCATGATGCATTGGTACAATAGTGGCTCAAAAGTCATGGGAGTAAGCAACCACTCTCTGGTTGGATTTCAGGCTCACTCCATGAGACGGAACCCATGCCTGACACTGCTCAGAGTCAAGAACCTGAGACTAGATAGGCCAAGGACCAAGGGAAGACCAAACACTACTGTTCTGCTAAATGAATGCAACAATATAATGACTTCAAACAACATTCTACTCTACCCATAGATCAGTACCTTGCTAAGCCTTCATCAGAGGTGCTTCCACCTGCAGAACAGGGAAGCAAATACAGAGAACCACAACTGGACAATGTGAGGAGAACGAAAGACCTCGGAACACTCAGTCCTAACTGAGCGTCTTCATCGAATGAATCCTCAGGGCTCAGAGAGACATATGGAGGAGAAAGAGGAAAGACTGTAGGAGCCATAGGAGATGGAAGACAGCAAGAAAACAATTTCTTTCACACTCATATGTGGACTCGGAGAGGCTGGGGAAGCTTGCATAGGGCCTCACAAGTCCAAGCCAGATGAGGTCCAGCACTGAATGGGGAAAAATGAAATGATCTCCCATCTCTAACCACAAAGTTAATAGGTAACTGCTCACAAAGGAAAATTAGTTCTCTCCAATGGAGTCTCACTTTATATGTTAAACACATTGAAGGGCAGGGTAGGTGGCCAAGACAAAACAAATACAATGGTATTTTGTAGATCTCTGCCTGAGATTGTTTTTAAACCTTACTGGCCTTTCACTAACATATTATGGTTTGCAATTTTGTGTTTTGATGTTCTCTCTCTCTCTCTCTCTCTCTCTCTCTCCCTTCTTCCCTCCCTCCCTCCCCTCTCTGCTTCTATTTGTTTTGTTCTATTCTGTCTTTTCCCCTGTTTTGCAAAGAAAAAGAAGGTACACAACTGGAGGGGTGGGGAGGAAAGGAGGATCTGGGAGATCAGAGAGGGGAAACGATGATCAGAAAATACTGAATTAAAACAATCCATTTTAATAAAATAAGAGCCTCATTCCAGAGGCTCCGTGCCTGAATCACCAAGGACAGTGTTGAGAAACTTCCACAGGCCTTGATGGATTTCCCTATCCTACTTTCAACATTTATCCTCACACAGTACAGTCTCCATGAAACCCCAACAACAAGGCCCATCAAGCTTCTGGACAGCGGACCACATGGAGGTACAAGAACACAAGTGAGGACTGACTCCCCTGTGTACTCCACAGGAAGAATAAGAGCTTGACACTTAGGGCCCTTTTAGACCTTCCTCTGCATTTATTTCTTCATCTAACTGCTGGTTTATATCATTTAAATTTTTCTTTTTAGCTAAGTTTAGACGTAAGTTATAACTTACTGCCTGAGTACTCGCTTTGCTCTAGCAAATTAACTGAACACAGGGACAGGGTTACGTGAACCTCACTTTACAGCTCAGAAGCTCCATCTGTGACTGCCTCTGAAGAGCTGCTTGCTTGCCATGGGGCAAGGAGAAATCCCCACACCTTTCAAGTTCACATGGGAGCAGAGAAAAAGCAGACAGCTTTTTTTCTACCAAAGCACTCCTTTCTATGAGGATGGTCAAGTTGAGGAGTTTTGTATCTACTCTGGGGGTGGTGCTTCTCAAGCTTGTGTGCATAATAAAGTCTCGGGGCTTTTCAAACAATGCAGCACCCTGGCTCTACACATAAGAGATTCTGATTGCATTGTTTTGGTGTAGTACTAAGGTATTACTATGCTTGCTCTAATATGCAGTTAAGGGTTCAAGAAACACTGGCCTAGAGGGCGTGGCTGCTAAATTGGGTGAGAGTGAGAAAAGCTAGGATGAAAAGAGCTTTTTCAGTGGGTTGAGCAAGAGAATGTGCAGACACTGGGGATAGAAATGGAGACAGGGACCTAACCAGAAAGCACCTTGAGGTAAAAGGCTGGTTTACAAACAGGAAAGCTGACCTTAAATCTTTACCATGGCCACAAAGGCCTCTGCAGCCCCACCTCCTGCCACTCACCTTTCCCCCCTGACACTATAAAACAGAAAATTGAAGTTCCCCACACCCTAAAGTTTCTACTAACCTCTAAAGATTTAGCTGCCTTCTGCTTTCTGACTGACGCATTTGCTTGCCTACCTAGGGATGCTACTGCAACCCTGAAGACACCAATTTGAACTAGACAACAATGTATCTTATGTTTGTGAATGGTCTATTCACAAACTGAAGGCTTAGGGTCCATGAGTAAGACTGGACATGTCTTCCAGCATATGGGCCAGGGCCAGGTCAAGGCAAGGTCAGTACTCTCTATTGAATGAAAGACTAAATCTAAATTCTTTTAGAATAGTATTTCAGTGGGACTACATAAAATTTAAACAGCTTCTACACTGTGAAGGAAACAATCAATAGAGCAAAGACACAGGAGAAAATATTTTTAAAATACTCATCTGACCAGAATTACTATCCGAAGCATATAAGAATCTCAAACAACTGAATAATAAAAATACGTCTAAATGAAAAAATGGGAATATAATCTGAAAAAATCTTCTCAAAAAAAAGAGAAGATATACAAGTAGACATGGTATATATGACAAAATGTTTAACATAATTATTGGGGAAATGTGAATCAAATCCAGTACGGTAAGTAGTATCTCCTTCTCGTCCTTGTTAGAACAGCTTTTATCAGAGGAAAGGAACGGATGCTGACAAGTATACAGAGAAAGGAGAACTTTCATACACTTATGAGAATATAAATTATTTCCGCCTCTTTAGAAAACAGTATGGAAGGTCCTCGAAAAGTTTAAACCACCACATGATGCAGAAACCCCACTTTAGGTATAATATGCAAAGAAAATGAAATTAGGGAGCAGACCTTGGGCACAAACTCCACAACCAGTCCCACAACACCCAGAGGAAGTTCGACTCCCAGGTGCTCTAACTCACCCAGAATCATAGGATCAGAAGTAAGGAGGACCCAACATCTGTCCCAACACCGGAGGAACTGGGACCAGCAGAATCCAAGGACCCAGGAACCCCACCTCACCAGTGGCATGGGTTGCTTCCAGTCTGGGCCACTGCCCTGAGCAGACCTTGGGCTGGAAATCCACAACCAGTCCCACAACACCCAGAGGAAGTGCACTCCCAGGTGCTCTAAAAAGCCCAGGATTACAGGATCACAGGGGCTTGCTCACACCAGGATCTCAGGGTCCCAGGGGCAGCTTGACTCCCAGGAGCTCTGACACACCCAGGATCTCAGGATCACAGGATCCCAAAACCATAGGTTCACAGCAAGAGCTAAACTCTGACAAGTTCTGACACAACCAGGATCATAGGAAGCACAGGCTCCAGTCAGATATATCTAGGGAAGGTAGCACTAGAGATAACCAGATGGTGGGAGGCAAGCACAAGAACATAAGCAACAAAACCAAGGTAACTTGGCATCATCAGAACCCAATTCTCCCCCCATAGCAAGTCCTGGATACACCCTCACACCAGAAAAGCAAGATTCAGATCTAAAATCATGTTTCATGATGTTGATAGAGGACTTTGAGAAGGACATAAATAACTCCCTTAAAGAAATACAGGAGGCTGGGTGGTGGTGGCACACGCCTGTAATCCTAGCACTCTGGGAGGCAGAGGCAGGTGGATTTCTGAGTTCGAGGCCAGCCTGGTCTACAGAGTGAGTTCCAGGACAGCCAGGGCTATACAGAGAAACCCTGTCTTGAAAAAACCAAATCCGGGGCTGGAGAGATGGCTCAGTGGTTAAGAGCACTGACTGCTCTTCCGAAGGTCCTGAGTTCAAATCCCAGCAACCACATGATGGCTTACAGCCATCCGTAATGAGATCTGACACCCTCTTATGGGGTGTCTGAAGATAGCTACAGTGTACTCACATATAATAAATAAATTAATTTAAAAAAAAAGAAAGAAAGAAACCAAATCCAAAAAACCAAAACAAAAAACAAAACCACACACACAAAAAAGAAATACAGGAGAACACAGGTAAACAGGTAGAAGCCCTTAAAGAGGAAACACAAAAATCCCTTGAAGAATTACAGGAAAACACAATCAAACAGGTGAGGGAAATGAACAAAACCATTCAGGATCTAAAAATGCAAATAGAAACAATAAAGAAATCACAAAGGGAGACAACCCTGGAGATAGAAAACCTAGGAATGAGATCAGGAGTAAGAGATGCAAGCATCACCAACAGAATACAAAAGATAGGAGAGAGAATCTCAGGTGCAGAAGATACCATAGAAAACATTGACACAACAGTCAAAGAAAATGCAAAATGCAAAAAAGCTTGTAACCCAAAACATGCAGGAAATCTAGGACATAATGAGAAGACCAAACCTAAGAATAATAGGTATAGAAGAGAGAAACAGAAAATAACAGAGACACAGTAAAACTAACAGAAGTGATGAACCAAATGGATCTAACAGATATTTATAGAACATTTCATCCTAAAGCAAAAGACTATACCTTCTAATAGACAGATCATCCAAACAAAAATTAAACAAAGAACTGGGGCTATTCAGCATTATAAACACATGGACCTAACAAAAGTTTAAAAAACATTTCACCCAGGCTGGAGAGATGGCTCAATGGTTAAGAGCACTGACTGCTCTTCCAGAGGTCCTGAGTTCAAATCCCAGCAATCACATGGTGGCTCACAACCATCCGTAATGGGATCTGAAGCCCTCTTCTGGTGTGTCTGAAGACAGCGATAGTATACTCACACATTATAAATCTTTAGACCGGAGTGAGTGGGGCCGGAACAAGCAGAGGTCCTTAATTCAATTACCAGCAGCCACATGATGGCTCACAACCAACTGTACAGTTACAGTGTACTCATATACATAAAATAAATCTTAAAAAAAAGGGAAGCCCATAAAGATCAATGCCATGTGACCTCATTCCTGTATTGCAGTCTCAAAATGTAATCACATGGAACAGAGTACAGTTGTCACAAGAATCCAGGAGAGATAGGAAGAAAGGGGTACAGTGGCTGGTTAGTGTGAACCGTTTCATAGAAGGAAAAAACACCTAGTATTCCATAGTATAATAATAGCTAGCAAAAGTTTACTATATATTTCAAAAAGTTTACTACATAGTTCAGGTAGTAGAAAAAATTTTGAATGCCCACACAGAAAGACAAATGTTTGAGGAAATGAATACGGCAATTTACCTCATTTGACCCTCATGTCAGAATGTTATGTGGTACTCCATAAACATGTACAACTATCACATGTAATTTCAGAATGAAAATAATTACATATTCAAACCAAGCATTACTTTTTCCATAAAAGAAGCTACCTCCGGTGCCAAACTCCCAGTTTTGGCTGACTGGGTGAATGAAAGAAAACTGGGGCTTATGGTTGAGAGGGAGCCTTACCAGACTACTTGCATCGCAGTGGTCAATGGGTCGGTGCGCTGTATTCAGGTCCCCCAGGATTATCACGTGACTGAAAACCACAATGTGGGACTGTCAACTGGATGTTAAGAAAGAGGATTCCCATATACTTTCCTCCCAGGGCTAAGAGCACAGAGAGGCTACCTCCCACCTAGAGGCTTAGGTACCAATTATTCATAGCAATGTGCCTCTTCCCTCTCCCATCTCGAACCAAATCCTGAGGCGCAAAGTTATTCTACATGATGTGAGTACTTCAATGCTCTCTACCTGATGCCATCCTTCGCACCCTTCAAAGCTGCGCTCACATACCACTTCCTGGAGGAAGTCCTCCTTGATTACTCTAAGCTACTCCCACTTTCCTGTCTATCCTTGGAACTAGGAATTTACTCCCATCACCTCGTCTTGTCTTCGATGATCTTCTACGGGGTGGGGATTCACAGGGGCATTTGACAAAAGACAACAAAGAGCTGGGCCGCCTTTGAGGCTCACAGGAAGTGAGGAGCCAGAATAAGTGCCCAGAGTACAAAGCTCAGAGTTGATGTCTCTTTACTCTGTCCTCCCAGTTCTCACAACAGCAAGGGCTGTCAGGTCAGCATGACAGTATTTGATGCTAGACTATAAAGGACCTCAAAGACAAAATTTTATGTCCTTTCATAGAGCCCGGCACAAGCCGGCCACCAAAGCTGGCTGTCTAGATTGACAACATACCTGCCAGCTGCCAGGAGCGCTTCCGCTCGGATCTGCAGCAGGCGATAGAAGCGCATCTTAAAGGTCAGTCGCTCAGGCCTCCCAGGATCCGCGTGAGGGCAGTACACATTGATCAGGGTCAAAGTCTTCTCCTTCCCTTCCAATGTGCTGAGGAGAAGAAAAGAGCCCCACCAAAAGAGGTCAGTTTCAAGTCTCCCCTTCATACCCACCCACCATGCAGCTTCTAGTTAATGGTTGTCCATGGGATGAACGGAAAAAGGGGTTGGGGGAATAAATGAGCAACTCCTGGGGGGATGGACTCTGGCTAAGGCAAGGAGGGCAGAGTACCCAGGCAGACTGGATGATAATGCTGCCACTCAAGGCTATAAGATACCTAGAAAGAAATCAACTCAGGGCGGTGAGTTCTGGGCTATTTTTGAGGTCATTAAAAAGCTATGCATCCAAGCCAGTCTCCCTCTGTACAGACAGGAACACAAGGCTAAGAAGCATGACTTTTCCAAGATCACACAGCCCAGCCAAGACTAAAATCCAGGAAGGCAAGCTTGGGAACACTGCTATAGTGACTGCATACCTACAGAAAGGGCCTTATATTCTGGATGCAAAGACTAGAACCAGCGACGGCCCGCAGTAGGAGGATATGGGCTATTACCGGATCTTATGCTGTGTAAGGAGGGCCCGGCCCTCGCTATCCAGAACCCGGAGTTCCTCTGGGGTGAATTCATCCGTATTTCCATAGCAACCAATATCCCCATTCAGGGTGGCAAACACACCACTCAGGCCTTCTTCAGCAGCTACTGGGGTAGCACTGTCCTTACAGAAGGTAGCCACACCTGGGGACATACAAGAGCACTCTGAACAGGATTGGCAGCCAATATATTATTGTACACCCTATCCCACTCCAAGCGTCTCCACAGAAGGAACAGCTTTGGTTATCTCTGTCAAATTTAATGGTTTCAAAAGAGTAAGAACAATCCTCCCAGCTCAGGGGCCATACGTGGCTCTGTAGAGTCTGAAGCATCTAGAGCATAGCCTGAGGCCTCAGTTTCCTCTTTTAAAAAACCCACAGAATAATGTTCTATTTTACAAGAATAATAGTAACGTATTTTCCACATACATAGCAAATGCTGATGAAATACTAGCTATTATTATTACCACATGCAAAACTATATCTGAACCCTTGTGAGAGCCAAGAAAATAACTATTATCCTCATGTTCTCAGTGAAAAACCTGAACTACAAAGGTAAAGTAACTTGCCAGAAAACACAGACCAAGGATGTGAGGCAGGACTTGAACCCTGGCAGTTAAACTCATATGATTAACCATGACATTACTGTGCTTCTGGGGGCCAAAAGGAAACCTGGGTGCATAAATATGGGGTTTCATATAACCTAAGATTATGCAGCATTTGCTTTGGAGTTGAAAAGTCAAAATATATTACCTTCTTATTAAATACCAAAACAGTCCTTCTCTCCATCAACAATGCTAACATAAATACCCCAGAAGACTTCATTTACCAGAATAGCCACTACGGCTGCGGCTGAAGCTGAAATAGGAGTTATAACCCTCAATAATAGCCAGGGGCTCTGTCAGTACATCTCCTGGGGGAAAAAAATGTAATATAAAGTCAGAGGTAAATTCCGCACTGTGGACCCACAAAAGACTGGAATTACAGTTATAGGCTAGTATAAACCAGAGCTATAATCGGGGAGTTGGGAGGAGAGGTGTTTATGTTGACAGGAGCTAGAGAGACGGAAAAAGTCAGGAAGGAAAATGATATTCAAATTAGGGAAGTTGAGGAGGGCAAATGTCAGCTAAGCCTTGTGGTCTAGATCAAAGTCTTGACAGAATGCTGGCAGTGGAGACTGAGGACCTGAAGGGAGGGTGGGAGGTAGGAGAGGGAATTAAGAGAATGCAAGCTGGGAGTAATGGGAGAAGAAATTAGGTCTAAATTTGGGCTAAGACATCAAGGAGGAATGAATCTAGGGCTCTGAAGTGGGAAGAAACGAGAAATTGGGAGATATGGGAAGGAGAAATTAGAGTCTGAGCTAAGGGCAGAGATTAGGTGGGAATTAAGGCCTGAGGTGGGGGGCAGGGGTGGAAAACTGAGCGGTTTGGCTTAGAAGCATGAAAGGAGAAAAGTCAAGGCCCCGACTTGGGGCGATAGAAATGAGTGGGAATCTGTGTGTGAGGGTTTCAACGCAGAAAGCAGGCCAGGAGTGAGAATTAGGGGCTCTAGCTGCGGTGGGGGTGCCTGGGTGAAGGATCGGGCCTTTCAGATGGGTGTAAGGGCAAGATTCTAAGTGTGGGAAAGACGGAAACACGAGTTGAGAAGGGACAAAGGTTAGCAGCAAAAGGAAAACAAGGTAGAGCTCCTCGACTCGCGCGTGCTCACTAGTCACTTTGGTCTCCTGGAGACAGACAATATCAGCATCCAGCTCGTCCAAAACGCGTCGCAAGGCCGTGGGGCAGCTGCTGGGTTCCTGGCTCGCAAGGCCCTGCAGGGGACTCCGGAGCCCATTGATGTTCCAGCTTACCACGCGCAGCATTTTTCCGTACGCCGCACCGTTTCCCAAAGGAAGCTTAGGCGGGCAAACGCCGCGCCGCCCGGAAGTGAGCTGGCTCCCCGCCCCCCTCTCGCGTCTCCGCGGCTCGACCTGCCCCGCCCCTCCGCCCCTCCGCCCCTCCGCCGGCGGGACGCACGCAGAGCTGGGCGGGACTTCGAGTTCAGTTCGCTTAGGCGGGAGACGGAGCTGAGGTGGAGGCTGTGGGAAACCCGGGCTTGGGCGTGGGAGCCTGTAACCCCAGAAGTCAGGAAGCTGAGGCAGGGTCAGTAATGAATTCAAGGCCAGCCTGGGCTACATAGCAAGAGCCAGACCCAAACCTGGGAAGAGTAACTGGTTGGTGAGAGGCGCGTCTCTGGTTGAGCTCCTTCTCTTCTGGTGGACGCCCGAGTCTGACTGCTTTTCTCCACCACAAAAGCCCCCCTGGTGCGCCAGGTTACTTACAAATGGGATTTGGTCACTTTGTCAAGGGGCAGGCCTCTGGGGAAACAAGCTCAGCCAACGCCCTACCCGGATCGAGACCGAGCTCCGGCTTAAGGGAGCGGCCCCTGGCGGTGGCTGAGGGGCTTCTGCCCCTGTCCGTTTCGGTAGTGGCAAAGGGAACTTTCTCAGTTAAGCAGTTAAGAACCTAGCTAGCCTCCGTTTTAATGGAATCTGGAGGAAGGAGACTGCCTCAAATCCTCCCTGTATAGCCATATTTGGCTTGACTCTGAAAGCATAAGACGGACTTGAATTTGGCTCCATTTCTCAGATGAGCAAAATCGAGGCCTAGAACATTTAGGCCCCAGAATACTACCATTTCCCGATGCAGCTGTGGTTTTCCTGTCTACACTGTGTCCTTTCATTCTTAGGATAATCCAGGAAGAGGCACTGAAGCTAAGTAGAAGTTGAATAAATTCGTCTCAGCCTCACAGAAGTGAGCCAAGATTTAAACCCTTCTTAATCAGGTAAACAATTGATTTTCTGTCCACACACCTCTGTGTTTAAGTCTTTTCCTGTGAGCACCACTGCACTTTCTGGTCCATTCTGGCATAGCATTTACCACAGTGCACAACTCCCATTGATTTCCCTTGTCACAGTCTGAATGCAGTGGCCATCTCTGACCCAGCTTATATGATAACAGAATAAATATTTAGCAAATGGATGAATAAGCAGGGCAGTAGTGATGAGATCTTGATTTATTTTTTGAGACCACAGAAACAGAATTAACAGAAATCCCCCAATTTCCAGGAAAACTAACTTTGCATCCTGAGGATTTCTTTTTTTCACTGAAAATTGCTACAGAGTTATTCCCACTCGAATACACACACCCTCAGAATTTCTTTGGCTGCACAAAGAGCCAAAATGGGCTGTTCCCCCACCCCCAGAAGACTTAAAGGTCACTAGTTATTGTCATCAGAAAAACAGCTCTGTAATTAAAATTCTGTGCCTCGAGCTTTTCCATGCATGGGGAGTTGCCTACTAAAGATCAACTCCCAGGAGTAGGTTAATTAGGACAAGGGAAATGAATATTTTTCTTCATGTTGCCAGATTTCTTTTAAGCAAGGGATTTTGCCCATACTGCACTAAAGGCAGATAGATCTAAAGCTTTGTCCCAAGGAAATCCAGATCTTGCTCTCCTCAATAGCTGGTTTGAATTTCTCCATTCTCCAGTGCCTTGTTAATATTAGTACTGACCTTTGGGGCAAGGTGAACACATGGTTGGACTGAAGAGAAGAGGCTCTGGGCGGCTCAGGACCTTCCTTGGCAAGTAGAGCCGCTAACATTTCCACACTGCACACACCCCTTAACAAGGGCGCTTCCTCAGCCTTCCCAGGAACCAACCGATGTCTCCGGGTTTCCTATTTGATGCCACCCACCCGACCTGCTTTGGGGGTCTGTAAATGCAAGAGAGCCATTGGATAACTAGCGATGGAAGAAAAAGCCTCTAAGAGAACAGGTAGGTAAGCATAAAGGAAAAGTAGACAGGTCTTCTACAGGTCAAAATCCTTGTTTCAGGCTGCTTGGAAGATTTTTCTCGGCATAGGAGTTTGGTGTAGCTATTTTAAAGGGGATGGGAGGGTTGGGGAATGATGATATGTCTATCTAATTCAACTGTCGACATTTTAGTTTTAATTATTTACGTTCCGAATGTTGCCCCCCCCCCTACTGCCAATATTTTAAAATCCAGTTGTACTTGACATTTTAGAACACTGGCCTAAAGGTCAGTCCCTTACTATCTTTGAAATTCCAATTTTTGTTTTATTTTTATTTTTTTTAGTTTTGGGAAATGAGTCTTAATTGTGCTTTCCACGGGGACCTGAAACTTTCTATGTAGCCCGATCTGGCTGTGATCCTGTGATCCTACCGGCCCAGCCTCCACCCGTGTAGTACATGTATATTTTTTTAATTAAATGCACAATAGAGAGGATATCTCTGACCTCTCCTCTAGTGTATTAAGTTGGGTTGATTTGCTATGAAACTTTGACAAGTTCTTTAGTTTCTCTGGGTGTGTTAGTAAAATAGAAATGAAAGGCCCTAGCCGACCTCCCACAGATGACTGGCCTGATGATCAAGAAAGTGTGGAAGGCAGAATCCAGAGTTCTTTTGCTTCAGGGCTTTCATGCTATGTCTGAGATTCATGTTCTTGGCTTTTATCTGACACCCACAGGTAGCACCACCCACAACCCTCTACGTGCTCTCCTTCTGATTGACTATGGTCAGTGGAGAACCACTCCTGAGACGAGAATGCAAGGAGCTTTGTGGAGCGGACATGAGTCTGAAAACAGTGGCATAATAGGGCCAGGGCAGTCGCTCGGAACGAAGGAATTCTAGGCTACTCCCACAGGAGTTCTGATATGGGCTCATACATGAATCTAGCCTGTAAACATGTGATCATCCATCAGCCTTCTAGCCTATAACAAATGCATTCACAGCCACGCATTTCAAGACTTACCAATAAGGAGACCCCATTTATGACTTTACTGCCCATCTGTACTATCCTGATGCTTTAAATGAGCTTCCTCTCCACACTGTACATGGAGGTGGGAGCAGGTCTGTGGCTCCGCAAATGTCAGCTGCATAATTTTCTTCCCTAGAGATAGTTCTGCTTTATGGTTCAGCTTTGAGCCTTGCATGTGAATCTGATGCTGAGTGAACCCCGTGTCTATAACCAATACACTAAACCTTCTTAGAATTTCATAATTTTATTCTCCATTCTAAAGTTTCAAGATATTTTTTAGATGCTACTCTTTACCTCAGACAAACCAGCTCCCCCATCCATTTTCCCTGAAAGCTGTTATACCTCCTGTGGCGAACTGCGATTTCTTGTCGCCATGTTTATCTCTTCTGCAGCAGAGAGATGTAGATTGTGAACATGGTCACTGACCATGGTCTTCCATACCAGAGCCTGAGATGGACAGTCAGCAGATCACAGAGATCCAGGCCCCATGTTCATGGAGCCCACAGTCTACTTAGGTACCAGACACCAGAGAAACCCTAGCTCAAGTAGAGGCACATGGTAATGTGAAAACTGAAGGCCAAGCTCCTCTCAAGGCTATAAGGCTGACTTTCCAAGAAGATAAACACTGAAACTGGTGTTGATAAGCTTGATGAGAGAGAGTTCAGTGAGAAGAGAAAGCACTCCGGGCTGAGCAGAAGCCTAAAGGCAGGAAAATGCTGTGTTTGGAGGCCCTGTAAGTTAAACATGGGGGATCTGGGGGATAGAAGACTGATAGGGAACTTGGGACTTGATTTAGAAGAGGTTTGAACGCTAGTCTGAGGCATTTCTCTAACGCTTGTTTTTTGTTTTTGTTTGTTTGTTTGTTTGTTTGTTTCTGGTCTCCAAATCAGTAGCAGTAGTGACGTTTCATAGTTGTAGGCAAGGTTAAATTAGGATGTCAAACCTGGACCCCGAATTTACCCATTCAGACCTTGTCAGAGGCCTTCTAGCTACCTAGCTCAGATTTCTTGTTACTAAAATTATCGTCCTGACTCTTGGCAGTGTTGTAAGGACAAAATTGTAAACATAAAAGACATGTTCACGATGGTGGCTAGATTACCTTGGGCAAGCCATCCCCTCCTCAGACCTATTTCCCTGTGCTATTATTACTGGGAATGTTTGGAAGAAACAAGTGAGATTAACAAAATGTTACTTTGTGGGCACAGAAAAACATACAAAGTCTTGGTAGGATCATTAAAACAGACTTCTACTAATTATGTGACTTACTAAGATTAAGAGACTTGTGTCTCACAAAGTCTATTTCTGAGCCTCTAGGAGTTGTCTGCTAATTGGGAAAACCTTGTTATATTTTTACTCTAAATTGATACCTAGTTATTTATAATTGTGTATTAACGTATGATACTTCAGTACATGCATAGAGTGTACAATGGTTAATTGCCATATGTATCACCTCAAATATCTATTATTTCTCATCTCTACCAGCTACTTTGAAGTACACAATTATCTGTTGTGAACCATAGTTATCCAGATGTGCTCTAGAATGTCAGAAGTTATTTCTCCTGTTTACCAGAGCCCATCCTGTTTATTGTTCTTTATTTCCCCCTCTCCTTTTCCCTACTAGTCTTTAGTCAGTTCCTCGCCAACCTCTTAAGTCTGGCCAGTGAGTGAGTGCATGTAGCAGCTGATGTTGTATGCCAGACTTAAGTTAACAGAAACCTAGAAACGAGTTTACCTTTCTAATTGATTCTCCGGAAGTCTTTACAGTATAAATGTTCAACCTGTGTCATAATAACGTGCTAGAACTTACAGATGACTTGGGGGGGGGGATGAATCATTTCCTTCCCAAAGAAGCAACAGTGTTGAATAATGGGTATTCAGCCTTCCCCGGGTTTCTTCATGTGTATCAATACATTGGCTCTTTGCTAACATGAAAACTAAACCTTCCCCACATACTAAATGAAAAAGCAGACCAAAACAGAGAACGACTTAGGCACTGAAAAGTTCAGTCTTCTGCCTGTTCTCTTATATCTGACAATGAGCAGAAGTGAGATAACATGGCTCCAAATTCCACTGTTCTTAACCACTACGATCCATGGCCTCAGTAGGGCTCCTTGAGATAGGTAGGCTCTGATGCTGAAAGTCTTCTATGATGTATGTACAGCAACTGGAGTGACTCTAACCCTTATATAGACTAAGGTTCTGAGAAGCTATTTGAGGAAGAGTCTTAAAAGGCAAAGGAGAACTGGGAGCATTTGAGGGCAGGGACTGGAGATTTCTTTTCCCGAGAGATTGCCCTTGCATAGTCCAGCTCAGTGGAAGAAAGTTGAGCTTCCTAACACCCAATCACTGGAGCTTTGCTGGGGGTGGGAAGGTTCCAAAGAATGAAGTAAAAGGGCACCTGGACCTCTTCCAGGCAAGCCGTGCAGTTACATGAATTCTACAGATAAAAGTCTCAAAATAACTGGGGAGATGGCAATAAGAGTGGGGACAAGGCAAGGGGAGACATCTGGCTGAGATGTCCCTGGCCTGTGGATTTGTGCCATTTAGATAGATGCCGCGGCCTCTTGTTCTTCGCACTCCTCAGTGTGGTTTCCACCTCTCCTAAGATCCCATCCCAACACCTTGGCTCAAAGCGCTTTAGCCGGGGTTTGAATTTGATGCTGATGCCCTTAGTGCTGGGTCATCTCAGCCCTGGCAGCCATGTGAGCTGCGCCTACCTCTTGGCTCTCTGCCCAGCAATGGCTGCCTTCGCTCTTCTTCCCAAGGTGTCAGATTTACTCTGATTTATTTAACCTTGACTGGAGAGAGTATAAAGATGATCAGATAGTGCCAATCTCTTTAGAGTGCCCAGGACAGCTCATTTTAAGAGGGAGAGGTCCCGTAGAGAGGCAGGGAGCAGACTCCAGGGAAAGACAGTTTTACAGTGCTGTGTCGAATAGGGTGAGCAGTGAGGTAGTGAAAGTCTGCTTCCGGTTTGGGCCTTTAATTGCTAGCTCAAAACATTGCATTTTGAATTAGGAACATTATTCTTGTGGTTTTGTTGTGTGTGTGGGGAGACCTTGTAATGAATCTCTGTTTCTGAATTGGAGCTTACATTCTGATTAGACCTGCTTTTTTTTTTTTATTTCAAAGCTTAGACCTATCTCCATCACCTTTGTCATGCCACACAACACAGGATGTAAGCACATGATCTTTGGTCTTTTATTTGCATACTCTACTAGTCCTGCCTTCATTGGCGGGAAGTAACTGGCCAGACCTGGGCTGTCTTGCTGGCTGCCTTCCTTGCTGGGCTCCAACTTATCTTCTATGTACATAGCCCTTGGAGTTCAGAGGCCTCTGCTGACTTCGGCTCGGCCTCTGGCTCTCAGCACCCACATCCCCACTTGTACATCCGGGAGCAGAAGAAAAAGAGGGAGCTGGAGATAACCGTGAGAGGCTCAGAAGCTCAGTGCATCCCCCCCCCACCCCGTCTCAGCCCTGCCCACCTGCTGCCGTGGCCACAGCAACAGACAAGACAGCTAGGAACATAGGAAGTGAGGTCCAATACCTTGTGGGCAGTGGTGTCATTAGCTGCAACGCCTAAGATGTCTCAAGAGATGGGAGAACTCACTCAAACCAGGTTACAGAAGATCTGGATTCCACACAGCGGCAGTAGCAGCCTGCTGCAGCGGCGAAGGGGCTGTAAGTGGGGGTTGACATTTGTGGGGGGCGGTGGTGGGTGGGTCTAGAAGAACAAACGGTGCTCCCCATCTACCCATACCCTCACATAGAAGTTGGGCCAGATGATCAATTGAATGAATTGCTAGAGTATATCAAGAGGCTAATATGAGAAAGGATAAGGAAGTAAGAGAAAGGCAGGTAGAGAAGACAGAGAATGAGGCTTAGGTAAAAAGAACCCAAACTATGGGGACGGCTGTCTCTCCTTATTCGAAATTGTCGGAATGCGTTTTGTCTGGAATGTGAGGTGTCCTAGTGTAGCGCTACCCGAGAATATTTTATTTTCGCTCCTCTTATGAAAGATCTGGAAATAGGTCTCGTTTAATTTATGTCAGGGTGAAAGAAGGTGATGGCTCCTGGCGCGGTGTCTCAGAGGCTAGGTGCTGAGTCCACAACACTACCATGTCACGGGCCAGCATTGCCTTTCCTCTCTCACGAGCCTCTTAAAAATAAGTCTGTACCTGCCGCAGCTGGAAACGACGGAGTACATTGCCTTGACATTTAGAGACAGTCTTGCTGTTCTGAGGAGTTGAGGGGAAGGACTGCCACAAAGCCTGGTCTGTTTCTGAGTTGGAGCTTCACATTCTAATTAGGCCTGCTTGCTTTATTTCAAAGCTCAGACCCAAAAGTTTGAGCTTACGTTGTAAGGAGGAACCGAGGCAAAGTAAGCAAAGCTTGTAAATAGGCTTTGCAACTGAAGTCTTTGAAACAATTTCTCATAGATAAGCAGGGATAATCGTGCAACAAGGTGTTTCCAGCCCAGCTTGAGAGACCAGAAGGGGGCTAGAGATAAGACATCTGCGGACTGCAGGACTCGGACAGCTCAGGCACCAGCTGAGGGAGCTGCTGGACTCTTAATGTTAAAGGAGCGGTAGGCCTAATGCATATGGGAAGCAATACTTCATCAAAGCAGTCTCGGGGAGATGTGGGATATTAGATTAGTACATAGGATGAAGGATATGTAGAGAAGAAGCAGAGTGGAGGACAAAATCCTGTTCTCCATTGTTCTCTCCATCAGCAATTCTAATTACTCATCTGGAGAAAAAGGGATCTGGATGAGATAGAATGAGGTTCTGCTTACATAGGTCTTCCAGAGTGAAAAAAAAAAAAAAAAAAACAACCTTATATTCTTGGGAAATCTGCCTTTCAAGTTGGAGAGGCAATATACATTAACGACTTTACAGTCATCTAGAAGATCCAGAATAGAGATGGTTATGACCCGTACTCAGGAGGAAGATTCAAGGGAACTTGCTGCAACTTTGAGAACTAGTCTTCGCCTCACAGTAACTTCTCAAACATCCAGGGCTATATAGCAAGGCTCCATCTCAAAAGCAATACAGAAACAACCCCCACCCCACAGAACAGAAAGAATGTTTCTTTCAAATCTGAGCTCCACATGCCTTAATTGTGCATAAGAGTAATACCAGATGTAAGGCCGTGTGACTGACTCTAAGTCCCACCTCCTGTCTTTGGAAACTTCAACAAGCCTTGTTTCACTTCCATTCCTTCACCTGTAAACTGATGTTGCTAACAGAACTGTTGAGAAAATTAGATAAACCAAAGCAGGTAATGTGCTAAGAAGAATGACTATCCCATAGTATGCACTTAGTAAACAAAAGCATAGTTGCCTGCTCTTATTCACCATCCAAACCAGCATCAAGTCCTGAGTCTGGCCCAGAACAGATGCTCTGTAAATCATCACTTGGCTGCTTCGACTTTTACCATTGCTCTGTGTTCCCAAGATACCCCCTAGGGAATAACTAAATTGTTACTATAAACATTACTTTTGTAGAAAATTGTGTTTTATAGTAGTTTCTTGATATTTATGTGTGTGTGTATACATGTAAATACACATGCATATGCTATATATGTATATATTGTATATATATGTATACTTATATATACATATATATGCACACACATATATGATGATTTTCTATAGTGTATTTGTATTTGACAAACCTAGTAAACTTATTAGTTTTGGTAATTTGTGTGCAAACTACAGCTTTTAATTTTTCCCCAGCAATCTTTATCCTTATGATTCTAAAATATCTTTTTTCTTATATTAATATATTCTAAGAACCCCCCACCTCTAGAACATGCACACAGAGCCATCCACACATGAGTGTGCACATGTACCCAAACACACACATGTGTTTGCATATACATGCATACTGTGTAATGTTAAAAGTATGTTAAGTGTGTATTCATAAGTTGATCATGATTTTAAAGAGACTGATTTTCAAGTTTGACCATTGAATAATTAAATGTAGGGGATTTTTTTGCAAATATCTTTTCAGAGAGTAACTTCATTTTTATTTGTAACTTGACATAGTCTTTAAAAACTAAGTTGGTGTTAAAGTGAATGTTCCGAATTTATTTTCTATACCTATTGATTTACAGCATGGTTCTTTTTAACTTTAACTTTTTTGTGCTACATGTTTTTTTTCTTTCTTTTTTTATGAGCTAATCGTACAGTCTTGGGGCATAAAATTACTTCTAGGTTTAATGCACTAAAATGTTGTTGAGTACTTGAGTATTTTCTTCACGAGAGATTCTATTCTCATGTTGTCCTTTTCTAGTTTTGATGTCAAGGTTATACTAACATCATGCAATGAGGTGAGAACTATTTTCTTTCATTCGGTCTCCAACAAAGTTTGTCCCAGAACTATCTGTTCCTCAAATATTTGGCAGAACTTTCAGATCAAACAGTCTAGTCCTAGTATGTCTTTGAAACCATTTAACTGTTACAGTTTCTTGGAAAGTTATGGATTTTTTTGTTTGTTTGTGTATTTGCTAGCTACTTCTACTTGATTTTCTGAGAATTTTCTATTTCATAAGTTTTCAAGTTGATGTAAAGTTTTTTTGTGCATCTTTTAAAAATCTTTGTTGTCTTCTTATATGTTCTTTTTCTAAGACTTAATTGTTAGTTTTTATTGGAAAAAAAACTTTTTTCACACAATATACTCTCTTACAACATTGTTCACTTGTTTTAACCCCTCGACAAATATTGTTAGCAGTTTATCACTTTGGTTTTTCTAAAAAAAAAAAAAAAAAAGAAAGAAAGAAAGAAAGAAAGCCTTTTTTGTTGTTGTTGTTTGTTTTTTGTTTTTCTTTTTCAAGACAGGGTTTCTCTGTGTAGTCCTGACTGTCCTGGAACTCACTCTGTAGACCAGATTGGCCTCGAACTCAGAAATCTGCCTGCCTCTGCCTCCCAAGTGCTAGGATTAAAGGCGTGCGCTACCACCGCCCTGCAAAATTAGCTTTGTTTTAAGCTTCATTTTTTTTTGTTGTTCCTGTCTTTAATTTTACTTAATTATCTTTCTAGTGGCTATTCACAGCTTGTTCCCTTTGAATATTTTTTAAGTAACAAGGTCAGATGTTCATCTCATTTATTTTCAAGCTTTCTCCTTTTGTGATTACAAATAGCCTACTAAGCAGGACTTGTGTTCTGTGGATGCATAAATCTTTCCAGGCCATTTGATAAACAGACCTTTCCATAGACTTGATTAGTCACTCACTCACTCGGTTGCCCAGTTGTCATCATCTCCTCAGTCTGTATTCCTGGACCACTAGGACCCTGTGGATTGCCATGGAGCAGCTAAGAGGTTAATGCCTGGAACTGCAGGACACCTCTTGGAGTTAGTGCCAGCCCTTGAGCCAGCTTCTGTTTAGATAGGTCAGTGTCATTGCCATGTCCACTCGAATTCCATTCCTGCACGAAAACAAATTGTATGATCCCAGGTCCTTGAAATCTGCTTTATGGACCATTTGGTGACTTTTCCCTGGGGACTTGAAAAAAGGGTATATTTTACATATGGATTGCATTTATCTTAAGCTTTGCTTGTTTGTTTGGCTAAAGTGTTCCAATATTCTGCTGGAGTTTAGGTTGTCAATGATTGTGGAAAATGTATTAAAGTACCTTAATAATTTTGCTAGTTTTTCCATCTTATTACAAATAAATTTAGAACTTCTATCTCTTCTATGATATCAAAAGTTGCTTATTGTTATCATATTGCACTACAATCTCAATTTTCTTTCATATTAATATGTCTATACTAAGTTTAATATTTACCCGATAAATTTTCCTTTCTGAAATTTGTTTTATTGTATCCTATTTGAGACAGTCTCTCTATCATGTAGCTTTGGCTGTCCCAGAACCTGCTATGTAGACCAGGCTAGTCTTGAACTTACAGAGATCCACCTGCTTCTTCACAAGTGCATGGATTCAAGACATGTGCCATCACACACAGTAAATATTTTTTAATAGCAAAACAATTCATATAACATAAAACTCACCATCTTGAAGTGTACAAGAAAATAGTTTTGAATATATTTATATAGCTATACAACCATCATCCCTAATTCCACTAATACATATTTAATATGTGTATTTAAAAACTGGAAGGACCTTGGAGGATTGGGGGGTGAATATGATTAACATGTATGATATACATGTGTGAAATTCTCAAAGAATAAAAATATTATAAGATTTAATTGATTCATAATTGTATATGTTTTAATGATATTTTAATACATGTATACAGTATGAATGATTAGATTAAGGTAACTAATCTATTCATTAACTCAGACATTTATCATTTATTTGTGTTGGGAACAGTTCAAATCATCCTCTCTACTTTCAAATTCATTATAAGAAATCTTATACCCTTTAGAATAACTTCCTAGTCCACCCTTCCCTCCACCCCTGGCAACTACTAATCTACTCTCCATTCCAATGGATTACTTGACACATTCCATAGAAATGGAAAGTAATGTGGCCTTTAGTCTTTGGTCTGGTTTGTTGTACATGTTTTCAAGGTTAATGTTTGTTGCAGCATGTTTATCGCTTTTTATAGCCAAATATTGTCTTATATGAACACACTACTTTCTCTACATATATTTATAGGCTGATTGGCATTCTGATTGTTTCTACTTTTGACTACTGTGAATAATGCTGTCATGAATATTCATGTACAAGTGAACATAAGTTTTCTTTTTTAAAAAAGATTTTATTTCATTTATGTGAGTACTCTGTAGCTGTCTTCAGACACACCAGAAGACAGCATTAGTTCCCATTACAGATGGCTGTGAGCCACCATGTGGTTGCTGGGAATTGAACTCAGGACCTCTGAAAGACCAGTCAGTGCTCTTAACCGCTGAGCCACCTCTCCAGCTCCATGGAGATAAGTTTTCACTTAGTAATAGAGTTCCTGAACCACATAGAAACTCTGTCTACAATGTTCTCAGTAAACAGTCAGCCAAACTATTTCAAAGTGAGTTTATCATATTTCATTTCCCAAAGCAATATAAAGGGGTTTCAGGTTTTCCATATCCTTATGAATATTTGTATTATTATTTTAAATTATTATATACTATCTGAAAGATATAATGTGGCCTCTCTGTGATTTGCATTTATATAATGACTAGTGAGTTGTTTTTTTTTATTATGTGGTTATTGGATGTTTGACTGTCTTCCTTGGACAAAATTCTATGCAGATTCTTTGCCCATTTTCATTAGAATATTTGTATTTGAATTATTTGTAAGAATTTTTTTTGTCTTTTTGTTTGTTTGTTTTTTAAGACAGGGTTTCTCTGTGTAGCCCTGGCTGTCCTGGAACTCATTCTGTAAACTAGGCTGGCCTTGAACTCACAAATCTGCCTGCCTCTGCCTCCCAAGTGCTAGGATTACAGGCGTGCGCCACCACTGCCTAGCAAAAATTTCTTTTTTTTTTCTATATTCTTTGTTTACATTCCAAATGATTTCCCCTTTCCCAGTTCCCCCCTCCCCATAAGTCTCATAAGCCCTCTTCCCTCCGCCCGTCCCCCAATCAACCCCTCCCACTTCTCTGATCTGGCAATCTCCTACAATGCTGCATCAAGCCTTTCCAGGACCAGGGCCCTCTCCTTCCTTCTTCTTGGGAATGATTTGATATGTGAATTGTGTCTTGGGCATTCCGAGCTTCTGGGCTAATATCCACTTATCAGTGACTACATTCCATATGTATTCTTTTGTGATTGGGTTACCTCACTTAGGATGATATTTTTCCAGTTCCAACCATTTGCCTAAGAATTTTATGAATTCATTGTTTTTAATTACTGAGGTAGTATTCCATTGTATAAATATACCACATTTTCTATATCCATTCCTCCATTGAGGGATATCTGGGTTCTTTCCAGCTTCTGGCTATTATAAATAAGGCTGATATGAACATAGTGGAGCATGTGTCCTTCTTGCATGCCAGGGAATCCTCTGGGTATATGCCCAGAGGTCTAATATCCAATATATACAAAGAACTCAAGAAGGTAGACTCCAGAGAGCCAAATAACCCTATTAAAAATGGGGTACAGAGCTAGACAAAGAATTTTTACCTGAGGAATAAAGAATGGCTGAGAAGCACCTTAAGAGATGTTCAACATCATTAGTCATTAGGGAAATGCAAATCAAAACAACCCTGAGATTTCACCTCACACCAGTCAGAATGGCTAAGATTAAAAACTCAGGAGACAGCGGGTGCTGGCGAGGATGTGGAGAAAGAGGGACACTCCTCCACTGTTGGTGGGACTGCAAGATGGTACAACCACCCTGGAAATCAGTCCAGCAGTTCCTCAGAAAATTGGGCATGATACTTCCAGAGGACCCTGTCATACCCCTCCTGGGCATATACCCAGAGGATTCCCCAGCATGCAATAAGGACACATGCTCCACTATGTTCATAGCAGCCTTATTTATAATAGCCAGAAGCTGGAAAGAACCCAGATGTCCCTCAGTGGAGGAATGGATAAAGAATTTCTATTTTCAAAATTAAAAAAATATTATGTGCATAGAAGTAAGAAGACAACTTGTGAGAGTAAGTTCTGTCCTCTCATCACGTGAGTCCCAGGGACAAAGCTCCATGACTTAGTGGCAAGTGAGCCAGCCGCCTTGGCAGCCCCTAGAATTCTATTTGTTTCTCTCAGTCAGGGTATCACAGTGTATCTCAAATTTGGCTGAAACTTGTAGAAATCCTCCTGCCTCAGCCTCTGAAACATTGAGGTTTATAAGACTACTTTAAGTAGTACTAAATATTAGTGTCCTATCAAAAATAGGATTTACAGGGTGCTAAAGAAATGGCTCAGCGGGTAAGAGCACTGACTGCTCTTCCAAATGTTCTGAGTTCAATTCCCAGCAACCACATGGTGGCTCATAACCATCTGTAATGGGATACGATGCCCTATTCTGGAGTGTCTGAAGAAAGTGACTGGTACTCTCCTACATAAAATGAATAAGCCTCTAAAAATATGATTTACTTTTATAAATCTGTAGGTTTCTTCCTTTCTTAATTTCCCCCTTCCTTCTTTCCTTCCTTCCTCTCTCCCCAGCCCACCCCCATTTTGAGTCAAAGTGTTATGAGACTGGCGAGTGTTGTGGGGAACTGGCTTTGAACTAGCCAAGATTGACCTTGACGGTCTCATTTTCCTGCCTCTATCTCCTAATTTATACTGAGATGACAAATATGAGCCACAATATATAAATTATATGGTACCAGGGATTCAATACTAGAGTTTTGTCGTGTTAGGTAAATACTTTACCAACTGAGCTACTTCTCTACCTGTCATGGTTTTTTTCCACTTTTTTTTTTTTTGAGATAGGATCTTGCTAAGTAGTCTAGTCTGTTCTTGAACTCACAATCCTTCAGCCTCTGTAGTACTATTATAGAAGATGTGAATCTCCATGTTTTCCTTCACTTGTATCTTCTTTTTTTGCTTTCCTTTTTTTTTAAATGGCAATATATTTCAGCCTGGCCTTGAATTCCTGATCCTCCTGTGTCTACCTTCCGAGTGCTGTGTTGACGGGTTTATTCCACAATGCCTGGCTTTTACAGTGTCCTTTGAAATACAAACACTAATTTCGAACAGTAGAGAAGAAGGATCTCACATTAGAGGGTATCCTTGGCTACATAGCATATTTCAGATCAGTCTTGCTTGCAATAGTCTTTTCTTGCTAGCCATTTATGTATCTTTTTAAAGAAACTGTTGTCTAATTCAATGCGGCAAAGTTTTATGCCTAGGTTTTACTTTCAGAATTTTGTAGTTTTGGATTTTGTGCATTTGTAGTTCTGTGGTCCACTTTGAAATAATTTTGTCATATGGTATGAAACAGTAACATAACTTCATTTTTTCTTTGCATGTAAATATTATGTCATCCCATAATATTCCACACTAAATCATTTCCACACTAAATCATTTTGACACCATTAATGAAATTCAGTTGGCTATAAATTAAAGGATTTATTTCTGGGCTTTTAAATCATACTGAGCCCCCCTTAGTTACAGTCTTCATTACTATACTTTAACATATAGTAAACTTTTGCATATAGTTAATTTTGAAACTTTAATACATGAGTCCTTCAATTTTGATCTTCAAAATTATTTTAGCTACTTTACATCTTTTGTATTTTTGGAATAGATTGGTCTATTTCTGCAAAGGGGGGCTGCATTCAATCTGTAAGTCAGCCTGGGAGTATTGCCAACTTAACAATATTAACTCTTGGCTTTGTGAGCTGTTTAATTTACCTTGATTGTTCTTAACGTCTTTGTAATTTTCAAAGTACACTTTTATGTTCATCTATTTAATTTTTATGACAGTATAAATGGAATTGGTTTTCTTAGTTTCACTTTATTTTCTCCTTGCTTCATTTTAAAAATATTTTATTTTTGAGATTATAATTACACCATTTCCTCCTTCCCTTTGCTCTCTTTGAAATTCATGGCCTTTTTCTCACTAGTTATTCTTACATGCATATGTGTGTGCATATGTACATACATATATGCATACATATTCCTAGATCTATTAATACAACCCGCTCAGTCTGTATACTGTTACTTCTGTGTATACTTGCAGAGCTGACCTTTTGCCATTGGACAGCGATTGGTGTCATCTTTTCTGGGGAAGCCTTTTTTTTTTTTAACCACTCTTAGAATTTCTTAGTTGCCTGTAGTCATTTGTGTGGGGTTGAAACCTTGTGGGCTTCCCTCCATCCATGTTAGCAAATATACCATTGTCCTTGCTTGCTCAGGTCATGTTTAGGCTCTCATGTTGGTAAGACTTTATGGTATACCTTTTGTTTCTCCTAAGAGACACAATCTCACAGAAAGCTATCCCTTATCTTTTACAGCACCTTCCCACCTCCTCAAAGAGCACTGAGCCTTAGCTGTAGGATTTGTATTGTACATGTATCTGTTGAGACTGGGATCCACAGTTCTACATTTTGATTGGTTATAATTTTGTGTGTATTGCAAAAAGAGGTTTCCTTGATGAGGCATGAGAACTATACTTACCTGTGGGCATAAGGACAAATATTTAGGATGTACTTATGAGTCTTAAGTCATCCTTACTGTTATTCTACCCTCTTCCCCCCTTCTCACTCCCTAATGAGAGCCCCCTCCCATTTTTCTTACTTTCCTAATCAGATCACTAGAACCCTGCGATTACCCTCTCTATTTCTCCCCTACCCTGGCAATGGTCTATTCTTACTTTTCTGGTTTCTGCATTTACTTCAGATTATAGAATCCTATATGATGATTTGAAGCTTGGGGCCATGGATGTGGTGTTAATCTTTCTGGGTCTGGCTCACCTCATTCAATATGAGCTTTTCTAGTTCCACTCCAAAGATATCCAGAGGTTCCTCTGGGGCCTTCTCACTTAGGTTTTAAAGTTTATCAAGATCATTATTGAAGTATCCTACTAGCTTTTGGCATCTAGTCCCTTCAGTTGTTGTCCCTATCTAAGTTACCAATGTGACTTTTAGTGAACTAAGTGGAAAGCAAGAGAGAACCAGCAAGATTGAGAAAACAGTCACAGTTTATTTATGAAACACCCCAAGGGCTCACATGAGAACTATTATACACAAGTACCTTATGTGCTGTGTTTCATCTAGGCCTCTCCCAGTAGACTTTGCCTCCCAACAGCATTTCAGAAACAAGAAAAGAGTTCAACTAGTACTTTTCTTTCTTTCTTTTTTTCCCCAAGACAGGGTTTCTCTATGTAGCCCTGGCTGTCATGGAACTCACTCACTGTAGACCAGGTTGGCCTTGAACTCAGAAATCTGCCTGCCTCTGCCTCCCAAGTGCTAGGATTAAAGGCGTGCGCCACCACTGCCCAGTAATTAGTACTTTTCTTTAGCATACATTTTACATATGATCCAGCATTCTTACTCCTAGGTATAAGAATGCATTTCAGTTTTCATAAAGTAAATTGGAAAATGTTTATATGAAATATATATGAGAATATAGAGCTTTACTGAAGTTCATGAATAACTAGGAATAATCAAGATGCCTTGCAATTGATGATGGATTAACAAACAAGAATACCACTCAAGAATGAAGACAAATATTGAGTTATACAACAATTAAAATATATCTCAAATGCATTATGAACTAAAATATATCTGCATTGTACTAAGAGAAGAAAAGCCAGGGTTAGAAGTTTACATGGGACATAGTTAAATCTGTCTGAAATCCTGGGAAAGCAAAAGTATAAGGATAGAATATTGATCATAGTTACCTTGGCCTGAGGAGGGATGTCATAGGATCTAGTTATAATCATCTTTGTAAGAGAAAATTTCTAGGGATGGAATTGTTCTGTATAGTACTATAGAAGTGGATATTTGATACATGGGTGTGTTTAGTGGATCTCTTTAACTTTTTGGGGAACAGTAATTTTGTTGTTTAGTTGATTTTTGTTTTTAGTTTTATGTATATAATGTTTCCCACATCAGACAACTTTTCAGAGCTTTTACAGAAATACTATTTAGACATGTCTTTTGTGTACACTACTAAATGATCCATCTGGGTCTTGGATGGAAGTCTTAAAGGTAGTTGAGCTTCCAAAGTTGGTATACTAATTAGAATCCAAAGCACTAGCAACTCATAAGAAAATACTTTCTTATTTTTCTTTTTGTACCTTCATTGTCTCTGCTTATCATTTTTGTCCTCTGTTCAGAAACTACTCACTGTAATGATTGTACCTCTTCTAGAAATAATGTAGAAGGAAACAAAAGAAGAAAAGCTCCTATGTAGCTAAAACTATTCTCAACAGTAAAAGAACTTCTGGGGGAATCAGTATCCCAGACCTCAAGCAGTACTACAGAGCAATAGTGCTAAAACCTGCATGGTATTGGTAGAGTGACAGGCAGGTAGATCAATGGAATAGAATTGAAGACCCAGAAATGAACCCATGCACCTATGGTCACTTGATCTTCGACAAAGGAGCTAAAACCATTCAGTGGAAAAAAGATAGCCTTTTCAACAAATGGTGCTGGTTCAACTGGAGGTCAACATGCAGAAGAATGCGAATTGATCCACTCATCTCCTTGTACTAAGATCAACTCCAAGTGGATTAAGGACCTCCACATAAAACCAGACACACTGAAACTAATAGAAAAGAAACTGGGGAAGATCCTTGAGGACATTAACAAGTTCTAATGTAGTATTATACTATAAGGGGAATATATATCATAATTACTACATATTTTTTATTTTAACATTCATTTTGCAATATGTAAAATCAAACATGGGACTTGAAGTTACTAGGCAAGTACTTTACTACTGAATTATATTCCTAACCCTATATATTACACTTTCAAAAGCTAGAATAAAAGATTTTAAAATATTTAATCTTTTAAAATGTTTTAAATTTATTTTTATTCATATTTGCGAGTGTTTTACCTGCATGTATGTAATGTATATGTTTTACCCATGTTGTCTGGAGGCAGAGGCAGGCAGATCTCTGAGTTAAAAGCCAGCCTGGTCTACAGAGCAAATTCCAGGACAGCCAGGGTCACACAGAGAAACCCTGTCTTGAATAAAACAAAATAATTAGTTAATTAATTTAAAAGGGGGGCTATAGAAATGGCTCAGTGGTTAAGAGCACTGACTGCTCTTCCAAAGTCTCAAGGATCAGAGGTCCAGAACCCACACTGCAGCTCACTATTGCGAAGTCCAAGCTGGGGATCTAACACCTACTCTGGCCTCTAAAAGCACCAGGCATGAAGCCATACACTGTAGTGCATAGACAATGCAAACAGGCAAAACTAAAGACTATAAATGTGTGTACTCTGCCTATAGAACCCAGAGGATGCTAGATCCCCTGGAACTGGAGTTACCTACCATTGGCTGAACTGCCATGTAGGTGATGGGAACTGAAAGTTACTGTCTACAAGAACATCTAACATTCTCAACTATTGATCCATCAATTGCTCCAGCCGCCAATCTTTAATATTTATTTTTAATTTAAAACTATTTCATACACTACATAGTGATCATATTCTTTCCCATCCTCAATTTTCCATATCCTTCCCACATCCCTGCACACCCAACTTCATGTTCTATCTCAAAAAGAAAGCCAGGAAAAACAACAACAAAAAAAACCCAAATCTAAACAGACAAATTAAAAAGAAAACTCGTAAGACAAAAACAAATAAAACCAAAAAAGCATGTAAACACACAGACCAAACAAACAGAGAAAAAACATCAGAGTTCATTTGATGTTGGATAAACTCCTGGGCCTAGGACCTGCCCTAGAATGTGCTTGCTATACCCAATTCCATTAGAGAAAACTGATTTTCCCATTTCCAAAAGATATCAACTGCAAATAGCTTCCTGGTTAGGGGTAGGAGTTTGTGTTCACTTCCCAGTTTCAATGCTGAGATTTTGTCTGGCTTAAACCCGTTTGAATGTTCTGGGTGCTTTCAACGTCTCTGAAAGTTCCTATGTTCAGTAGTTAGTCCTGTTGTGTCTGGAAAATACTGTTTCTTTGGTGTTGCCCACCACCTCTGGCTCCTAGAATCTTTCTGCTTCCTCTTCCACATAGATCCCTGAGGCTTGAGGGTAAAGGTTTAATGAACATACCCCATTTAGAACTGGGTGTTCCAAAGTTTCTCACTGTCTGCATATGATCTATTTGTGGGACTCTGTGTTAATTCCCATCTACTGCAAGGAGAAGCTTCTCTTATTAGGGTTAAGTGATGACCTGCTCCGTGGGCATAGCAATATATCATTTGGACTTATTTTAGGGCTATGTACCTTTAGTAAAATAATAGTATTAGGTTTTCCACTAGATCTATGGCCTATCTAGTCTTAATATCTTGGAAACTCTAGTAAGGTCATATAGCCTATGTAATGGAGTATGCCTTAAATCAAATCAAAAAGTGGTTTGCTCTTCCTATAACGTTTGTGCAACTATTGAGTGGTATATCTTGCAGACAGGTTTCTATTATAGGTCACAGATTTGTAGTTGGGTAATTGATGATTACTTTCCTCCTCTGACCATGGCAAAGTACCTTCTAGTACCATGAAAACTAGTCAGTAGGGGTGAAGCTTCTAGTTGGTCACCAGCTCAATTTCTCAATGTTCAATGACATAAATATAATCAGGTTTTAGAGAGTAACCAATAGCCTTGGCAATGGCCTGTGATACTTGGAAGTTTTGCGACAGGGTTTCCTCTGTGTAGCCCTGGCTGTCCTGGAACTCACTCTGTAGACCAGGCTGGCCTTGAACTCAAATATCCATCTGCTTCTGCCTCCTGAGCACTGGGACACCACTGCCAAGCAGTTTGCAAGTATTTTATTGAGTGTTTCATTTTTATTTATTACTATTTATTTATTTATTGCATTTATATAAGTACATTGTAGCTATCTCCAGACACACCAGAAGAGGGCATCAGATCCCATTACAGATGGTTGTGAACCACCATGTGGTTGCTGGGATTTGAACTCAGGACCTCTGGAAGAGCAGTCAGTGCTCTTACATGCTGAGCCATCTCTGCCCAAGTGTTTTTTTTTCCCCCTTTGTTTTTTTTTCTTAGATGTAGTTACATTCTTTTGGTGGAATTTAAGTTCTAGCCTTTCTGCAGGGCTGGATTTGTAGATAGATATTGCTTAAATTTGTTTTTGTTTTTGTTTTTGTTTTTCACAAAATGTCTTATTTTCTCTTTTTACAGTGATTGAGGTCTTTGCTGGGCATAATAGTCTGAAGTGGCAACTTTAGTCTTTTAGAGTCTACACCATATCTCTCCAGACCCTTTTGGCTTTTAGCATCCCATTAAGAATTCAGGAGTTAGCTGGGCGGTGGTGGCGCACGCCTTTAATCCCAGCACTTGGGATGCAGAGGCAGGCAGATTTCTGAGTTCAAGGCCAGCCTGGTCTACAGAATGAGTTCCAGGACAGCCAGGACTACACAGAGAATCCCTGTCTCGAAAAACCAAAAAAAAAAAAAAAAAAGAAAAAAAAGAAAAGAAAAAAGAATTCAGGAGTTATTCTAAGAGATCAGCCTTTATTTGTTACTGGTCTTTTTTTCCTCACAGCTTTTAATATTATTTCTTTGTTCTTTTAGTGTTTTGATTATTATGTGGCATGGGGACTTTCTTTTCTGATCCAGTCTATTTGGTGTTCTGTATGCTTCTTTTATCTTTTTTTATTAGATATTTTTGTTATTTACATTTCAGTTGTTATCCCCTTTCCTGGTTTCCCCTCTGAAAACCCCCTATCCCATCCCCCTCCCCCTGCTCACCAACCCACCCACTCCCTGCTCCCCTGGCATTCCCCTATAGTGGGGCATCAAGTCTTCTCAGGATGCCTGGGGATCCATCCCATATACAGTCACCAAATCCAGACACTATTGTGGATACCAAGAAATACTTGCTGACAGGAGCCTGATATAGCTGTTTCCTGAGAGGCTTTGCCAGTACTTGACAAATACAGAGGGGGACACTCAGCCCACCATTGGACTGAGCACAGGGTCCCCAATGGAGGAGCTAGAGAAAGGACCCAAGGAGCTGAAGGAATTTCTTGTATCTAAATAGGTATGTCCTTCTTTAAGTCTATGATTTTGTTGAAAATATTTTCTGTGACTTTGAGTTGGGTTTCTTCTTCTATTCCAATTATTCTTAGATTTTGTCTTTTAATAGTGTCCCAGATTTCCTGAATGTTTTGTGCCAGGATAATTTCAGATATAACATTTTTTTGACTAATGTATCCATTTCTTCTGTCAGTACTTCAATGCCTTAGATTCTCTCTTCCATATGTTCTATTTTGTTGGTGAAGCTTGCCTGTATGGTTCCTGTTTGAGTATCCAACATTTACTTCTTTAGGATTCCCTCAGTTGGGATTTCCTTAATTTATTAAATTTCAACTTTCATATCTTGAATAGTTTTATTCATTTCCTTCCACTGTTTGTGTTTTCATGGGTTCTTTAAAGGGGTTTATTCATTTCCTCTTAAAGGAATGCGTAAAGGCTCTTTCAACCATGTTGAAATACTCAGGGCCTCCTGTGGTACAATTGATTGGCTCTAATGGAGACATAGTAACCCGGGTGTACATTATTGTACTCCTTGTTATGGTCTAATAGTTTTGTAAATTTTTATTTTTGATATCATAGTTACATAATTTATTCCTCCCTCTCCTACCTCTGACTCCTCCCATATATCCCTCCTATTCTCTAAACTCATGTATGTTTTCAGAATCAGCCATTTGGTATTGGCTTACCAATTGATGTACTCCTCATTTTAGCAGACCACAGAGCCCTTGCTCTCAGCATTCCTTAGTTGCCTGTGTGTAGTTCTTTGTGTAGTGTTGGGGTCTTTAACAGTGTACATTGACATGCTTATTGGTGTCATCCTTGTTCAGCTCATGTTTATTCAGTCATGTTGGTGAGACTTCCTGGGTAGAACTATTGACATTCCTAGGAGATTCAACCTCACTGAAACTCCCTGATCCTGTGGCGATTACAGTCTTTCTGCCCACATTTCCCTCTGTTTCCTGAGCCTCAGGTTAAGAGAATTATTTTGTAGATGTATTCATTTGGGACTGGGCTTCATGACTCTGCATTTTGATTGGTTGTGGTTTTCTGTAGTGGTCTCTGTATTTGCAAAAAGAAGTTTCCTTTGTTGAAGTGAGAGAACTGTATTTACCTGTGGGTAGAAGAACAGATAATTAGATTGCTCTCAGAAATTATGCTGTTTTAAGAAAGGAGTGGTAGATCTGATCCTGTGTGGTTACCTTTTTTTAAAAAAAGCATTTAACAAAATCCTCATAACTAGTTTAAATCTTTAGTCTCATAATTCAGACTTCAGTATTCAGCTAAGTCTGTCTCTGATAGTTTCTCTTTGTTCAGCCTTTTTTGTTTGGTCTTGATTCTTATCCTTTGTGATGTTCCCTAGAGAGAGTCTACTCCCTGCCTCCTCTGGATTTTTGAGACAGGGTTTCTCTGTGTAACTCTGATTGTCATGGAACTTGCTCTGTAGATTAGGTTGGCCTCAAATTCAGAGATCTGACTGCTCCTGCCTCCTGAGTTCTGGGACTAAAGGCGTGCATCACCACATCCAGCTTTCTCTTAAAGATACATTTCACTGCTATTTAATGTTTTTGGTTTTTTTTTTTAGATTTCTTTAAAAATTGTATGTGTCTGAGTACTTTTTTTGCATGTGTGCATGCTTGTGAAAGTCAGCAGAGGGCGTCAGATTCTGTGGGACTGAAATTACAGGTGGCTGTGAGTTGACACATGGTGCTAGGAAGTGAACCTCAGTTTTCTCCAAGAGCAGCAATTGCTCTTAAAGGCTGAGTCATCTCTTCACCCTGCTTCCATATTATTTTCTTTTGTTTATTTTTTCTTTCATTAATCAATTTATTCATTTACATTCCAAATGATATCCTCTCTTGTATCCACTCCACAAACCCTCATCCCATCCTCCCTCCCCTTTGCCTCTAAGAGGGTACTCCCCGGCCCTCCCACCCACTTCTGCCTTGCCACTCTAGCACCCCCCTATACTGGGGCATCAAGCTCCTACAGAACCATGGGCCTCCCCTCCCACTGATAAGGCCATCCTCTGCTACATAGGTGAAGCCCTTTACCTTGATGATGGCAAATGGGTAACTAAGTCGTTATATGTTAGCAAGTCTCAATCTTATTTTGAGTATCAGAGGTGTAACCATCACAAGTGTCCTTGGCCTCCAAATGTCACAAGTAGGCTTAGCACATTTTTCATGGTCCTGCCGAGTAGGTGCATTTTCTGTATTTCTTCCCACTTCAGAGAATTTTCATCAGTGCCCTGAACTTCTGTTTCCCTTCCTTCTGCAGACTGAAATGTTTTTCCCTCCCAGGTGAGAAAAGGTAAATTGATCTGGCCCGAGTTCCAGGAGAGATGGGCTAGATTGAGCGGGATTGGCTGCCAGGTGCAGTAAGTTACCGCCAGTGTTTTCAAGCTACAGTTTATTGCCTTTCCCTTAATAGTAAGACTTTCCCCCACAGGAACATGGAGAACATTTTCTGGGCAGAATTTGAACAATGCCTATTGTTCTTTTCTCCTCCTCAAGACAGAATTTTATACAATACTCTTCTCAGGATTTTTCTCAATCTTCTCTGTCAGCACCTGGAGGAAGATTGAAAAATATGTAAAGCTGTCTATGCCTGCAGTCCATCTAAGGTTCCCATTGGCCCACAACCAGCCTTAGCAACTCATTAGTTCTTTTGATCTGGACCTTCTTATGAGCTGGTGTATTGTTCAGCAGTTTCTGTATCAACTAAGAAATGCCTGGGTCTGATTGTCCTCTTCAGATGCCTCTTCCCCCCCCCCCAAGTTTAAGTTAGTTCTCTGTACTGCAACCTGTTTTTTGATGTGTCTAAGGAAATTTGTGATGCCCATTTTAAAGCTTTGCCCCATGCCCTCATAATGATGGAAGCAATATGGTTTCCAACTCTACATCTCCAGGTTAATGGCAGGAGAGCTTCTCAGTGTGGAGATAAGCTTTTGAGGATCTCTTTGTTTTCCAGCCTCCATCCCACAGTTCACTAATTCCCCCACAATGGTGATCATGGTGGGTTTACCAGCTCGAGGCAAAACTTACATCTCTACGAAGCTCACACGCTATCTCAACTGGATAGGAACACCAACTAAAGGTATGTCTTAGAAATCATTGCTCTATACGTCCACTACAGGCCACTAACTGAAAACTGGGAAAGGTAGAAGGCAAAACCTTCCAGTCCTGAAAATGCTGTATATCCATGTTTCCAGGATTAAAACCACATCTACCAACTACCACTACGACTGTCATGATGTTTTTTGTTGTTGTTGTTGTTGTTTTGTTTTTTGTTTTTTGTTTTTTTTTGTTTGTTTTTGTTTTTGTTTTTGTTTTTTTTGAGACAGGGTTTCTCTGTGTAGCCCTGGCTGTCCTGGAACTCACTCTGTAGACCAGGCTGGCCTCAAACTCAGAAATCCACCTGCCTCTGCCTCCCATGAGCTGGGATTAAAGGCAAGTGCCACCACCGCCCGGCATGATGGTCTTATAAATCATACATTTCATGAAAAATATTCTCCGCCTAATACCTTGCTGCGTTTTAGGCATAGAAATACTCAGAGGGTTGCTTTGCATTTGTGAGTCTTCTTAAGAGCAGATTTAGTTTTAATGCTAGTGGTAGATGAGGTAAAACACTGGGCCTGGCTTGTGTTTTGAAACCTCAAAGCCAGTCCCCTTTGAGAGATTTTCTACAACAACGCTGTATGCCCAGTCCTTCTCAAGTATTGCCCAGTGCCACACCCTTATGACTAAGCATTCAAATAAATGAGCCAATAGGAGCCATGCTTAATCAAACCCCTACACTATCCTAAAAGTTTTGTTGCACAAATGAATTTATGAACTATGGTTTCTTTGGCTGATTATCCTCTTTGTCCATTCCTTCTCTGTTTTTTTTTTTCCCTCCATTACAAACAGGAAAGTGCTACTTAAAGACTTACATTTGAATTTTCCCTTATGATATTAAATGGCAGAATAACCTTGGTAACCAGGAGTCAGGAGACCCAGTCTATATACATTACTAATTCACTCTGGGTTTGACTTTGGGTAACTGGTTTTACTCTCTGCATCTCATTTCTTCATCTTCCCTATTGAATAGGAGATTTAAAGGGTTGGAATTCATGATAAATTAAAATGGCTTAGAATCAAACAGACCTGGGTTTGAATTTCAGATTGCCAGTTATTAACTGTGAAAGCTATTTTACACCTCTGATCTTTCCTTATTGGTAAGGTGAAATGGTTAGCCCCTACTTTGCAGGGCTGATATGAGGGAGAAAATTAGCTGGTGCCCATAATTTAAGTCTTATGTGTACATTTTCCAGTTATAAAATAATTATGTTTACCTCTGAGATTCCTTCCAGAAAGAACATACTTTTGGCCACTGCAATCTTCCCAACATCGTCACTAGTGTTTTCTGTTTTCAGTGTTTAATTTAGGCCAGTATCGACGAGAGGCAGTGAGCTACAGGAACTATGAATTCTTTCACCCAGACAACTCGGAGGCCCAACTTATCAGGAAGTAAGTACCCAGTATTTAAGAATCTGTACTGCTCTTTGTCTGTGTGGGACCTGTCTTTATGTCCTAGGAGAGTAGTATAGAGTAACCCACTCTTCCACGGTGTCCAAACTTTTGACATTACAACACAATGTAGTCATCTACAATGTGCATGCTCGAGAACCCCTTTGTCAAATTATGAATAGGGAAAAATGCAAAAAAATCTCAAAATATTTTTAGGTAAGTTTACAGTTTGTGTTGGACCACATTTCATAGTTAGCTTAGGCCATGAGTTGAACACCCGTGTGTCCAGCCTTTCTGTCAGCCTTCTCATCGTCTGCTCTAGTCATAGCCATTTCCTATCAAGAAGGTTTCCAGTCTTGTATTTCTGGTAAGCAAGCATAGAAACACCTTCCCCTAGCATTTGAGATGAGTGTTTCATGAGCTCAGCCCTCTGCAGTCTCAATACTTCAACTTTCAAGTCTCTTTTACTTTTGCAGTTGGAAGTACTTCTAGATGCAACCTGGCTCTGAACTTCTTATCTGGATCCTCACTACAAATCCCAGTAACCAATAAAAATATTTTTGCTGAAAACCTAAGTACATTATCACTATCATACATGTGCTTACGATATGGCATATGCCAAGAATGCATTTTAACTCAAAGAGCACATCCCTATGCCTTACCTGTGTACCTTAACCAATTCAGCTTTAGCTCCAGGAGCACACAGAGCCCTAAAACTATGATGATTTCATTGCTCAACTTTTCTTGGGCATGTCTTCTTATGTACAGCTTCTAAGCTGTACACATAGAGCAGGTTTCAACTCTGACCCCCTTGCTAGAATAAAGAGCACCAGATGTTCAATGTGTAAATGAACTGTGTAGATGTTCAACAGAGAGATGCTTCATAAGAAAATTGCAGTGAGGGGAATGGATTCTGAGGCTAGGGATTCTCTGCTTCTTTCTCTGTTTTTCAGGCAGTGTGCTCTAGCAGCCCTAAAGGATGTCCATAAGTATCTCAGCCGTGAGGAAGGTCACGTTGCGGTAAATAATCTTCCATTTCCCCCCCTCAGGCTATCTTTCAGTATAGAAAGTACATAATATGTACTAAGCACTTATTTATGGCATATGTTACTTTAAGTACTTTGTTTATATTAATAATTTAATTTACCCTGTTCCATGAGATGTGTCATTTTTATGCTCTATTTTAGATTCCGGAAGAACTAACGTGGAAAAATTATTTCCCAGGGTGGTATGATATATATGTGGCAGGGCCAGAGTATATAGTTGTAGAATCCATACTCTTAAGTCCTGTGTTTCATTGATTTGCTGTCAAGATTCAGTGGTACAAAAATTTAAGACTGTAGTGTAAACATTGTTTTCTTTCCTTTTATCAACATGTTATAAACTTTTTTATTAAAAACCTTTGCAAATAAATACCAATACCAAACCAAGATAACAAGACCCAAAGTCTATTTAATTCCATGAACTTCTTTCTATACAGTACAGAACAGAAGCTGTGAAGTACATTTCTTTCTAAAGTGAGATTTGCCATGCTAGGTCCCTTTTTTGAGAAGGATAAGGAAGTTTTCTTATTCCTGGGAGTTTCTAAAGGTTTAGGAAGGACAGGACTCGTCTGGAGAACAAGCTTTACTATTGCTCTAACAGCAAGCATGGTTGTTGTCAGAGCAAGTCTTTCGTCTAGGCCTGTTACTTGACTTATAAAATGATCCTAATAAAACCCCACATTCATAGGGTGTAGGACATTTCTGAGCAGATAGTATGGGCTCAATGAGTGCTTTTGAAAGTGACACAAGCAAATTCCAAACCCTTCTTTTTCTTTAAGACTCTATGTTTTGCCCCCTTCACTTAGAAAAAGAGCGAACAAAGAATGCAATTGTATCAATATTACACTAAGAGTAAGCCTCTCTTATTACATGTCTCTAGGTTTTTGATGCCACCAACACTACCAGAGAACGACGATCACTGATTCTGCAGTTTGCTAAGGAACATGGTTACAAGGTAGAGTACCACAGCCATGCTTATCTAAGACCAAATTCAAAGCAGTCCAAAGTAGGGCACTAGAGCAGCCAATTTGGACACCGTGGGATCAGCATCCAGCTTTTAGATTCAGCAGAACAGAACAGGGGAGATGCCAGGTTAGTCAATGAAAGATGGTTACTGACAGGCTGACACTGAGGTCGCAAGGATGAAGTCAGGAGAAACATATGTAAGAACCAAAAGCCAGCAGAAGTCTGAGGCAATCCAATTAGAGCCAGGCTGCCACAAAGGAGTCTGAATCCTGAAAGCACCATTATGTGAAAGCATTGTTTTTACCAATTTCCCTAGGGCTGGCTCGGGCTACCAAGAATGGGTAATCCTGTTTGGCTCCCAGAAAACATAATCCCCTGATGGAAAGTTCTCCCTTTCTCTTATAGGTCTTCTTTATTGAGTCTATTTGTAATGACCCAGACATCATTGCAGAAAACATCAAGGTAAGGAACACCAATTACCTTTCTTCCTTATTCTTCTCAAAATAAGTGTTAATTTAATTTACACTTTAAATCTGCACATATATATATGCATATATCTATGCACATATACATTATGCTTGTGTATTCATGTATGAATGTGGAATGCACATACCATTGTATATTATATGTGTGAAGGTCAGAGATAATTTCAGGTGTCACTCCCCACCTTCCATCTTGTTTGAGGTAGGGTATCTTGTTGTTCTCTGTTGCATGTTCTAAGCTAGCTGGCCCTCGAGCTTCTAAGGTATTCTCCTGTCTTCACCTGTCATTTTACAATAGAAGCACTGGGATTACAGATGCACACCACTATGTTCAGCTTTAAGTGCATTTAAGGAACCAGCATACTTTTGTGGTGTTATGGTTTGTATATGCTTGGCCCAGGGAGTGGCACTATTAGAAGGTGTGACCTTGTTGGAGTAGGTGTGGCCTTGTTGGAGTAGGTGTGTCACTGGGTGTGGGCTTTAAGACCCTCATCCTAGCTGCCTAGAAGCCAGTATTCTGCTAACAGCTTTCAGAGGAAGATATAGGACTCTCAGCAACTCGTGCACCATGCCTACCTGGATGCTGCCATGCTTCTGCCTTGAGGATAATGGACTGAACCTCTGAACCTGCAAGGCGAGTCCCTATTAAGTGTTGTCCTTATAAGAGTTGCCTTGGTCATGCTGTCTGTTCACAATAGTAAAGCCTAAGACATGTGGCAAGCTCTTTACCTACTAAGTCATCTTTAATCCTCTGTATTTTGTCTTAGGCCTGGGACATACCTAAAAGACTGCTATAAACTTAAAGAAAGCATTCTCCCTGAGATACCCCCCTTTGTATAAGAAGCACTCCCCTGACCATCTTTGCCCACAATGTTTCTATAAAACGTTATATGAAGCCAGCATATACAGAGCCCTTATACTCCGATAAAGTTACATGAAGACAACATAATAGAGCCCTTAGAATGCATCAACCACTACTCTTGACTTTCAATAGTTGTTTTTCACAATGAACTTGCATGTTAGAGATTCTCTCCCTGTTTTAGAGGGGAAACAGGCTTAAAGAGTGTAGTTCCTAAAGGCTGATTTAGCTCAGGAAAAAAAAGTACAAGTAGGACTACACTCCAGGCTTGTCTGTCTTTCTCAAAAGCCCATGTCCTATATTATACCCAACATTTTGTATCAGAATCATTGCTACTTTTAGTCTTTGAACTGCAAGGTCCAAAAATTTTTGTTGTTCTCTGCGCCTTCAAATGACTAGAGCTCAAGAGCATAAGAGACCTTAAAGTCCATCTCTTTCAACCTTTCATCAAGTAGTTAAAATATCAGCCAAGGATTTGTCTAATAACAACTCAGCATTTAAAAATAAATGTAGCCTAATCAAAGTAAAATTTGTCTCCCTGTAACATCTACCCATTATTCCTATTTCTGTCTCTTGGGATATATAGCATGTTCACATCTCTTCCCTCTTTATCTACTCAATTATCCATCCATTTATTGATTCAGGTGAACAAGGGATAGCTGTATACCTGGATAGCCATTATGAGCTTTAAAGATATAGAAACAGTGAAATCCCTTCTATTGAACTCACAATCTAGTTAGGGACACTGGCAGATATATAGACAGAGCTTGAGATTAGAGTTGCAGTACGGGGAAAGGAAAGTTGTAGGAACATGGTGGTGAGGACCCCATCTTACATGTGGTGGTATGTCATGCAGCGCCCCCTAGAGGTAACAGCAGTGTCCTGATAAATGCATAGGCATTTTTATAGGTAAAGAACTGAAATGGGGATAACATACACTAGATAGGATCTCTCCAGGGAACTATAAGTAGCTTAAATATGATAAGGCAAAATGTGTGTCCAAATAGGAGAGCCATAAGATATGGTAATGGAAGGCCGTTTGAGTTGTCATGATCCATTTGCTAAAATAGTTCATACTTGGTCCTAAAAGACACATAGAAATAGTTAAAGAGTTTAGATAGGAGTCTCCTGTTGTCGAATGTGCATGTTATAAATATCCTTCTAGGGCCAGGGAGATGGCTCAGTGGGTAAAAATGCTTGGCACACAAGCTTAATGGCCTGAGTTCTATCCCCAGAAATCATACTTAGGTAGAAGGAGAGAACCAACTTCACAACATTGTCCTCTGTTTTCCATACATGCACCATGGCATGCATATGTACCCCTATATAATATCATACACATGTAAATGCAAATAATATAATGAATTAAAAATTTTAAAGGAAAGAAATACCAGCAACCAGTCACAAAGTTGTAGTGATCATAGGCAAAAGAAAATGGCTATTTAGAAGAGAGGATAGAGAGACAGTTCTGCTAGCAAATGAGAGCCCCATGTAGGCTCAAGTGATTGAGTGGAGCAGTGGGAAATAGAGGAGAAGGCCGATATTAGGGATTAGGAGATGCCAGCCTTTGAGAAGTCCACTGTCAGCATGCCTGTTTTCTCAGAATGACTAAAACACAAGAGCCTTCATGATATCAAGTCATGATGTCTGATTCTTCTGCATCATACTTTCCTGTCCTCTTACAAATGCTGTTAAGCAATGTGTGTTCTGAGAGTAAACCCATTATAACATACAGCCCAACTTAAGCAAAACCCTTTGTCAAAATCTATTTCCTTGCCTTTGTAATGGGGTGGATGGTAGTTGTCTCTGGAGGTCATTTCCAAGTACAGTATCTGAGTCTCTGTCTCTCTACATTTATCTTCCTCCCACCTTCTTACAGCAAGTGAAACTCGGCAGTCCTGATTACATAGACTGTGACAAAGAAAAGGTTTTGGAAGACTTTCTAAAGAGAATTGAGTGCTATGAGATCAACTACCAGCCTTTGGATGAGGAATTGGACAGGTAAGAGCCCAACTCCTCCTGGAGCCTTAGTCCAGTTTTCATGTCTTAAGGGATCTAAGGAAATGCTGTCCTTTTAGGGGCCCTAACTTTTCTATCTATAATATCAGAAGTGGGACTTTGATATGTCTTTATGACTCCCTCCAGTCCAATTTTCCATGAGGCAGTATTACCTTGATGTGGGAAGCATTCATCCCACATCATATACTTTTCAAACTGCCATTCACTACTATCTCTTACTGCTCGCCTATTTGGGCACAGATTTTGCCTTATCAAATCTAAATTACTTATAGTTCCCCAGAGATATCATACTTAGTGTATGTTATTCCTTGTATGAGTAGAGTTCTATCTTACTGTGCAATAGGTACAGATTAGGACTTTGCCCTCTGAAAACAAATGCCCCTAGTCTGTGGGTATTGCTGTTATTGCAGAAATACTCTCTTCACGAGGATGGTACCTCAGTACGCAAACAGATTCCCCTTCTTTCTTTAATCACATTTCACAGTACCTCCATAAAGGAGGCTGCAGTAGATCTAATAATCATAAATTTCCAAAAGGAGGAAACAGTTTTAGGGAGCTAAACCTACTTCTAGCCTTCCACCTTGAGTCAGAGGTGCGTCAGAAATCTAACCGTATATTCTGTCTCCTTTCATTTCTCCTCTCATTACCCTCATGTATCTCTTCAACCAGCAAGTCTTTGGAAGCTTTGCTTTGCATGCAGAAGGTGTAAATAGGAATAAGGAAGCCGGGCAGTGGTGGCGCACGCCTGTAATCCCAGCACTCTGGGAGGCAGAGGCAGGCGGATTTCTGAGTTCGAGGCCAGCCTGGTCTACAGAGTGAGTTGCAGGACAGCCAGGGTTGTATAGAGAAACCCTGTCTCGAAAAAACCAAATCCAAAAATAATAATAATAATAAAAAAAACCAAACAGGAATAAGGAAGATGGGTTCTGTCCTTGGGTAGCTTCCATAGAATCTTGCCATATGGAAAGGCCCATATATGAGTAATAAAATTAATTTTTTTCTTTAATAATATGAGCTACAGATAGGGGAAGTATTGGCTGGCAGTTTACGGAAGATGTGACTTAAGATGTAAAATGTTCAAAGAAACTCACTATCTTCAAAATGGGTTCTGATGAAAACAGACTCTAGCTACCAATATTCTTTGAGAACCAAGCTCAAAGTATAAAAAGAGGCACAAGTGGTCATTAATACCCTAAAAAGTCTAAAAGCATCCTCTCAATCTAACCCAATGGACATGTAAGGTGATGAGTTATGTTACTTCATAGTTTGGGAAACTGATAACCAGGGTTCAGTTCAAAGGCTTGCCTGTGGCCACACAGTGAATCATCAACACATTCTACACTAAATGATGCCTGCATTTCCCAAATTTTAGCCTGGTTTTACCTCTCGACATCCTTGTATCATAAGAAATATCAGATGAGATTTGCAAATTCAGCACATGGGGCATATTCTTCGTGTTTAATTTCACAGATTACTCACTCACTGTACATGCTCCCTGATCAAAGATACACCTTTCTCTCCCAGGAAGACATGTGATGGAATGGGGTTGTTTATGCTTTGAGAAAAGTGTGGGCCTTTTCAAATTCTACATACTATGTGGGCTAACAGCATACAATAGAGATATCTTGAAGGAAGGGGGCTTAACAGAAAGAATGACATTAAGCAAGCCCCCAGACTTGGAAGGAGGCTTCCCCAGTGGACAGCTGGAGGAGCACTGTTGGGATTTGTTGGTTTCTGTTATTCTTTTGATGAGTCCATTGGTCCTAAAGAAGATGCATGGAGAAGGCCAGCTTTATTCATTTCTCCATTAACAGACATTTATAGTTCATGCATTGTGGCAAGCTTTAGCAGTGTCTAAGGAAACCAAAGAGGCAAAACTGTCCCCGTTTTGCTTGAATGCCCAGTAATTTAGAGATGGTGATGTAGACAGAGTTGACCCCAGTTATGGGAGCAGTAAGCCAGATGATTGGAGGAACTCACAGCAGGAGACTTGGTCCACCTTGGAAGAGAATTCTGGCAGGGCTAGATAATTCAGTGAGCAAGCTAAACATCAGTAATTCTGGATCTTCAAAAAAATAAGAAGAAACGTATCCTACAGCTATTTGACAATCAGTATTTAAAAGCCACAACAAGAAAAAAAAAGTGAAAAAAATAAAACCAGAATTTTAGGGCCTCGCTAGTATAGTTTATATATTTTATTTTAAATTATGCAGGTTGGGAGATGAACATGAGCTTTCATAATAATTTGGTATTGTGCAACTATAAATAACTTTATATAGCTCTATACTTCAAGATTTCTTAGAAATATTAAATGCCCTGTCTTTTATGGGTATTATATTCCAACGGCTTTTCAAAGATGTATACATGGGCGCTCAACTTTGGAAATCCGCAAGCAATATCCATTCAAGCAAAATGAAAAGTACTTTGTGACAGCCGCCCTAATTTGCTTTGAGTACGAAAAGAGATGTACAGAGAATTTTCCAAGTACAACAGCAGTACAAGAATTAAAAAGTTGTGGGTAAAGTATTGTGCTGATGTGAGACCACCATGGAGGGTCTAGTATTAGAAACAGACAATAGCCAGGCAACAAGATTGCATCAGAGACATTCTGCTCTTAGGCTCTAGGGGTCTGAGACAGATCTCTGGAGTGGGACACAATCTATGGCAAATTGCTTCTTTGTGTGCTTCAGATTTTTTTACATGATGATCTCTTCCCTGACTGATGGTTGTGAGGATTCATGCATCTTAAAATCCCCCGGTCTCTGCAAGATACACAAAAAATATTCAACAAATGCAAGAGTTCTGTGGGAACCACTGCGCATAGATCCCAGAGCTGCAAAGGACGAGGCTATAGATGTAAAGGACTTCCCTCTAGGAAGATCAAGGAAGCAGCTCTCTGAAACCAAAACTATCAGCAGCCTCATTGATCCTGGGTGGCTGGTGTCACCCTATGATTCCAGTTCCCATGCCCCTTCCTGTGGAACTCTCTAAGATTCTTAAATAACTAGAGGATTTACAGCTGTTACAGAAGATAGAGAAGTCTTAGTTCATGCCTCTAAGTCTTCTGATCCATTGGTATCCTCCCCTCTGCCTCCCTGCTCCTCTTCCCTGCCTCCCTGTTCCTCCAGAGACAGGCCATTGTATTTGATGATTACTCAATGTGTAGTTACTAGAACTGAGCACATAACTAAGGAGACCACTAGGAACTTGGAGCCAGGACTGCAAGTTTGCCAGTGATGTTTTGGACCATTTCTGTATCCCTTCACACCAATACTTGGCATACTATGTGGTTTGTGACAAGAATGCTGAATTATTATCCATGTGTTTCCAAATGTATGTCTCTGATTGGTCCCAAAGGGCAGATAAGCTCTACCTAAAGCACAGTGCATTATTCAGATATTATTCATTGATTATTATTGTGAATTGCATTGTGATTAGGAAAGGTCAAATGACAGATTGACTCAAGCTGATGAAAGGAGATAGTAGCTGGTGAAGAGCTCCTTGGAGTTGTCAGGAACAGAATCTCTAGGTCATGTACCCAGAACAAGACTAGGTATAACATCTTGTTAGGTAGGAGCCGAAGTGCAGAGGATTGGAAACAGTGTGTGGTTGGGACTTTTTCTTGGGATCAACCCTTCCTACTATCAGCTCCTAAGCTATGCTTGCTCCTGCTTGGGTCTGGCCCAGCCACCTGTCCTACATCAAGATCTTCGACGTGGGCACACGCTACATGGTAAATCGAGTGCAGGACCACGTTCAGAGCCGTACAGCCTACTACCTCATGAACATCCATGTCACACCTCGATCTATCTACCTATGCCGACATGGTGAGAGTGAACTCAACCTTAGAGGCCGCATTGGAGGTGACTCTGGCCTCTCAGCTCGGGGCAAGCAGGTAAGGAGGGCTTTAAATACTCATGTGTGTAGGTTAGGCTAGCCTAGGTGGCCAATGAGTGGGTTTGGAGAAGTATTCCTTGATGAGAAAGAAGCAAATTAAGATTGATCCTTCTCTTCCACCTTTAGTCTTAAGTCCTGTCACAGACATTGGATGGCTCCCATACACGTACTGCTTCTGCTAGACCAATCGCATGGCTGTTCATGGATGCTCACCTCTGGCTGCTTCTTAAGCTCCATCACAGTGCCCTTCCCCTGCCTGATGTCTCCCCCATCATTCTCACTGTTCCATCCTTTGCTGGTGCTCACCTTGCTATCCTCCTTGGTTCATCCCTCTGCCAGCTGGTAACTCTCAAGTACAGTTGACAGAGGGCCTTGGCCTGAATCCCTCCTCTCCATGACTGTGTCAACATTGTCCCCTACCCCATTTTAGGAATCATACTGTCCCCACCGTACTGTCTCTTCTTGCTTGTCCATTCCCTTACAAGACCCAACTCTTGCTTCAAGATCTAGTCCCCTATTAAGCCCTCCCTGTTCTCTCCTCATCCCAGGGGTCGCTCCTCTTGGGGAACACCTCTCCTTATTCTGGTCTGTTACTTTCTCAGGTCATGACTGTTTGTATTCCTGGTGCAGTATTTTAGCCTGTCCATCCTAGGTACCAGTTTCATAAAGGGATTTACTCCCCAACTTCTGGTCCTTTACCTGGACTTGTTAGCATACATGTTACTGGAGAAAATCACTTTGGCCTGGCATAGATAGGAAATGGAGTACAGGAGGGCCATTCCTGGTTCTTGGTGTCTTTTTTCAAACGTTTGTTTGTTTTTATTTTATGTGTGTGTGTGTATGTTTTGCCTGCATGTATATCTGTGTACCATGTGCATGCCTGGTGTCCACAAAGGCCAGAAGAGGACATTAGAGCCCTGTGAGCTGTCCTATGTGTACTGGGACCAGCAACACCCAGTGTTCCCACCTGCAGAACCAACTCTTCAGTCCCTTTATTGTCTTTTATTGGAGACCTATGCACAGCCACAGTACCATCAACTTCTACATTTAATTTCTGAATGACATCAGCAGTATGAACTGGTCATAGCTGTCATTGTTTATGGATGAGGAAGTTGAGCAACAGAAAAAGAGAGGTGTCTCAGGTCACATGGCCAGTGCAATTTAACATAGGCAAAACTGAAAACCAGGCCTTACTGCCTTGCACCCTGTTGGATAGGTAGGAAATGCCACCGATGCCCTCTGACCTGACTCTAATCTCTCATGCTTTCCAGAACAAAAGCTGAGATCACTTGAGATATGCCTGCACAGCTCAGAGCTCAATTGGAAAGTTAGCCATGTCCACATGAGTACCTCCTGCACACACAAACGTGCATATATGCTCACATCTGACCCAAACTTTCACATTCTTCAGCACAATGCACCAAGCCTGAATTTAAAGGGCAGTCACCACAATCTCTGTAGTTTTTACTTAACTAGTACCTACTGTCTACCCGGGAGTAATATACTCTTCATGCAACTCAGAGACACAGCTGGATAACTGAATGATGTTTGTATTTTACTGGCATGTAAAGGAGCTATTGAGATTTGCCTTTCTCTTACTCTCCCAGGCAAGGGAAAACTGACTGCTGACTTGTGTCTATTATACAAATTTGTGCCTATACCCATTTGTGCATCTATACGTAGGATATGCCATGTTTGAACAATAATACCCTGTACATGGAAGGAATGTGTATCCTTGCATCTTTGAGCTCCCATGACCCTTTGTGGTTCCCATCTGTACTGCCATTGTTTCTCTCTCTGAGTGTTTGAATCATCAAAGCATTAACACTCCAGCACCCAAAACAGGGATATAGATACTAATGCATATGCAAATGCCTTTTACCTGGGTACCAGGCTCCCCATTCAAGCAATAGAAATCATAGCATCAGAGTACTTTCAGATCCTTCAATCCATACTTCAGACCACATTCTGGGCACTTCTACTCTTAGAACTCCACTCTGATGGCCTGGAATCTGCTTCAATGCCTGTATGCACCCGGCTGTTAGTCTCCATCTGAGGATAGGCCATGGTCACAGGAATATTAACCTGTAGATCCATGCATAGCCCTGGGGTTATTCTTTGTGTAGCAAGAGGGTTACTGGAGATAGTGCATGACCAGAACTCCATGCTGTGGTTTGGTTAACCTCAGACATATAGTAAAGATTCCTAGAAGTGCAGGATGTTGTCAGACACAGAAGGAGAAGGGATGCAGACCATTGGGTGGTTCCACTTGTTCTTAGGCTCCACATATGTTAGAGTTGGGCATGTTTGAATGAATGACTCACCTAGCAGGGAATGCAATAAGCAAGTATCATCCCCCATCTCAAGCATGGATGCTCTTTTTCTTTCATCCTTAGTCACTCAGGAACAAATATAACTTTTATTTTTAATACTTTTATAATTACACATATTTGTTAGATAGAATTTCCAATTTCTATGCTAAATGTATATTGTGCATAATGAGAACATCCATAATCTTCTAAGGATTTGGAAATATACACCAATTTTTAAGGATAGCCACCCTACTGTGCATTAAACATTAGAACTTACTTTCCTGTCTAACTGTAACTTTGTACCCATTGATCACTCTCTAACATAACTTTTGATCCATTGATCATTCTTTAACTGTAACTTTATGTCTGATGATCAGCCTCTTTATAGCTTGCCTTCTCAACCCAGCACCTTAAGTTCTACCTCTGATTTATAGTCCCAGGTTTATTTTTATATACATCCCCCCCCCGTTTTCTTGCTTATCCATTAGTACTTCACCATTTATGAGAGATTTGAACTTTTTCTGATGGCTCCCTTGGTCTTCCTTTTCTCACCCCTCTTTTTTCCCCCATCATCTCCTTTGTACCTCTAGTATGCCTATGCCCTAGCCAACTTCATTCGGTCTCAAGGTATCAACGCCCTGAAGGTGTGGACTAGCCACATGAAGAGGACCATTCAGACAGCTGAAGCCCTAGGTGTTCCCTATGAACAGTGGAAGGCCCTGAATGAGATTGATGCGGTAAGGTGTAAAGGGTTAATGTCCTGGCATGGAGGGCGGTGATAATTCTAGGCTTGTCTCCTGGGTTACCTCTGCTCCTGGGAACCTAGTTAGCGCATCATATCTTTTATGTTTTTTGTTTTGTCTTTTGTCAAGCAGCCGTATGTAAGAGACTAGTCTGTGTCATGGAGATCTAATGAAAGCCAGCATTAGATTACCTTATGTCTTTGGGTACATTTACATGATTTTTAATTTATATAGGGGGCCAGTTCACTGTGGGCAGTACTACCCCTAGGCAAGTATATCTGGGTGCTAGTAATCACATTACCTCCATGGTTCTTGTCTATGCTCCTGCTTGAGTCCTTGTCCTGAATTCTCTTGATGATGGACTATCACCTAGAAGGGTAAACTGAAATAAACCCTTTCCTCCCCAAGATGCTTTTGGTAGTGGTTTCTCACAGCAAGAGAAACCAAACTAGATAACTTCTAGAAAGCAGTTGTCATCTTCTACATTTTGCAGAATGCAAATGCATAGAGGAAAATAAAACTCAGAGAGGTTAAGCAGGGTTGCCTGGAGTCAAAGCATGTAGGCAATGGCCATTTCCCTGGGGCAAAGAACCTCACAATGAGCTTCAGAGCAGAGGACTGAGAACAGTTTAAAAGAATCTCTGTGTACTTTCTTTCCCATGAGCAATGTCCATTCAAAAAGCCTGACACTGCAGAACTGTTTGGAAGCTGTAAGTGTTCTATTCCTTTTCCCTGAAGGAAGCCTAGTAGATAGTCCAAAAAAGACATCAGCCAGAGTCTGGTGACCCTGGGCACCAAACAAGCAGGGTTCAGTTGAAACTCACACACTTTGAAGGAAATGCCAGAAACAGCATCACTTTTTACCACCAGCACCAGTAGCCTTGCCTATGGGCATTTCTCAGTAGACTTGGAAACTCTCAGAATTTATCTTCTGAGAACCATTAAAAACTTTACTAGTTTTTGTCTTACGAAGCATCTGTGGGTACATTTCCACAGTGATACTAAAATTCAGGGCAGGGCAGGAAGGATGAAGAAGGCTATATAATGGGGGAGCACCACTATACAATGTGTTTGCACACAGTTTCAGACACCTGCCACAAGTATGTACAGGGGCACACATTCAATTTACAGTCACAGAAGCATTCTTTTGCCATCATGCCTGTACCATATATGCACAGACATCTAGAAACAAATATAGGCATATCATATACATACATGTATTTCATATGGACACAGATGAGCAAACCATTGACACATATATATACCACTAATACATAGCTTCAAGCATATTACTTCAAATTCACAGACCTCAAGCATGGGCACACAGATACAGATATATAGCAGAAACATAATACAGAATGCCTACAGTCATGGATATATGCTGCCAATACACCACAGCATCACCCACACCCACATGGGCATATTCTCAGATGCTTATACACCCTGTACATACACAGAGAGTACAAGTTTACTGTATATGCATAGAGATATGTAATATACACACAAATACAAGGCTTTAAACATATCTCAAGCACACATAATAAGCATGCTACACATGCTTACAAACACAGTACCAAGTCCTTATTTGTACATATTTATAGCAACATATACTTATACATAATGTACACATATAGAACTATTGAGGCAGTCACAGGAAAATATCATATACTCAGTCTGAACACACCCACCCATTTGTCCTTACATACACACAAGCTACACACCCTGGAAGCACATACTAACCAGGCAACAGGTACAACTCAGGAGCTACTATGTTCACAGAAACTGAGGTATTATACTATTCCATACTCGTTGGTACCTAAACTGTGTGAAAAGCTATGTTGATTTCCCCTGTTCAATATATTATTCACGAATACTTTTTTACAGGGTGTCTGTGAAGAGATGACTTATGAAGAAATTCAGGAACACTACCCTGAAGAATTTGCACTACGGGACCAGGATAAATATCGTTACCGCTATCCCAAGGGAGAGGTAAAGTTTGAAGGGGTGCCCTAACTCTTAGAACTCCTCCCCTTTATCCTCATTCTAACTGCCAGAACTTCGGACATACCTTTAGAAACAAGGCAAAGTATGTTTTCAGTAGCTGCCTTCTGTCAAGGTACATGCTTATCTGGTCCTTAGCTGTAGTCAAGCTATCCCTCTTCTTTTAAAAATATTCATTCATTCATTTATTCATTCATTCATTCGTTCAGTGAATGAGAGCATATATGCCTTGGCCTGTGTGCTTGTAGAGGAGAAAACAACCATTGGGCCTCAGTTTTCTCCTTTCACCACGTGAATCCTCAATTCTCTCCTTTCACCATGTGAATCCCGGGGATCAAACTCAGGTCAATAGCTCAGAGATAGGTGCTGTGTCCAGCTCCTCCTCTTGTAAAAGCTACATATTTGCCTGATTAAAGGCACTATGTGTTTTTAGAAGGACATATTTTATCCAGTGACTTGTATTTGCCATTTTTTTTACTGGACAAGTTGAAAGAGCTCAATATACTCGAACTCTGTAATATCTTGTTGCCAACATGCCTAAAGCTCCAGGCTCTCTCAGCAGTTGGCATCACTCCAAGGAACAAAAGCTATTAGTTTAATCAACTTCTTGGCTACCGTATAAACCATACTATAATTTTCCTGTCTCTCTTTGAGATGAATGCCTATTGCCTTCAATCCAGTCTCTTCTTAGCACAGTTCTGCATTTTAATGTATTTATTAGTCATACTCTATTTCTGATCTAAAACCCTTTGAAAATATGGACATCTGGAAAGATAAAACAGTAGATGTTATGTTCAGTCACAAATCACTTTCATATTTTCATCTTCATCCTCAGAACAGACTTTATAAAGTCAATGTGAATTTATTCTCATTTCCTTTATACATTTTTAGGTTGTGTTACTAATCATACAAATAATACAAGGCATACAAATCAAAAGCAATGTTATCTTCTCACTGAATTACAGCTCTTCTATGAAGAGTGACTAAGTTCTTTTTTTTCTAACTAATATTATTTGCCTAAAATATATTCTAACACAACTCTATCTCTGCATGGTGGCTTCTAACCATTTGCTGGGTTCACCTTTATTTATTCATGTTCAACTTTTCTGAGTACTTTTGTTTTATTAATGTTTCTTATAAGCACTTTATAGTTGGATTTCATTGTTTTTACTCCAAACTGAAATATGACTTTTAAATGCAAAGCTTGGTAATTATATATATATATATATATATATATATATATATATATATATATACACATATACATATATATATACATATATATATATTTTAATGGTATTACTTACTTTTGAACATTTAATTCTATTGTCTTGAACTTTCTATGCTTACTTTATTTTTCTCTTGCTTTCCTTAGGAGTGATTTTTTCATCAATATGTGTTATAATCTGTTTCCAGATTCTTGTGGAGGTTACGCTTAACTTAAAAAAAAAAAAAACTCATCATGGTTCTTTCTGTTTTTGAAGATATCCCACTAAGGGTATGAGGTCAAAATATTGTACTTTTAAGATTACTCAGAATAATTTGTTGTGTATTGTTATGCAATTGGCTTGAACATTTAACTTTCTATATTTCTATTTTAAATGAATTTTTCTTAAAATATATTTTGATTGTTTTCCCCTCTCCCAACCCCTCCTAGATCCCTCCTACTTGCCCAACTTTATGTTGTTCCCAACCCTCTGTGTCTTTCTGTCTGTCGCTTTTAAAAGAACTCACAAAAACACAAAAATGAAAGCTAAAACAAAAACCAGTAAGACAGAAACAAAACAAAACAAAAACACGGAGTTCATTTTGTATTGGCCAACTACTTCTGGGTATAGGGTTTGCTCTGAGGTATGGTTGATATACCAGCGACAGTCCGCTGGAGAAAACTGGTTTTCCCTTTTGCCGGTACATTTGCAAATAGCTTCTTGGTTAGAGGTAGGACCTCATGTCTACTTTCCCCTCTCAGTGCTGGCACCCTGTCTGTCTTGAATCTCTGCTGATCTTGTACATGCTGTCAGTGTCTCTGAGCTCTGATTTGTTATCAGCCCTGTTGTGTTCAGGAGACACTGTTTCCTGGGAGTCATCCATCACCTCTGACTCTTATAATCTTTCTACTTCCTCTGCAATATAATATCCTTGAGCCTTGAAGGGAAGGATTTGATGAAGACATCCCATTTAGGACTGAGTGTTCCAAAGTCTCTCACCCTTACTCCTTGTCTAGTTGTGGGTCTCTGTGTCATCTATTACAAGAAGCTTCTCTGATGAGAGTTGAATGAGGCACTGATCTGTGAGTATAGTGATATGTTAATAGGGGTCATTTTATTGCCGTGTTCTTTTAGCAGAATAATATTGTCTGCTAAATATATATATTTATTATATATAATAATAATTATATATAATGTATATGACATATATATTACACTATTATATTACTAATTATTAATACATTATATATAACATATATATTATACTATTCTGTTTTCCTCTAGGCCCATGACCTATCTAGTCTCAGGTTCTTGAATACTTTACTGTGTCAGGTGTAGACACCATCTCATAGAAGAAAGTAATCTGTTATTCCCATGTTTGTGCCACCATTGCACTGGTACATCTTGCAGGCAGATCATTGTTGTAAGTCACAGGGTTTGTAGCTGGGTAATATTGATGCTTACTTTTCTCTGGTAATGTACAGAGTACCTGCTGGCGCTGTGGATGCTAGTCAGCAGGGGTAAAGCTTAGTTAGGTACCAGCTCAATTTCTCCATGTTTGATGACTAAGAAAATTGTCTCTTCAGGAATAGGGCCTTACTGTCAGATTGTGGAGAATAGCCAAGAGCCTGTAGTGTTTTGTGAGGTTCCTTGGGACCCATTGGCCTATGATTCAATAAAATGTAATCCATTTCTGGCACTGGAAGTTTTACCTGGCAACATAAGATGTCTAATTGAGACATTGTCTCCCTTATTATATGATGATTCCACTTAAATTCCTTTCACTTACCTATGTATTTTAAGAAGCTTCTACAGTAGTAGGTTTACATGTGTGTTTTCTTTCCAAAAAAGAGAGATAAAGGGGAATGTAGAAGAGGAACATTTAGTATTTTAATGTATATGACTAACAAGGTTCAAAATCAACGTCTCTGCTGTTGCTCTAAATAATATAGGATCTTTCAACTTTTAGTAACTTCCTCGCCTAACTTACATGTTGTTTTATATGTTCATGTAGCCTCAATCTTAATCCCTAAATAAACTATTCCTGTCGTTGTTGCTACTGCCTTTTGATACGTCATTTAACTGAGTGTTTACTGACCCTTTGATCATTTTGCTTCTTCTCTCTCAAGTTCCACTTTGCCATCTGTCAGTAGTACTCTCATCCTTCCCCTCCTCTAAGTGTCCCGTGGCAGCATCCTCAAGGCTTGACTGTAATTGGTTGCATAGAGAGCTCTCAGGTGGCTGTTGTTTTCTCAGAACTCTGAAGAGATGTCTCTCTTGTCATATTTTCCCATGAGAGTCCAATATAAGAAGATACATTTTCTCACCATTTTCCTTTTTCCTGTGGACAGACTGTTTGTATTTTAAACTTTTACCGAGGGTATAAAGATTCATCCTCTCACAGTCTCAGATTTATGCTGAGTACCATCCCCTAGCTTAATTTCTATTTCTATAAGGTTTTCGGAGTCCCAGCTTCTGGGCTAATGAGATTGCCAAATGTGCCAAGATAGTTATGGCACCTACATTGCCGTGTTCTTTTCTTTTCTCTCTTTTTTTTCTTTTTCTTTTCATTTTGGAATACTACAGGTCATTTTGAAGTGCCAGTTGTACAATTAAGTGCATATTTTATAGCGGGGGGGGGCAGTTATAGTGTTGTCTTATTGATTGGTTCATTTAACAGATGAGAAACTAAAACCCTAGTCATATTGCTGGGTCAACAATTCTGGCTCCCAAACCAAGCTTTCTTCTCTGGGTCAGTGTGTTTCATCATCCCCTCTGCTTAACGGTTATTTCTCTCTCTTTTTCTTAGTCCTATGAGGATCTGGTTCAGCGTCTTGAGCCAGTTATAATGGAGCTAGAACGGCAAGAAAATGTACTGGTGATCTGTCACCAGGCTGTTATGCGCTGCCTCCTGGCATACTTCCTGGATAAAAGTTCAGGTAACAGCTCCCATCTCTGTTCTTGTAATGAAGAGCTGGATATGATTTGAGATGCAATTAGAAGTTTATATCATAGTGGTTAAAAGCACAATATTTAAACCAAGGATTTTTAGGTTCAAACTTGTTACACATATCTGTGCCACATTCAGTAAATACTGTTATCCCCAATCAACCTTCTTTCTCAACTAAATAGTAAAAGTTAATCATTAAGTTGAAATAAACATGTTAAAAGCCTAGAACATATGATATATTGTATAGGCTATGTTGCCATTATTATTATCACTCTTAGCAAATCTGCAGAATCTGCATATTGAAAGCCAGCATAAACAGTCTGCTACAGCTTCAAATACTGAGCCAGTATATCTTTGAAGCACACTGGCCTCAGTTGATAGTGAGACCTGTACCCTGGTTGTAGGAATAATTTCTCCAAGATAGAAATATATATAATTTAATTTTTTCAAGTAATATTTTATCTTTTAAAAATATCTAGGCTGGGCGGTGTTGGCGCACGCCTGTAATCCCAGCACTCTGGGAGGCAGAGGCAGGCAGATTTCTGAGTTCGAGGCCAGCCTGGTCTACAGAGTGAGTTCCAGAACAGCCAGTGCTACACAAAGAAACCCTGTCTCAAAAAAAAAACAAATCCAAAAAAATATATATCTAGAACCTATATTCATAAAAGTATGTATATGTAGACTTTATATACTACAATATACACAATAGCATATACATATACTGTTTATTCTATGCTGCCATACATATATATGTAGGCCTCATATACTGTCACGTGTGTGTGTGTGTGTGTGTGTGTGTGTGTATACATGGTGTGTATATATATATATATATATATATGTATATATGATATGTTGCGGAAAATATTAAAATCAAACTGGCTCATTCCTGCACTTGTGCAAGCAACTCTCTGTCCTGATGGGCTGGCCAGCTATGCACTGGCAAGCAATGGCTGACCTGTTCTTACCTTGTGGAGACTGGCCCAGAGCACCTGAAACGGCTCTACCCAGCTTGCTACCACATCAGCCCCATGCTTCAAAACCCCCATGAACTTTGTGGGGCACATACAAACTTAGTTCAGAAACAGTGTTAACTCAATCGCTGGGCACAACAACTAAAATCCTAACTTAAATCCTTTCAAGTTAACTGATTTAGTTGTAATACTTACAACTAAAATCCTTATTAAAGCTAAATCCTCCAGTGATGAATCCTGGCATACTCCATTGAAACCTGGAGACACTCATAATTAATTCTTGTCCTCACTCTATCCCTGTCCAAAAAGACCTTACTCTCTCCTGCTTCCTCTCTTCTTCTCTCCAACCCAAAAGTCCCGCCTACGCTCCCAGTGGTTGGCTCCTTTATTCATTGGGAGATTTGTACACAAGAAGTCACCTGAGTATGACTCGTTCCTTGTCCACAACCCCTCCCAGGAGATAAGGATTAGCATCAACATACAAACAGCACCAGGCCCATCCACAACAAATGTGTATATATATATACATACATATATACATATATATAAATAAATATATACATATAATATATATATATGTGTGTATATATATACATATGTATGTATTGTGAATATACATACTAAGATTTCATATATTTCCATATGTATAAATATAAACTTATGTTTAGCCATACATACATATACAGACTACATATACTGCAATACATATGTATGCACAGACTTCATATACTGCTATACACATGTATACAAAGACCACATATACGTCTTAGGTATCCTGGGACAATTTTCATATGACAGTCCATTTCTAATGTGGATGCTGAAGTGTGGCATTTCCAGGATATTTTGAAGCTATTTGGAAACCATGTTAAATACTATTGAGTCAATTCTGTTATGCTAATTTCAAAATAAAGAATATATGAAATATGAAATAATTCAATACTGGAATCCAGGGAACTTGAGAACTTGACATTGGAAAAGTCATATTCTTTGCCTGGTCTCCAGTCTCCTCACTTGATATAGGTGATAGAATGTGTTATGTGGTCCTTTCAGTCTTAGAATTCTGATATGTTCGTATCTCCCTTTTTTTAGAGCATTTTTTTTAAGATTGTGAGGCAGGCCCCATTCTCATTCCTCATATGAGAAAACCAAGGCTCCAAGTAGCAAAGTGATTTCCCAAGGTTCATGGGAGAGATGAATACCAGATGCCCATTAGAGACCTTCCCATCTAAATATACACAGGGGCATTATAGTTACTTCCTTATGTCTCATTTCTTACCCTTTCACACAGAGACCATTCTAGCGGCTCACAACTTCCCTGGAAGCAAAGTTACACAGGTCTAGGCAGATAGCTTTATCCTCAGTATTCAGGAGAGTGATGGAAGAAAGCCCAGGACTTATATGAATTAGAATACATACTCACAGAATCACAGGGCTAGGATACGTTCGGATTGGATCAAATCTAATCTTGTTCTGTAAAATAGGGACACTGAGAGCCAGAGAGAGAAGAGACCATGACAGAGTTGGGTCAGAGACTTTAGATATGTTCCTTCTGTTCTCTAAATCTGTTTCTTCATATGGAAAGTGACAGTGGACAGAACCCAGGTCTCTCTCTGTCTCTCTCTGTGTGTCTCTCTGTGTCTCTCTGTGTCTCTGTCTCTGTGTCTCTCACACCACACACACACACACACACACACACACACACACACACATACACACACACACACACACACACACACACACACACACACACATCATTAGCCCAGAGCTTCATTCTGATGGTTGGCAATGAGGAGGAAAAGGATGAATTCCCAGGAAAATGCCCCCTCCCGATATATCAGGAGTTTGGCAGGATGCTTGCATGCCTTCTATCCTACAATTAACCTAAGGGACAAAAAGGCATTTCAAGTGATGGATGGTATTCCAGCTAAATAAGTAAGGTAAAGATATGCATTGCAGCCTGGAGACTGGTGAGGTGGACATAGGTGTGCATCTCCAGTACTCCGAATTCCTCCATGGTGGCAGCTATAGACTACAGTAGCAAACCAGCATATTGTCTTCCTTCAGAGTACCCTAAGATTGAGGCCCCAGACTGCCACTTCTTAGCCATGGTACGTTTCCTCTTGAAGCCCATTTTATTATCTATGGAATGAGCCAGATCACTCCTCCTCTTAGTATGTCTGCCAAGTAGAAACACTGGTCTAGACAGGAAAATGTACATTAATGTTCAGTCACTTTCTACGTAACCATCAATAACAAAAAGCCGGTGAAACACACACTGTGTGCCTCTGCCATGGAAGTGAACCCTTGTGGAGGATGGGTCCTAGGGTGTCTGTGGAAAGTTGGCATGGGGCAGGAGGGAAACTTGCCTTCATTTCCTCCTGATTATGAGACTAAAAAGTTGAAACCCCTCAGTGGGTACCTAGACATTCCTTGAGACTTACATTCTGTCTACCTTTCCTAGGCTGTCTTGCCCCTGTTCCCAGGCTGCTATGTTGCTCTCTTTTGCCCTCACAAATATCCACTATGCAGAATACCAGGTGTAAATCTGAGCTGGGGCCCAAGTAGGAAGCAGAGGTAGAAGTAGGAGCACCTCGCAAGCCTGAATGTGGCCCGGTCCTCTGCCCAGTAGTGCATCTCTCAGGGCTGCTTCTGCCTCCCTTCCAGATGAGCTGCCCTATCTCAAGTGTCCTCTGCATACGGTGCTGAAACTCACACCTGTGGCTTATGGTAAGTACTAAGGAAAGACAATAGAAAGCAGGAGTATTCCTCCAGTGTGCCTTCAATTTGCTCTAAAGGCCCCTGGGTGAGATTCCTTAGGTGGATGGCAGGATGTCCTGGTCAACTTGGGGCTGGCGACAGTAGGATAACAAGGAAGAACTAGGCTAGCATCCAAATCTGAAACCTGTCTCTTTCTGTCCCTGCCTGGGCACTGAGTACAGTACATTGTACAACAGAGACTTAAGGAAAATTATAGGTTGAGGTGATACTGAAGAAAGAGCTCAAAGAAAATTCTGGGCAGTTTACACTCTATTGGGGCATTAGTTAACTATGTCCTAAGACTCCTAAGGAGGGAACGGATAGAGTCAAATGAAGTCCAGGGTGTGAACAGAAAAAAAGGACCTCCCAAAACCTGCGAGCAAGCACATAATGGTGCTCAAGAGGCTACCATTGAACAGTGGAACTCCTCTGCCAGCCTCAGGCCCTTCTTCTTAGGTAAAACTTCCTGGTAATCACACCCCTGGTATTGCTCTAATTGTCTTCTAGATAAACCTCGCCTGGGTTTGAGTACCTAGGACTGCAGCCCAGGCCTCTTCTACCTAGGATGGCTCAGAGGATGCATAGCACTGTCCGTCACACATAGATTAGGTTACTGTCTCATAGGTCACAAGAGTTGGGGGAGGTCACGAAGATCACCTTCTCTCATTTCCCTATGTAAAAATGAACAACTGAAGCTGAGGAAATATATACAAGCGGAGCTTGGGGGATAACTGTTGGCTTCAGGACTCTGGGGCCTGGATCTTTGCCTCCCATCCTATAGCTTACCTGAACTCCCCTGCCTTCAGGGGAGATATAACCGCGAGCAGTGGTTCTCAATCATCCTAATGTTGGGACCCTTTAATACAGTTCCTCGTGTTGTAGTGACCCCAACCATAACAGTGTTTTCGTTGCTACTTTGTAACTTTGCTGTTATGGGTTGGAATGTGAGTATCTGATATATAGCATATCTGCTATATAATCCCCAAAGGGTTGTGACCCACAGGTTGAGAATGACTGCTCTAGAGAGTATGTGGGCAGTGATGATGGGAAAAGGGAACATACCTTAGGGAAGACCTGTGCTTTTCCTGAGTGTTTATGAACATACATGAGTTGTGCTTTTCTAAGGCTGCAGAGTGGAGTCCATCTACCTGAATGTGGAGGCTGTGAACACACACCGGGACAAGCCTGAGGTAGGTGGGTGACTGTTAACAAAGTACACACTGAAAGTACTCTCCCGCACTGAAAGGCTGTCTCCAGCCTCAGACATCCCAGGTGTTTCTAAATAACCAGTACTCAAAAATGGCAAGAACCACAATCCAGGCCTATAGATACTCAGGTCTGTGACAGTCCCTACCAAACAGGCCTCAGGCTGATTCCCCAACCATGCCTAAGAAGAGGGCCAAGACCTATGCCCTGCTGAAAGAGGGATGCCCAGCACTAAAGACAAAAGGCAGGGCAGGGACTGGGACTCGACATTTCCTACTAACCCTGGACTCTTTTCTTAGAATGTGGACATCACCCGTGAACCCAAGGAAGCCCTGGACACTGTCCCTGCCCATTACTGAGCCCTTTTCAAGTGATCAGATTGTCTCTGTTCTCACTGCCTTCCTCCTGTAGGAACTGCTGGCCTTATTCTCCTTAAGCAGACTCTGCCTTTGGCCTGAGTGTGCCCTACCTCCAGAGAAGAAGTCCACAGCAGTTCCCAAGCAGGTCTCAATACCTAGCCATTACTAAGTCTATCTAGCTGTGGATAAAGTTCTTCTTAAATATTCTCTGATGAATAAAGACATTTATTCCTGCCTATAGGACAAGAAGAAGTTACTTCTTTCATTGTTCTCAAGATCTCAATTCTAACCCAGTTCTGGTGCCGCTAGTGAAGAATGGGGCGGGGGACGGGATATCTGAGATGGAAGAATCCTTGGGTAGCAAGCGCCCTCAAAGATGGAAAAGATAGGTCCGTGTGAGTTCCTGTTGGTTTTGTCCCTTGACAATCAAAGTGCATGGGGATAGGATGTGTTTATCATTATACACAGAAAATAATCCGGTACATGGGCTAAGAGCTGTGGTCTCCTCCAACTCTTGCTACCATCCTGAGTAATTTCATTACTTATTTAATGATGCCATCAACAGCCTCCCTCCCTGGGATTTGACTCCCTCCACTTCAGTGCTTGTCTGACATCATTTATGGCACTCTCTCTCTGGCCTAACTTATTAACTGAAACCTTCCCATTCATTCCAGTCCATAAACTATATTAGCCTTAAAACTCAGCAGCCAGACTCCACCCCATAGACATTCATGTTGTATTTTCCTGATGAACAGGATCTGTCCTTGTTCATCAGTGTGTTCATTTTGAGCCCTCTGTTGTCTCCTAGTTCATTAGTTTCTCAGTGTTCTTCTATCCCTCACCAACTTGGACCTGCTTCTTCAGCCAGTGTCCTTCCTCTTACCATTAATGGCCAGGTACTCACATCCCCGTGATAAACTCATAGCCTTGCTGTCTTTGTTCCCTAGTCCTTTCATCACAACCACTCAGGAACATCCAAGCCTTGAATTAACCACAACTTTCTCCTCTGGGACCTACTAAGGTTATATAGATCATTGCTTGAAACAGGTCTATTTATCTGCTTCGACAGCTCCCCCGTGCCTATTCAAAGTCAGGGTTACCCTTTCCTCCATCTCACACTTATTTATTTATTTATTTATTTATTTATTTATTTATTTAGATTACACTGTAGCTGTCTTCAGACACAGAGGAGAGGGCATCAGATCCCATTACAGATGGTTGTGAGCCACCATGTGGTTGCTGGGAATTGAACTCAGGACTTTTGGAAGAGCAACCAGTGCTCTTAACAACCGAGCCATCTCTCAAGCCCCATCTCATACTTATCTTCCATACCAATCCCCAGTCTCTCAATTGATTTAGGAAATACCCTCTTGCTCCCAGGTCAATACCTAATTTCTTCCCTTCTTATCCCTATATTCTTACATAACTACCCAAAATTAATGTGAGTATACTTTCTATTTGCCCTGTTCCTTAGGCTATTACCTCTTGGCCTGCCACACTTTCCCAGAGCTCTCTGACTCGAGAAATGCCTGCCTTTTAGCTGGAACCCCATGGTTCCCACAAAGCTAAGTTGAATACTAGCTGTTCTATGAACCCAAATCATCACATCCAGCCACATTAAAGGACAGAATAAACTCAGGTTCCTTTGGCAAATTTAATGTAACTCTGATACCAAAATATGACAACAACACAGGAAGCAAACACAAAGCAGGAACAGCAGAGTTTTCAGTGTTTCACTCAGGTGATGGGTAATAGTGCTTAGGCTGCTGCATGGACAACAATTCCAAAGCTGCACATTGGCTCCATGGGAAGGACTGCTGCAGTTAGCATTATCTGTAAACAGGGGGAACAAGCCTGAAAAACAAAGCCGAATACCCAGAAACACGTTAGCGAAAGGCCCATTTCCTCATATTTCCTTTCTTCATCTTCTCACTTGGTCCCTCCTAGCTTAGGGTTTCCTCTATTATCTCCCAGCTTTATAGCTATCCCCATGGATTCTGGCTATAGGAATATTGCAGTTACCTGAAACTTCATTAGCCGTAAGGGAAGCCACAGGCACCGTGGCTGGAGGCTCCACCACCAAAGCCAGTCCCGTTGTTTGGTGGTCCACCGTTGAATCCAGCACTGGTGTTTGGTCCACCACCAAAGCCAGTGCTCGTGCTCGGTCCACCACCGAATCCAGCATTGGTGTTCAGTCCACTACCAAAGCCGGCTGCAGTGCTTGGTCCTCCGAAACCACCTCCAGTGCTTGGTCCTCTGAAACCACCTCCAGTGCTTGGTCCTCCGAAACCACCTCCAGTGCTTGGTCCTCCGAAACCACCTCCAGTGCTTGGTCCACCGAAACCACCTCCAGTGCTTGGTCCACTGAAGCCAGGTCCTGCACTTGGTCCACCACCGAAGCCACCAGTGCTTGGTCCACTGCAGAAGCCAGAACCAGTGCTTGGTCCACCGCTAAAGCCAACAATAGAACTGGGTCCATTACTGAAGTTGGAGCCAGTGTTGGGTTCACCAGTAAAGCCACTGCTGGTGTTGGAACCACTGCCAAAGCCAATGACGGTATTCAGTCCTCTGTTGAAGCTGGCATTAGGCCCATTGCCAAAGCCATTGCCAGTGCCGAGGTTTACACTAAAGCCTGCACCAGTGCCAAGTGTGCCACCAAAACCAGTATTGGTACCCAGGTTACCAGCAAAGCTATCACTAGTGACCAGTCCACCACCAAAGCTGGTGCTGCTGCCCAGTCCATCTCCAAAGCCAGTGCTAGTGCTCAGTTCACCACCAAAATCAGTGTTAGTGTTTAGTCCACCATTGAAGCCAGCAGTGGTACTCAGTCCTCCATTGAAGTCAGCATTATGATTTATTCCACCACTGAAATCCGTGCTGGTGCCTAGTGCTCCGCTAAAGCCACTGCTGGTGCCTAGTGCTCCGCTAAAGCCACTGCTGGTACCCAGGCCACCACTGAAGCTAGCACTGGGGCCTAAGCTTCCACCAAAGCCAGTGCTGGTACTTAGGCTGCTGCCAAAGCCAGCACTGTTGGCCAACCCATTCCCAAAGCCTGCACTAGTACTTAGCCCATTCCCAAAACTGAAAATGGCACTGGTGCTGTGCCCCTCACTGTAATTGACACTGGTAGCACCACTAAAGCAGGAATTGGTGCTGGAAGAGCCTCCAAAGCATAGGTTGGTGTTAGATGCACTGCCAAAACAGAGACTGGTGCTAGGTGCTCCACCAAAACAGAGGTTAGTGCTGTGAGAGCCACCAAAGCTAGCACTGGTAGTGGGGGCACTGCCAAAGGTAATGCTGTTGTTATGGGTATTACCAAAGTCAGTGGTACTAAGTGTGCCACCAAAGCCAACACTGTTACTGAACGCACCACCAAAGTCAGGGCTGGTGCTGACTGCTCCACCAAAGCCGGCACTCGTATTGATGGCACCGCCAAAGCCAGCACTGTGATTCAGTGCACTACCAAAGCTGGCACTCGTACTAATGGCACCACCAAAGCCAGCACTGTTATTCAGTGCACCACCAAAGCTGGCATTCGTATTGATGGCACCGGCAAAGCCAGCACTGTGATTCAGTGCACCACCAAAGCTGGCACTCGTATTGATGGCACCAGCAAAGCCAGCACTGTGATTCAGTGCACCACCAAAGGTGGCATTTGTATTGATGGCACCGCCAAAGCCAGCACTGTGATTCAATGCACCACCAAAGGTGGCATTCGTACTGATGGCACCGGCAAAGCCAGCACTGTGATTCAGTGCACCACCAAAGGTGGCATTCGTACTGATGGCACCGGCAAAGCCAGCACTGTGATTCAGTGCACTACCAAAGCTGGCACTCGTACCGATGGCACCGGCAAAACCAGCACTGTGATTCAGTGCACCACCAAAGCTGGCACTCGTGTTGATGGCACCGCCAAAGCCAGCACTGTGATTCAGTGCACCACCAAAGGTGGCATTCGTATTGATGGCACCGGCAAAGCCAGCACTGTGATTCAGTGCACCACCAAAGCTGGCATTGGTGCTCATGGCACCACCAAAGCCAGCACTGCCATTGAGTACACCACCAAAGGTGGCACTTGTATTGATGGCACCGCCAAAGCCACCACTATTGAGTACACCACCAAAGCTGGTACTGGTGCTGATGGCACCGCCAAAGCTGGCACTGCTGTTGAGTGTACTGCCAAAGCCAGCACTGGTGTTGATGGCACCACCAAAGCTGGCACTGTTATTGAGTACACCACTAAAGCCGGTACTTATGGCACCACCAAAGCTGGCATTGCTGTTGAGTGCACTGCCAAAGCTAGTGCTGGTGCTGATGGCACCACCAAAGCTGGTACTGCTGCTGAGTGTACCACCAAAGCCAGCATGGGCACCAGAAGAGCCACCAAAGCTGACACTAGTGCTTAGTGTGCCACCAAAGTCAGAGCTGGTATTAGAAGAAGCGCCAAAGGAAACACTGGTGCTAAGTGTACCGCCAAAACCAGTATTGGGGCTAGAAGAAGCACCAAAGGAGATACTGGTACTGAGTGTGCCTCCAAAGCCAGTGCCAGAGTAGGAAGAACTACCAAAGCAGACACTGGTGCTAACTGTGCCTCCAAAGCCAGTGGTGGTGCTAACTGTACCACTGAAGACAGTGCTTGTAGTTGGTGCACTGACGAAGCTGGTGTTTGTGCTGAGTGCACCACTAAAACCAGCACTGGTACAGCTAAGCGCGCCTCCAAAGCCAGAGTTGGCTCCACCATTGAAACTGGCTATGGTAGAAGGTGCGCCACCAAAGCTAATGCTGTTGGATTCACCACTGAAACTGGTACTGGTGGTAGGAGCACCACCAAAGCTAATGCTGTTGGATCCACCACTGAAACTGGTACTGGTGGTAGGAGCACCACCAAAGCTAATGCTGTTGGATCCACCACTGAAACTGGTACTGGTGGTAGGAGCACCACCAAAGCTAATGCTGTTGGATTCACCACTGAAACTGGTACTGGTGGTAGGAGCACCACCAAAGCTAATGCTGTTGGATTCACCACTGAAACTGGTACTGGTGGTAGGAGCACCACCAAAGCTAATGCTGTTGGATCCACCACTGAAACTGGTACTGGTGGTAGGAGCACCACCAAAGCTAATGCTGTTGGATTCACCACTGAAACTGGTACTGGTGGTAGGAGCACCACCAAAGCTAATGCTGTTGGATTCACCACTGAAACTGGTACTGGTGGTAGGAGCACCACCAAAGCTAATGCTGTTGGATCCACCACTGAAACTGGTACTGGTGGTAGGAGCACCACCAAAGCTAATGCTGTTGGATTCACCACTGAAACTGGTACCAATGCTGGGTGCACCACCAAAGCTAATGCTTGCTGTGCTGAAGCTGGTGCTAGTGGTAGGTGTACCACCAAAGTTAATGCTCTCTGTGTTACACAAAGTGGCACTACTACTAGGTGTGCCACTGAAGCTACTGCTGGCTCCACCACTGAAACTGGTGATAGTGTTGGGTGTGTCACCAAAGCTAATGCTTGGTGCACTGCTGAAGTTAGCAGAGGTGTTGGGTGCACTCCCAAAGGTAATGCCATTTCTGTCCCCAAACCCACCACTGGGGTTGGTTATACCACCAAAGCCACCACTGGGGTTGGTTAAACCACCAAAGCCACCACTGGGGTTGGTTAAACCACCAAAGCCACCACTGGGGTTGGTTATACCACCAAAGCCACCACTTGGGTTGGTTATACCACCAAAGCCACCACTGGGGTTGGTTATACCACCAAAGCCACCACTGGGGTTGGTTATACCACCAAAGCCACCACTGGGGTTGGATATACCACCAAAGCCACCACTGGAGTTGGTTATACCACCAAAGCCACCACTGGGGTTGGTTATACCACCAAAGCCACCACTTGGGTTGGTTATACCACCAAAGCCACCACTGGGGTTGGTTATACCACCAAAGCCACCACTGGGGCTGGTTATGCCACCAAAGCCACCACTGGGGCTGGATATACCACCAAAGCCACCACTGGAGTTGGATATACCACCCAAGCCACCACTGGAGTTGGATATACCACCAAAACCACCACTGGGGTTGGATATACCACCAAAGCCACCACTGGGGTTGGATATACCACCAAAGCCACCACTGGGGTTGGTTATACCACCAAAGCCACCACTGGGGTTGGATATACCACCAAAGCTAATACCAGTACCATCACTGAAGCCATTTCTAGCTTCGTGGCTGAAGTTGACATTAGTGGTGGGATCTGCATTTTCTTGGGCACTGGAATCAATTTCAAAGGAAAATCTGCTCCAGTCCTGCACTTCATCACTCAACTCTTCCCTTGTTAGGCAGTCAATATCCATGTCATCCCAATTCCAGGGCCCAGCCACGGCTTCCTCTCCAATCCCCATTTGGGCTCTTGCCTCAGCCCTGGCCTTAGCCTCAGCCACAGCCACAGCTGCAGCCTGAATGTCCATCTCAACTGCCTCGCGGTACTGAGCAGCCCAGTCTTTGGGATCTTTCTTCTGTACCTAAAATGGAAATCATAATTATTATAAGAAAAAGAGCCCTTACAGTTATGTGTGAAGCACCCATTATGGGATCCACATGAAACTAATAGTGGTAAATAAAAATTTCTAGTGTTTTGATGATTCAGTCCAGATTTCAAACATCATTTCTGATAACGTAGGAACTCAAGTTATGTCCTTGGACAAGTTTCTATCACAGACCTCAAATGTTCTTGTTTATAATATGAGAAATGATAAGAAACTAAGTATGTTATAGATTGAGTTTTGGGGATACCCAAAATTCTTGTTGAATACTAAATCACTAATCATGGCTATATTTACAGACAGGGCCTTTTATAACTTCAGTGAAATGGGTGAGACTTTGATCAAATAGTGTCCTTGTAAGACAAGACATGAAAATGAACTCAGGCTTGTTCTAGTCTATGCAAATATACAGAAAAACATACCATCTGTAAGTCAGAGAGAGAGCCTATAGCAGAAACTGAGTGTACTGGATCTTAACCTAGGGTTTTTATCTCCAGAACTGTTGAATATAACAATTTCTGTACCTTAAGCTATCTAGTTATTAATATTTTATAATAGCAGCCTGACTAGTACAATATATAAAAAATAACTGGACAATGAAAGATGTGTATCTTGCAGTATGGAACACTGATGAGGTCTGATGTATATACACAATCCATTCTTTGTCCCATACCTGCCAAACACTGCACACAGCCTGCCCCAGCTAGGAGCATCCCATTCATCAGCATGCCAAGCTCAGGAAGGTTATTACCTTGCATGCAAACTTCAGGACTTTCATCTTGCTAGTCTCATGGTAAGACCGTAGACCCCAAAAGAATTCATACTCAGGTGGTCTGCTGTTGGGGACCCTCTTGTATTCCAGATATCTTGGAGAAAGGAAATGAGACTGATTCTAAACAAGAAAAACTTATTTAACCACTAGACCTCAGATGAAGCAATCTCCTCTAGACAAACACCTGGGAAATTTTTTCAAGGCCCTTTAGACCCAGACTCATTCCCATACATGGTTCCATGCAAAGTAGTTACTGGCAACACTTATACAGGACACAATGCCACAAATGGATTTTGTCTCCTATGAAAACTTACCCCAGATTCCTGTGGGTGTGCTGTTAATAAATTGTCCTTTTTTGGGCCCCTGCTCTGAGTATACCCCATGGTAAGGGTCCTAATACAGCTTCACCACAAGAATTTTCAATAGAACTCAGGTCTAGGATGCAGAGTGCCCTTCTGAGTATAAGAAAGACACTAAGTACTTTTGAACCAGAGCACTTCAGAGTTACAGAGCCTTGAACACTACTTACTTCTGCTTCACAAATTCATCTGTGATGAGTTTCCTCACTTCTCCAAAGAGTGCATGTCTTACCCTAGCAAAGAAAAAAAATAAGCAGTGAATACAGTCCAGGACTACTCAAATGAAAGTATTTCCCAACATATAGTCCATGGCGGTCTCAACCAGGTGAGGAGAGTAGTGAGCATATGGCCACTAGAAGAAAACAGTGAAGGCCTGATGGCGCTTTGCCAGGGATGCCTGAAGGTCCACCTTACACCTCACCTCAGAACAGACAGAAGACATAAAGGAGAAAAGAAGCAGAGTTCAGAATCATTTTGTCATTCAGCCAGATAAAAACCCCGCCATCCCCACCCCACACATTCTCCACCAGACCACCAGGCTGATGCAATCCTGGGACCGTCCTCTCGCCAAAAGACAACACGGACAGCAAGCGCTGAGAGAGCCCAATCATACCCAGGGTACAGCCCCAACTTGCGCAGCACCTCCCAGATGACAGCTGCAAGAGGAGGCAAGAAGGAGACAACGACAGAAATTGAGCATCTGGAATTCAGGCAACAGACACCTATTCAACGGCATGCCCAGCCACTCACCCTCACTGGCCTTGTTGCCATTCATGAAAATGACGCTCAGAATAACCATGAGGAGACCCAGCTTAGGTGTGTCCTTGGTCCTAAAAGAATAACAGGACATAGAGCAAGTTTATGTTCACGAGTCATCATCTGTACAGCAGCCTGTTAGCCCACCCTCTCCTCGATTCCTCAGAGAATTCAGCCAACTCTATGGTCCCAGCCATCTGTGACCCACGGCAAGGTGCATTCACTCTTGAGCCAAGCTCTCCACGCACCAAAATGCTACTCCACCTAGGGTTAGGACATGTCAACCCAGGCACGTGAACACTCAGTGGATGTCTTTCCTTTCTCGGCCAAAATCCCAAACTCCCCTGAGAGAGTTCCCCATGGAACTCTAGTGATATTCCTGCTCTCAAGCACTGTGGTTCGTCCCAGAAATGCCTCCCTCCTTTGAGAGTTACCCTTCCACAGCCAGGCCAGGCACTTGGTAGAAGAGACAAATAACAACAGGCTAATTTCCTGGGGGCTTATTGGAGAGAAAGCCACCCTGGCGGCAGCAATATCCGACTCAGTTGAGGCTCTGAAATCCTCCTCTCGGTCTAGCACCACCACTACCCACAGGGATCCAGCGTGTGTGGGAGCGGGCACAGGGGTGTTTAGGCCCTCTTTCCTAAGCTTGTAATAAACCATGGAGAGAGGGAGGGAGGGAGGGATGGATGGATGGATGGATGGATGGATGGATGGATGGATGGAAGCAGAAGCCCCTTCCCACCCTAGCACTGTCCCGGCTTACGTTCCCATTATGCCTGCAGAGGACTCCTGAATGCTGATAAGAATATACAAGCTATTTTGCTTATCAATTTCCTTCAGATTGATTCGAAACATCTGCCAAGTAAAAGAATAACTTGTGAGTTCTCAAAATACATCTTAGGTATGAGTTAGCATGTTGGACATTTTGCAGATTGTTGTATATCTAAGTAAGGGTTTTGTAGGAGAGAGAATGTATGTAAAACATACAGTTCAGTACTAAGCACACATTAAAGTTGTAATAAACATAAGATAGACATCTACAACATCTTTCTAATCAGTGAGCATCTGCAATGCCTGAGAGGATGTACCCAGCAGCAGACAGAAGCCAGGACTAAGCTGCACAGCTTTAGTACTAGCTGTGTTTCCACCACTGACTTGCTGTGTGGTCAGTGGCGGCCCCTCCCTAGGCCACCATGTGCTTATCTCCATAGCAGTGAGGATATAGTAGGTCTCTGCTTTCCTCCAGGAAGGTGATCATATACCTTTCTTCTGTTTAAAGCTTCCCTGGTACGCCCATCCCCAAGGGATGCCCCTTCACCTTCTCCAGAGCATAGCTTGCTCGTTCAATGATCTCTGGGAAATAGTCCTCATATTCTTGGATGACATCCTTCAGCATGTCTACAAGGAAGAGACAGAAGATGCTAAGGCGTACAGAGGTCAGATGACTGCGCTCTTTTTCGCAGCCCTGTGTGGTCAGGGAAGCTATGGTGAAATATGATTGTGGCAGCCGGGGTGGTAAGAGAGGGGGTGATAGATATAAACAGTTACCCACAGGCCATGAGGACAGAGAGTACAGACTCCAGAGAAAGCTCAAAACAGCTACCTGTGCGCTTGATGGGGATCTTTGTTTGGTCTTTAACCAACAGGTATTTCACCAACTTATTGGCCTAGAAGAAGAGTTAGGAAGGTATCAATCCAGTGCCAGAACACTTGGTAGAATGTCAGGGAATGAAGAGAAGGAAAAACGGGACTTTGGCAGATTAAATTCTTACCCTTTCCTGCAAAATGGCCACATCTCGGGGTGGTGGGAGCCTCCTGCCCCATGGGATCCGCCTGAAATTATTCCCACTTCTGTCTTCTACATTGGGATGCTTAGACTTTATCAATGGAAAGAAAAATGCCTAGAGTTATCAACTGAAGGAGAGTGCTATTTCTTCTGAAAAGTCCCCCTAGAATCTAGAGGGCCTAGACCCTCCACTATAGAGGGGCCTGGGCCTAACAATGGCTACTCTGACTCTCAAGCTTTTCTTTTACTGGCTTCTAAGTAACACTCTGTCATCTCCCAGCATACAAGCTAACCAAGGACATGACCTGAATTTTTTCCCTTTTCTTTGTCTATCAGCATGTTGTACATTAGATAGATTATGTCCCCAGTTAGTAAGAGTTCTTTTCAAGAAATCCACATATAACCTAGGTAAATGTATATGACAGAAAGTCTGGCATATGGCTAAACATTATGTAAATATAAAGTATGTCCCAAATAGGTCTTGACTAAATACACAAATATATTCCCCTACCAATCTACAAACTACTGAAGGACACAAAAATGCAACACATTCTTCTCAACAAAGCCTATAGCTTCTATGAACACAGGATATGAACCTAGGATGGGAATGGGAAAGTAGTACAAAGTTAAGGATAAACTCACAGATCTCACCTTCCGGTTCCTCTTGCCCCGGGTTCTGGTCGTGGGTTCTAAAGTCAACTGAGCCAGATAGTCATCTGCCAAGGCCTGGACAGCGGCAGCAACCTGAGTCTCCAGGGCACTTATGCTGCCCTGGGGGGCCTGAGCTCCTTGCTCAGTGCTCTGAGCCTGGCTTTCAGTTGCCCGAGTCTTATTGGCAGCCTTTCGAGCCCTAGACCCTCTCCTGATCTGTACAGTGACTGATAGGGCATGGTTTGAGACCATTTGAATATCAGGTGGAACGTCAGACTGCTCAGAAGCAGAATTTGAGCCTTTATTGGTAGCCTTCTTCCCCTTGGGCTTTTTAGGCCTTGGAACTACCACTGATGCCTCAATCTGTCTGCTAGATGCCTCAGCGACATTTGAGGCCTCTACATATTCAGTGTCACTATTTGTGGTCTTAGCAGTTGTTCTTTTTCCTTTGGAAGTTTTCTTGCTTCGGACAGCGGCTGCTGTAGCCTGGTTACTACCTGTCTCCTTGGCAGCTTGGCCTTGGGTAGTAGTTGTGTGGGTGGCAGCCGAAGCCAATGAGATCTCAGTGGTGCTAGGTACAGTCTTATTGGCATCCTTCTTTGCATTAGAAGCTTTATTGGATTTGTTGACAGCCATCAAGGCCTGGGAATTAGCTGACTCATTGGCAACTGGAGTCTGGATAGTCGGAGCGATAACTGGCAGGTTTGGGGCCTGTAATGGTGGCTTGACCTGTGTAGTGACATCCTCACTGCCAGTTTGGGCTACCTTGGGAGTCCCTCTCTTTGCCTTGGCTTTCTTGTTCTGAGTAGTAACTGAAGCCTGGATATTGGGTGCCTCAGTAGTAGCTGAAGCCTGACTGGTCTGGGTGTACATAGGCAGGTTTACAGCCTGCAAAGTTACTTTAGGCTTGTTGCTAGCATTATCATTGGCAGATGGGACTGGAGGGGGAGCAGGTGTGGTCTTATCAATAGGCTTATTCTTCTTGTTCTTGTTTTTCTTAGATCGGTTGGCAATTGGCGGGTCCTTTTCCGTGGTCTCCGTCTGTACATCTGGAGAGAAAGGAAGCCCTAGGCTCCCAGAGGGAGGCAGAGGGCCCTACATACTTAGGATTATGATCCTGTGGGCCACCCTACCTCCCTAGAACCACCCCACTCTATAGTTGCCTCCCCTCCTGAGCAATTTCATTGAAAGGGATTTGAGAAAGGGTGAGGGAGCAGGAGATAGTCAGATGAGTTTTCTCTTCCCTGTACCATGCAAAGGAAGACTAAGACAGGTAAGGTAGGGGATTGTGGAACTACACAGTGGTAATAGGCTCCAGAGTGGTAAATGAATTTAGGGTAAGAAAGCAGAGAGGTCTCACCTGGAATGTGGGCACCCGATGACCATAGTCATTTCTTCTATCCATCCTTCTGAAAGGCTAATAGGTGAGCCTGAAGGAAATAAGCCTGAGTTAGAGGAGAATAAGGGGATGGGGGGGGGGAGAGATTCCTCAGACGTCTTGGTAAATCTGAAGGGTCAAAGAATTTGCCTAATTTGGAGCCTCAAATCTTTCTGCGTTTGCCTACCTAGAAGCCCAGAACATGTGGTTTCCGAGCTCCAGCATCTTTTGCTTCCAAGACGGCAAATTAGTTCTACGACCTACACCTTAATACCCTTTACCTCACCGCAACGTGACAATGCGCATGCGCAGAGAAAAAAAAAGATCGAGACACGCACACGCGCGCACACACATGCGCGTGCACACACACATATTCACGGACGCGCGCGCATGATAACAGGTTTTCCAAATGCGCCTGGTCCTCAAGGCCCTCAGTACGCATGCGCCATGGTGGACAGGACCATCTCTAACCATCTCTTTTCCACATTATGTCCCCAGCTCTCAGAGCTACAGAACATCTCGGTCCCACTGCCGCCGCCTCCTCCATCATTTCTCAGTCCACCCGCCCCCCAGGTTCCGCAGGGCCTCTTCGCGCCGCCCCCTCCTACCACCCCCCCACCCCCGCCCCTGTTCCTGCGAGGCGGCGCCGACCCGCGCCAACCGAGACACTCACCCAAGCTGTGGTTCCGCAGTCCTCCGCACCTCCCACCCCTCCGCAAGCCCCCTCCCCCCGCTCCGCAGTCGCCTTCGCCAACACTGCCCCCCCTTGGTCCACGTCTGCAAGGGCCCTGCCCCGCCCTTTCTGCAACATTGATACCCCACCCTCAAATCCAACACGGATAACCCCTTCGTGTATCCCAGCTCCCTCACCCTACCAGCGCATCCTCCGCCCGCCCCCCTTTCAAAGCAGTGCTAACCGGATCCTAGCCCGCCCTTTCTCCCTTCCAAGCCCGGTCCTCTGTCCGTTCAAAAAGGATTCTGTAGCTCCTTTCTTGGTCCAGATTCGATTCATCCTTTCATAGCCCATAACGGGGTCCAGCGCCCTTTCTTCAGCCTGATCCGGGTTCCTTACCTCCCTCCTGAACTCAACCCTCCTCCCTTTTTGCTACAGCCAGAACGTTTTCTAGATGTTTCCTTTCCACAATCCCAACCAGGTCTGCATCCCCTCTTTCCATCCCCAGATTGAGTCTAGACTTTCTCGTAGCCCAGAGATTCCGCCCACGCCTTTGCCCAGTGAGAATTGGGTTCAGGCACCTCCAAACCCACCACATCAAAACCGCTAGATCCCGAATCCAGCCGGGTTCTTGTCAAACCTTAATGCTGGATGCAGCCAGTCACCCAGAAGCCCCGGCTTTGAAGCCCCCACGGGGTCTTTGCCAAAGCTGGCCACCTCAGCTCACCTCGCCCTCGTGAGCCAAGAGAGGACGTCTGCTCTCTCCAAGCCTCTCCTCAGGTCTGAGCTTGTAACCCGCCCCCCCTGGCCGGAAGTGGTCCTGCCTCTTTCCGCCTCCAGAGGGGGGTCTCCGTCCCTACCGGCCCGCCCCACCCCCTCCCTGCTTACAGGCTTCCCGGTCTCCTCAGTGTGGCGCATCTGTTTACTACCTCTTGTTCAGCATTCACACCTAGTCTCCATTTTATTTCTCTTTCCCCATTCCGTGTCCCTGCTTCTAGTTGATTTTTCAGTCTCTCCTGAAGAGAATGACCTCAGAGCTCCCACGCCTGTCCTGACAACACAAATTACATGGCGGGCGTGATATACTGCGTGAACAGAGGATTATGTCACATTCATTACTGCCTCTCAAATATGACTAGATTAAGACAGAGGCACTAAACATTAAAAGGATGCTCTCAAATAATTCATTTGTGTAATATATTTAAATCATATATAATAAATAGATGAATTAAATATATATAGTTAAACAGTTTAGATGTAAGAAAAATCAATTAGAGCCTGTCAGATGGCTCAGCGGTAAAAGCATTCGCCGCCAAGCCAGAGGACATGAATTCTATTTCCTGGACCCACATGGCGGAGGGAGAAAACCTACTCCCACAGGTTGTCTTCACAACTCTGCTTGCACACAAACACATTTGTGCACACGCTTTATTTATTACAAATAAAAATGTAGTAAAAATCTCTGCATGCTTCTATTTATCTCAAAATAATTTCACTGATTCCTTTTTAAAAAAACAAATTATTTGTAAACTGTGGGAGTGGGCATTTAACAAAGCACTGATATAATTCCGGAACTACTTGGGAGGGAAATGTTGAAGGATCTTGAACTCAAGTACAGCATTCTACAGTGAGATGATATATTAAAAAATGATATGTATACATGCATATATGTATATATATACATACAAATATACAATACACATCTTTTTTTTTTCATGGTCTTCTACTGATGCCCTGAGCAAGGACTTGGGCTGTCTCTTGTGATGTAGCACACTACTCTCCGGTGCAGGAAACATTTTATAGCACTCACTTTTTTCATTCAATTATGTCAAACTGAGTAGAGATCATTATGTCAGAAAAAAAGGCTGTCGAAAGCTAAAATGAGACACTATAAAAAAGAATGACGTGCCAGGCATGGTGGCGCACGCCTGTAATCCCAGCACTTGGGAGGCAGAGGCAGGCGGATTTCTGAGTTCGAGGCCAGCCTGGTCTACAGGTGAGTTCCAGGACAGCCAGGGCCACACAAAGAAACCCTGTCTCCAAAAAACCAAAAAAAAAAAAAATGACATTATACACTGGGTGTTTAATCCCAGCACTTGGGAGGCAGAAACAGGCAGCTCTTATGAGTTCAGAGGCTAGTCAGGGTTACATAGTGAGATCCTGAATCAAGAAAACAAAACAACAAAAGAATATATAATAATAGACAATTCACAAGGTCCATATAAAAATTACAAATATATATGAATCCAACATTGAAGCACCTAGATGTATGGAGCAATAATGTTAATAATAAATGGGGGGATAGAGCACAGTAAAACAAGAATAAAGGACTTCAGTATCATCTTCCAACAATGTAGGGATCATCTAGATGGAAAATCAGTAAAGAAAGGTTGGACTTGAATTTCACTTTAGGCCAGATGAACTTAACAGACATCCACAGAATATTTCAGCCAACAGCCGCAGTATACACACTCTTCTCAAGTCTATATGCAGTGTTCTCCAGCACACATCCTGAGTAGGAGCACAAAACAAGTCTTAACAAACTTAAGGAGAATATTCATCAAAACCATAGAACTGCATGTCACTAAATGGGAACCTTAATATATACAAAAAAAATTAACCACAGCATACAAGCGATCTTTGGTGTAATAAAATATGTGACAAGTAGCTCCAACCTTATTACATAAGTATCCTGCAACTATACATTTTATGATGAAGGATAGAAAGAGAACAGAACATTGACAGCACCTAAGCAATGTTGTAAAAGGTGAAAAGGAACAGTTTACCTTAATATATTTGGATGATTGATTGAATAGAAACTAAAAATAAAATCAAAGGAAACCCTATAAATATTCTGTCCTGTAGGCAGTACATTGCATTTTTCCTTTTTTGTTCTCTTATTAAAAATGAACTTTTTCTCATAAAATATATCCTGATTAGAGTTTCCCCTCCCTCTACTCAGTTCCTCCTGACCTTCCTTCCCCTCCAGATCAACTGCCTTTCTGTCTCTCATTAAAAAAAGAACAGGCTTCTAAAAGACAATAACCAAACACAACAAAACAGAATATAACAAGATAAAATAAAAACCATCCTATTGAAGTTGGCTATAGCAACCCAACAAGAGAAAAAGACTACCAATTGGAGACCCACTCAACAGTTAAGAGTCCCATATGTTGAAAAGCTATCATATAAATGCAAATGCCCTGGTGCAGACCCATGCAGGCCCTGTGCTTGCTGCCTCAGGCCCTGGGTTCACACGAGCCTTGCTCATGTTGATATAGATGGCCTTGCTCTCCTGGTGACCTCATCCCCTCTAGCTCTCACCCTTTTTCTGCCTCCTCTTTCATGGGGTTCCCTAAACCCCAAGGGGAAGGATTGGATGGAAACATCCAACTTGATTCTCTCCATGTAATGTCTGGCTGTGGGTCTCTGCATCTGTTCCCATCTGCTGCCAAAGGAAGCCTGTCTGATGAAGACTGGATATGGCACGGATCTATAATATAGCATTAGGAATCATTTTACTGATTTTTTTAATGACCAGTAGCATTTGGTTTTTACCTTAGGTCTCTGAGCTAGCTAGCCTCTGTTTCTTGATCACCCAAGCAATGTTAGATACAAGTTCCAAGTGTCAGATACACCTCACGGAGTGGGCCTTGGATCAAATCAGACGTTGGCTGGCTCATCCCACATGTTCTGTGCCATCACTGCCCTTGCATATTTTGCAGGCAGGACAGATTGTTGGTTTAAAAAAAAATTATCCCTGCGTTGGCGTCCACGTTTCTCTTTCAATAGCCTGCACAGTACCTTCCTACACCCAAGACAGTAGAACAGAGGAGTGAGAGTGCCTTGTAAACTTCAGCTCAACTTCTCCATGTTTAATGAGTTGTGAGGGTGTTGTCCTCAGCAATGGGGCCCCAGCCCCATGGGCAGTATTCAGAGAATAGCCCTTGTTTTGGCAACAGCCTGGATTGTTTGGGGACTTCCATGGGATCCCCTTGGCTAACAACTCAATGTAATGCTACTTAGTCCTACCACTGGAAGCCTTGCCTAGTTAGAAAAGATGGCCAGTTCAGACTCCATATCCCCCATTACTGGGAGTCCTCATAAGGATCACCTTCATTTATTCAAGGAAGCTTCCACTGCACTAGGTTTCCACAGACACCCCTAAGTGCCCCCTCTCTTCCAAATGGCTCTCCGAGTACTCTCTTCCTTCACCCTATCTTCTCCCTACATGATCCCCTTGGTCCTCTTGCCATCTACCCCCAATACGCCCCTAAAAATCTATTCTATTTCCCCTTCCCCAGGGAGATCTCTACATAACCCCTAGACTTCTCTTTACTGAACCTCTCTGGGTCTATGGATTGTAGCTTGGTTATCATTTACTTAACAGTTAATATCCACTTATAAGTGAATATATACCATATTTATCTTTCTGAGTCTAGGTTATCTTGCTCAGAATGATTTTTTTTCTAGTTCCATCCATTTGCCTGCAGATTTCATGATTTCATTTTTTAAGAGCTGAGTAATAATCCAATGTGTAAATGTACCATGTAAAAGTATTTTTGTTTGCCTGGCTTAGTTGTCATCTCCGAGGCTTACTGCCTCCATCTGTTAACTTATGCCTGGAAACTTCTAGCCTCTGTGCAATCTAATCGAATGTTTTCAGCCTCTGAGACTTGCTACTAAATAAGTTCACCCTTTCCCATTTTTTTCTGATCTCTGGCTGGCTAGATTAACTCAGCTCTTCTGGCCCCAAACTCCTTTCCATACTAACTGGTTCAAACTGGCCTTTTTAGATTCTTATTGCATTGGTCTACTTGGCCTCAAACTAACTCTAGCAATCTGTTGTAATCTTCCGACTCCTTCCCATTCTCTGGCTCATTTTGTCTTCACCTGGGGTGTCTCTCTCTCTCTCTCTCTCTCTCTCTCTCTCTCTCTCTCCCTCCCTCCCTCCCTCCCTCCCTCCCTCCCTCCCTCCCTCCCTCTCTCTCTCTCTCTCTCTCTCTCTCTCTCTCTCCAACCTGTCTCTGTACAACTCTCCCAGGAAAACTGCTTTCTCTCTGTCCATCTGTCTCTCTGTCTCTCTCTGAGTCCCTTTCTCTGTATGTGTCTCTTTGTGGCTCTGTCTTTTTTCTCTCTGTGACTCTCCATGTGTCTCTGTCTTTCTGTCTGTCTATGACTTCCTCTCTCTTCTTATGAGAATTGGACATATCCTCTTCTATCAAATCTTTCTCTGACTCATCACATTGCTGCTCAATTAGACATTACTTTTAAACATGGGTGCTTCCTTCTACAAACTAACTTTACCTTCATTTTGGAAGACTAAAGGTGTGTACTAAGGGCATGTCTATATTCCAGCCAGAGGAATTAAAAGTGGGTGCTAGGGAGTGCTAGCCACACCACATCTAGAAACAGTTTTTTTTTCCAGCAAACAACACAATCCCGTGGTCCACAGTGTGATCACATATCTTCCAACAGAGACACATTTTCTTTATTCATTCTTCTGTTGTGGGACTATCTGGGTTGTTTCCAGCTTCTGGCAATTATGAATAAAGCTGCAGTAAACATTGTTGAACAAATGTCCTTGTGGTAGGATGGAACATCCCTTGGGTATATGCTAATAAGTGGTATAGCTGGGTCTTGAAGTAGATTAATGTCCAACTTCCTAAGGAACCACTTAATTGATTTTCACAGTGGATGTTTTAGTTTGCCTACCCACTCGCAATGGAGGAGTGTTCTCCTTGCTCCATATCTTGGCCAGCATGAGCTATCACTTGTGTTTTTTTATCTTAGCCATTCTGACAGGTGTAAGATGGAATCTCAAAGAAGTTTTTATTTGTATTTCCCTCATTGCTAAGGATTTTGAACATTTCTTTAAGTGTTTTTTAACCATTTGAGATTCCTCTATTGAGAATATTCTGTTTACATCTGTTCTCCATTTTTAATTGGGTCATTTGGTTTTTCAAATATAAAGATTCTTGAATTCTTTGCCTAATCTAGACATTAGTCCACTATTGGAACTGGAGTTGATAAAATATTTTCCCATTCCTTAGGCTGCCTCTCTGTCTGATTGACCGTGTCCTTTGCCTTACAGAAGCTTTTTAGTTCCATGAGGTCTCATTTATCAGTTGTTGATCTTAGAGCCTGAGCCATTAGTTCAGGAAGTCATGTCTCGTGCCAATGTGTTCAAAACTGTCCCCTACTTTCTCTTCTATTAGAATTAATGCATCCGGTTTTATGTTGAGGGTGTTTGTTTTTATGTATGTGAGTACACTGTTGCCCATCTTCAGACATACCAGAAGAGGGCTTTTGATTCCATTAAAGATGGCTGTGGGCCACCATGTTGTTGCTGGTAATTGAACTCAGGACCTCTGGAAGAGCAGTCAGTGCTTGTAACTGCTGAGCCATCTCCCCTGCCCTATGTTGAAGTTTTTGATCCACTAGGACTTGAGTTTTGTACAGGGTGATAAATATGGATATATTTGGATTTTTCTACATGCAGACATGCAGTTTGTCCAGAACCATGAGTTGAAGATGCTGGTTTTTTTCCAGTGTATATTTCTAATTTCTTTAAAAAGAAAACTCAAGTGTCCATATAAGTGTAGATTCATATTTGGGTCTTTTGGTATGGTCATACCTCCAGAGGTTCTTTTATTGACCTGGATTGTTTTTAGCTATCCTGGATTTTTTTGTTTTTCCATATGAAGTTGAGCATTGCTTTTTTTTTGTTTTTGTTTTTTGTTTTTTGTTTGTTTGTTTTGTTTTGTTTGTTTTTCAAGACAGGGTTTCTCTGTGTAGCCCTGGCTGTCCTGGAACTCACTCTGTAGACCAGGTTGGCCTCGAACTCAGAAATCTGCCTGCCTCTGCCTCCCAGAGTGCTGGGATTACAAAGGCCTGCGCCACCACCGCCCGGCGAGCATTGCTTTTTTAAGGTCTGTAAAAAATTGTGTTGGAATTTTAATGGGGTCTGCACTAAATCTGTAGATTGCTCTTGGTAAGATAACATTTTTACTATGTTAATCATACTGATGCATGATCATGGAAGATCTTTTCATCTAATATCTTCTTTAATTTTTTTCTTCAATGACTTGAAGATTTTATCATGCAGGGCTTTCACTTGCTTGATTAGTTACCCCAGAATACTTTATATTATTTGCCTCATTTGTGAAAAGTGTTGTTTCGCTGATTTCTCAGTCCATTTGTCATTTGTATACAGGAGGGCTACTGATTTTTTGAGTTAATTTTGTATCCAGCCACTTTGCTGAAGGTATTTATCAGCTGGAGCAGTTCCTTGGTAGAATTTTTGGGGTTAGTTACATATTTTATCATATCTTCTGCAAAATACATTGCTTTGACCTTTTTCTTTCCCTTGATATCCTTTAGTTGTCTTATTGTTCAAGACAGAACTTCGGGTAATGTGCTCAATAGGTATGGAGAGAGTGGGCAGCCTTGTCTTGTCCCTGGATTTAGTGGAATTGCTTTGAGTTCCTTTCCATTTAATTTGATGTTCTATAGGCTTGCTGTAAATTGCCTTTAATGTTTAGGTATGTCCCTTGTATCCTTAATCTCTCCAGGACTTTTATCATGAATAGGTGTTGAATTTTGTCAAAGGCTTAGTCAGCATCTAATGAGATGATCATGTGGTTATACTTTGAGTTTGTTTATATGGTGGAACACATTGACAGATTTTCATATGGTGACCTGTCCCTGCATCCCTGGGATGCATGATTACTTGATTATGTGGATGATCTTTTTGTGTGTTCTTGGATTCAGTTTGTGGGCATTGAAAAATTTTTGCATCAATGTTCAAAAGGGAAATTGGTCTGAAATTCTCTTTCTTTGTTGAGTCTGTGTGGTTTTGGGTATCAGAGTGACTGTGGCCACAAAAATAAATTTGGAAATGTTTCTTATGTTTCTATTTTGTAGTGGATGATCTTATGGATGTGTTCTTGAGTTCAGTTTGTAAATATTTTATTGAATATTTTTGCTTCAATGTTCATAATGGAAATTGGTCTGAAATTCTCTTTCTTTGTTGAGTCTTTGTGTGGTTTGGGTATTGGTAATTGCACACTCAGAAAATGAATTGACCAGCATCTCTTATGTTTCTATGTTATGAAATAATTTGATGAGTATTGGTGTTAACTCTTTTCTGAAGGTCTGGTAAAATTCTGCAATAAACCATATGGTCCTGGGCTTTTGGGGGGTGGTGGTGGAGACTTACAATGATTGCTTCTATTTCATTAGGGGTGATAGGTCCATGTAAATAGTTTGTCTGATTTTAATTAACTTTGGTAACTGGTATTTACCGAGAAAATTGTCCATACCTTTTAGATTTTCCAACTTGGTGGAAGACCCATTTTTAAAGTATGTCCTTATGACTCTGGAATCCCACTGTGTCAGTTGCTATGGCCCCCTTTTCATTTCTGATTTTATTAAATTGGATATTCTCTCTGCCTTTCAGTTAGTTTGGCTAAGGATTTATCAAAGAACTAGCTCTTTGTTTTGTTGATTCTTTATCATTCTCTTTGTGATCTTTATCAATTGGTTGATTTCTGCCCTGAGTTTGATTCTTTCCTGCCATCTACACCTCTTTGGTTTGTTTGCTTCTTTATGCTCTAGAGCTTTCAGGTGTGCTGTTAAATAGATAGTCCAGGATCTCTCCAATTTCTTTCTGAAGGCACTCAGTGCTATGAACTTTCCTGTTAGCACTGTGTCCCATAAGTTTGGGTATGTTGTGCCTTAATTTTCATTGAATTTTAGAAAGCCTTCAATTTCTTTATTTCTTTGTTGACCCCTTTTTAATTTAGGTCCCATAAATTTTTAAGCTTTCTGATGTTTGTGTTGTTGAATTCCAGCTTTAATCCATGACTGACAAACAGGTTGCAGAGAGTTATTTCTATTTTCTTGTATCTGTTGAGACTTCTTTGTGTATGTGGTCAAATTTGGAAAAGTTCTATGATATGACACAAAGAAGTTATATCCTTTTGTGTTTTGGTGAAATACTATGTAAATATCTGTTAAGTCCATTTGTTTTTATAATATCTGTTAGCTATAGTATTTCTAAGTTTAGTTTTTGTTTGGATGAGATGACCATTGGTGAGAGTGAAGTATTGAAGTCCCCCACTATTAGTATGTGAGTGTCAATATGCGATTTAAGCTCTATTAGTTTCTTTTACAAAAGTGGGTGCCCAGCTGGGTGGTGGTGGCACACACCCTTAATCCTAGCACTTAGGAGGCAGAGGCAGGCAGATTTCTGAGTTTGAGGCCAGCCTGGTCTACACAGTGAGTTCCAGGACAACCAGAGCTACACAGAGAAACCCTGTCTCAAAAAACAAACAAAAAAAGTGGATGCCCTTGTGTTTGGTGCATAAATGTTAAGAAATGAAGTGTCCTCTTGCTGGACTTTTGTTTTGATTAATATGTAATATGCTTCCCCATTTCTTCTGACTAGTTTTGGTTTGAAGTCTATTTTGTTACGCATTGAAATGGCTACACCAGATTTGTACTTAGGTCCATTTGTTTGGAATATTTTTTCTCAACCCTTTACCCTGAGCTAATGTGTATTCTTAATGCTGGAGGTGTGTTTCTTCTATTCATCAGAAGGATGGGTCCTTTTTTCCATATATTCTGTTGGTCTGTGTCTCTTTGCTGGGGAATTGAGACCATTAATACTGAGAGATATCAATGACCAAAGATTGTTGATTTATTTTGTTGTTGGTTGTGATGTTTGGGGTGTGTGTGTGTGTGTGTGTGTGTGTGTGTGCGCGCGCGCGTGCTCGCGCACGCACGCGTGCGCGTATACTTCCACTGCTAGTGTGGGATTATTTATTCTGTATTTTCAAGGGTGTGGCTAACTTCCTTGAGTTGGAGTTGTCCCTCCAGCATCTTCTATAGGGCTAGATTTGTACACAGATTGTTTAAATTCGAATTTATCATGGAATGTCTTACATTGTCCAACTATGATGATTTAAAGTTTTGCTAAGTAAGTATAGTAGTCTTGGATGGCATGTGTGGCCTTTTTAATCTGCAGCACATCTGTCCAAATGCTTCTGGCTTTTAGAGTTTCCAATGAAACATCAGGTATAATTCTACTAGGCCAGCCATCATATCTTACTTGGTCTTTTTCCCTTGGAGTTTTCAGTATTATTTGTTCTGTACTTTTAGTGTCTGAATTATTATGTAGCAAGGGGGTTTTCTCTTCTGGTCCACTGCATTTGGTGTTCTGTATGCTTCTTATAGCTTGGTAGGTATCTCTTTCTTTAGGTGAGGAAATTTTTCTTCCTTGATTTGGTTTTAAACACTTTCTGGGCCTTTGACCTGCATTTCTTCTCCTTCCTTTATATCTATTATTCTTAGGTTTGTTCTTTTCATAGTATCCCAGATTTCCTGGATATTTTGTATCAGGATTTTTTTTTTTAGATTGAACATTTTCTGTGACTGGCACATTCATTGTTTCTAATGTGTATTCAATGCCCGAGATTGTCTCTTCCATGTATTGTATTCTGTTGGAGAAGCTTGACTCTGTACTTCCTGTTCCAGTTCCTAAAGTTTCATTTCCAGATTTCCCTCAGTTTGTGTTTTCTTTATAGGCTCTATTTCCATTTTCAGGTCTGGAACAGTTTTATTTATTTCCTTACACTGTTTGTGCCCCTGCCTTTCTTTAAGGGGCTTATGCATTTCCTCTAGTTTGTATTTTCCTGGGTTTGTTTGAGGGAGGTACTCATTTCTTTCAATTCTCTGTTTGTATTTTCCTGGATGTCTTTGATGGATTTATTAATTTCCTCTTTACTAACCTCTATTTACAGTCAGTCATTATCTTAGTCGTAAAGTTTTTTTTTTTAAGTCTGTTTCTTGTGCTTCAGCTATGTCAAATATTCAGGGCCTGCTGTGGTAGGTTAGCTCTGCTTTAGAGGATGCAGTGCCCTGGCTGTCTTTGATTGCGTTTTTACACTTGTGTCTAAAAATCTGGGTTGGGATGATTAAAGTTCTAGGCACTGATTTCTGTATTTTTTCCATTGGTGAGTGTTTTGTTCCTGGGTTTCTGTTTCTTCTCTGTATCTTCAGATGGTGTGATGGTTATGAGTTAACTCTTTTACTTGGTTTTTCAGCTGGTACATTCACAAGGAATGCCTAGTGTGTTAGAAGCTTGGTAACTGGGATGAGTTGGGGGAAGGAAGATCAAAGGAAAAGGTCTTTGTGATCCATTGAGAATGGAGTTAGAGAGGAAAGGTAGACCACAGCAGGTTTGCTGCTATACAACTGAAGATGAGACCAGGGGGATTGGATCTCAGGAGCACTAGTGAAGGTAAGGGTCTGCCTGCCTTTAGCCTACTCCTTGCCCTGGTAGGAGCTGCCCTTGGGTTAGCAAGGGGACCTACTGGAGTTGGGGGTCTGCAACATAGTAACAACTTGTGGGTCTCAGGTCTTCGCTGATCTTTGCTTCACTGAGAGCGGCACAACCAAAAACTTCTCCTGGTCCTGTCTGCTGATTTGTGCCAAGGCTGAGGCCTGGCTGTCTCTCCTAGGTGTCTCTCCACTGCTGATTCATGCTTGCTATCCCAACTTTACTGAACTGGACTGCTGGTGTATCTGTGAAGTGTTTGAGAGTAGATTGAGCTGCTGCTGCTAACCTGTGAACTGAACTACTGATTCCCAGAGAACACAGACCGAAGTTGCTCCAAAGAACCCTTCATTATTATTATTATTATTAATTATTTTATTCTTTTGCACTTCGAATGATATCCCCCTTCCCCATTTCCCCTCTACAAACCCCTCAACCCATCCCCCTATACCCTCTTCCCTTTGTCTCTATGAGGGTGCTCCCCCACCCACCCACCCACCCACTCACTCACTCACTCACTCCCACCCCACCCCTTTAGCATCCCCGTATGCTGGGCATCAAGCCTCCACAGGACCAAGGGCCTTCCCTCCCATTGATGCCAGATAAGGCCGTCCTCTGCTACATATGCAGCTGGAGCCATGGGTCCCTCCATGTGTGCTCCTTGGTTGGTGGTTTAGTCCCTGGGAGCTCTGGGAGTACTGGTTGGTTAATATTGTTCTTCCTATGGGGTCCAAAGAACCTTTCTAAACAGATCCACTTCCCTGTATCCTTTCTTTCCCACTACTGCTGGTGGGTTGTGGGCTAAACAGGAGGTTAAAGCATTTAAGAACCATCATTAAAAATAGGTATTGAAAAAAAATTAAAGTTACAATTGATATTTCTTTCAATTGTCCCCAGATGAAGAAAGTAAGCACTTATTGCTGAAGACATGATGCACTTTAGATGTAGGGTCCAGAGGCTCCTGGGCTAGAATTGACATGAAAGCCTTCTTCAAGAAGGCTAGCTTTCATGATACCAGAATGCATCATGCAAGCTTCCAAAGGAGGGAAGCAGCCAAAAGTACTACCCAGGTATGATGTCTATGAACCATAATAACAAAAACAGCATATCATCATAACTCTAAGGTGCAGTATTGGCACACATACCTTGTTGGTAACCAACAGCTCTTTAGTTGAAATTAGGACCATCTAAACAAAAGGGAAAGCATGCCTGATACTGGAAACCTAACCAACTACACATAAAAGATTGTAAGGGACAGAGGATAAAGGAATTTGCTGTGAGATTATGTCTCCTAGTAATGTCAGAAGCCACACCCATAAAGTCTCACCAACATGACTGTCTAAACATGAGCAGAACAAGGACAGAAATGGCTGTCTTAGTTAGGGTTTTACTGCTGTGAACAGACACCATGACCAATACAAGTTTTATAAAAGACAACATTTAATTGGGGCTGGCTTACAGGCTCAGAGGTTCAGTCCATTGTCATCAAGGCAGAAACATGGCAGCATCCAGGCAGGCATGGTACAGGAGGAACTGAGAGCTCTACATCTTCATCTGAAGGCTGCTAGTAGAAGAACTGACTTCCAGGCAGCCAGGGTGAGGGTCTTAAGCCCACACCCACAGTGACACACCTACTCCAACAAGGCCACACCTCCTAATAGGCTCACTTCCTGGGCCAATCATATACAAACCATCACAATGGCCAAGTGGATGATATAAAGCCCACAAGGCCTCAACCTACACAAAGAACTACAGGCAACTAAGGAATACTGGATGGGAGAAATAGTCTTCCCCAGGGAAAAGCACAGGGACTGGCTAGCCAATAGTAAATGGTCAGCCCTGAAAACATTCATACAAGTACTATTATGCAGACCGAGCAGTTTATATATGCATATAGCAACAATAAATGGAAAAAGTTACCATGCATTTGAAAGAGAACAAAGAAAGGTTGAACAGAGGAAATGGAAGGGCAAAATGTAATTATAATATCAAAAACTAAAAGCAATATTTATAATAAAAAATTAGAACTCCCACAAGGCCCAGCTATAACACTCCCTTGGAATACTGGCAGTTTATTACTTTCTAGTAGTCTAAATGGCCTCAGGTTCGTGCTATATAAGCCCTAGAATTAGTGATTTTTCCAGTCTTGGATCTTTCATCGGAGATTATTACTTAGGAACCAAGTTCTAAATGTTAGGGTTGGTCATTATTATCAAGTTACCGTGGAAGAATGAACTAGAAAAATGCATTTTTCTGCACTAACTTGTTTATGTACACACATTATTGATTTTATTCACCCATTTCTGTATGGAGTAAGCTAAACACAATTTCTTATTGAAGTGCCTAACTCCAATCCAAGAACATATTTTTATCTGTCTTTCTTGATTATCTGTAGTTTCTCTTTCTGATAGTATTCAGAAAGCTTGGCCATTATTCATCACTCATTTACTCATTGGTTTCATTTGATTATGTTTGTATTCAGAACTGTTTAACCCATGTTATGATAAAGAAATGGACACTCTCTGTTTCCCCTGATCGAGTACCCCAGTCTCATGCCTAGTACTGCAAAAGAACACCAGTTGCAGTGTCACTTCCACCTCCCCACATCTCCTGTGTATCCCACAAACCATCCCCTCCTAACCTCCCTTCCTACCACTTGTTGCTGTGCCACAGACCCCCAACTCCAGAATGTTCCCCTGCTAAGCCAAGGGCAGCTCTTACCAGGGCAAGGAGTAGGCTAAAGGCAGACAGATTCTTACCCATTTGTCTTTCAAGATCTGGATTATCTCATTCAATATAATATTTTCTAGTTCCATCTATTTATTTGCAAAGTTCACTTTTTACAGCTGTATAGTGTTCCATAGTGTATATATATCACATCTTCTTTATCCAGTCATCAAGATATTTAGGACATTTAGATTGTTTCCATTTCCTACCTATTGTGAACAGGGCAGCAATCAACTTGGCTATGCAAGTATCTGTGTAGTAGGATATCATGTCCTTTGGACATAGCCCATGGTGTGGTATGGCTGAGTCATGTGGTAGATTTATTTTTATTTATTTAGCCTTTTGAGAATGATCCACACTGATTTCTAGGGGGGCTACACTAGGTTGCAATCCCACAACCAGTGAATCAGGATTACATTTTCCTCACCCCCCCAGTATTTGTTGTCCATTGTTCCGTTGATCTTTGCCATTCTTACTGGGTTAAGATGAAATCTCATGGTTGTTTTGATTTGCAATTCCCAAACTACTATGGACAATGAACATTTTTGAGATATTTTTTTGTCATTGTTTTTCTTCTTTTGAGAACTCTCTGCTTAGGCTCATTGTTTGAATGGGTTCTTTGTTTTCTATTCTTTTGGGGGGCATTCTTTATATATCCTTGATATTACTCCTCTGTCAGATGTATAGCTGACATTATGTGAGCTTTCTCTTCACCTGGTTTGTTGTTTCTATGCTGAAGCTTTTGGTTTTATAAAGTCCCACATGTCTATTGTTGGCTTTAATTTGAGGTTAAATGGTGTCTTATTCAGGAAGTCGTTTCTTACATGTATATAATGTAGAGTACTGCCTATGCTTTGTTATAGCAGGTTCAGTCAGGTTTCACATTTAAGTGTTTGATCTAGTTGGAATCAATTTTTGTGCAAGGTGATAGATATGGGTCTAATTTCATCCTTCTGCATGTGAACACCCTGCTTTCCCAACACCACTTGTTGAAGATGCTTGCTTTTCTCCAGCTTATGTTTTTGGCATCTTTTAAATATTAAATGGCTGAAGTAACATGTAACTCGTGTTTGAATCTTTGATTCTTTAAAAATACACTGTTATCTTATATTTTCAACTTGCATATCCTGAAACGTTGCTGAGTTTAGTAACTTTTATCAATTTGGAGATCTTCATTCAGAGAGTCTTGTCATCTACAAATAATTTTTGCTTATTTTTCTTTTCCCCATTCTCAATATTCTGTGACACATGGTCTCTTTATGTAGACCAGGATGCCCTCAAACTCACAGAGATTGTCTGCCTCTGCCTCTTTTGCTGGAACTAAAGGTGTTCAGCACCATACCTACCTCAGTCTTGTATTTTGTTCCATTGGTTTATGTCTTTGTTTTTGTACCATTAGCCATATTGCTTTTGTTTCTATGGATCTATAATATATATTAAGATCTGAAAGGGCAACCCTTCTACAATTGTTCTTTTTCCTCAGGATTATTTGAGTATCTAAGTATATTTGTTTGTTTGTTTGTTTGTTTATTGGTGGCTCCTTATGTATTATAGGATAGTTTTTTTTTTTAATCTGTAAAGAATGAGGTAGGGATTTTGATTGGGATTCTGCTAAATCTATAAATGGTTTTTGGTAAGATGGTCATTCTCAGAATATTAATTCTACCAATCCTTCCTGATCTCATTTGATTAGATTGCTTTTGTCCATCCTTTTCTTTTTATTATCTTTTATTCTTTAATCTTTTTTTACAGTCCAGTTGTTATCACCCTTCCAGTCTGCCCTCTGTTCCTCATCCCATACCTCCTCCCCCATCTCCAAGAAGATGTCCCCACTTTCCCACCCATACCCCACTAGACCTCCCCACTCCCTGGGGCCCCCAATCTCATGAGTTAGGTACATCTTCTCTGACTGAGGCCAGACCTGGCAGTCCTCTGCTGTATATGCATTGGGGGCCTCATATCAGCTGGTGTATGCTGCCTGCTTGGTGGCTCAGTGTCTGAGAGGTCTTGGGGTTCCAGGTTAGTTGAGACTGCTGGTCTTCCTATGGGGTCACCCTCCTCCTCAGCTTCTTCCAGCCTTTCCCTTATTCAACCACAGGGGTTCCCCAGCTTCTGTCCATTTGTTGTATCTGCATCTGGCTCTTTCAGCTGCTTGTTGGTTCTCTCAGAGGACAGTCATGCTAGGCTCCTGTCTGTAAGCACACCATAGCATCAGTAATAGTGTCAGGCCCTGGAGCTGCCCTTGGGATGGATCCCAATTCAGGCCTGTCACTGGATCTCCTTTCCCCCAGGCTCTTCTCTATTTGTGTCCCTGCAGTTCATTCAGACAGGAATGATCCTGATTGATTAGCCATTCTGATTGGTATAAGTTGGAACCTCAGGGTCATTTTTATTTACATTTCCTTGATGACTAGGGACTTTGAACATTTCTTTAAGTGCTTCTCAGCCATTCAAGATTCCTCTATGGTGAATTCTGTTTAGTTTTATACCCCAGTCTTTTGATCGGGTTTTTGGTTTCTTGGTGGTTAGCTTCTTGAGTTCTTTATATATTTTGGATATTAGCCCTCTATTGGCTATGGGGTTAGTGAAGAATTTTTTCCCAATTTGCATGGTGCCAATTTGTTCTATTGACTTGGTCCTTTTCCTTCCAGCTTCTCGATGTCCCATTTATCAATTTTTTTTTGATTTTTTTTATTGTATATATTCTATATTTACAATTCATTTCCCTTTTTCTGGTTCCCCACCCCCAAAGGTCCCACATGTCCTTTTCCCTCCCCCAGCTCCCCCATCCACCCCCACCCACTTTACTGTTCTTGTACTCTCCCACAATGATGTTTTGGTCCATTCTAGCACCAGTGTCCACTCCTTTCTTCTTGTGAGACATCACTTGATATGTGATTTGTGTCTTTGGTGTTCCAAGCTTCTAGGCTAATATCCACTTATCAGTGACTGTATACCATGGGTATTCTTTTGAGACTGGGTCACCTCACTTAGTATGACATTCTCCAGCTCCATCCATTTCTCTAAGAATTTCATGAATTCATTGTTTCTAATGGCTGTATAGTACTCCATTGTGTATATATACCACATTTTTTGTATCCATTCCTCTGTTGAGGGACATCTGGGTTCTTTCCAGCTTCTGGCTATTATATATAAAGCTGCTATGAACATAGTGGAGCATGTATCCTTATTGCATGCTGGTGAATCTTCTGGGTATATTCCCAGGAGTGGTATGGCTGGGTCCTCCGGAAGTATCACGCCCAGTTTTCTGAGGAACCGCAAACTAATAGAAAAGAAACTGGGGAAGACCCTTGAGGACATTGGCTCAGGGGAAAAATTCCTGAACAGAACACCAATTGCTTATGCTCTAAGATCAAGAATAGACAAATGGGACCTCATAAAATTACAAAGTTTCTGTAAGGCAAAGGACACTGTCAAAAGGATAAATCGGCAACCAACAAATTGGGAAAAAATCTTCACCAACCCCACATCCGACAGAGGGCTAATCTCCAATGTATACAAAGAACTCAAGAGGTTAGACCCCAGAAAACCAAATAACCCTATCCAAAAATGGGGTACAGAGCTAAACAGAGTCTTTTCACCTGAAGAAATTCGGATGGCTGAGAAGCACCTTAAGAGATGTTCGACATCACTAGTCATTAGGGAAATGCAAATTAAAACAACCCTGAGATTTCACCTCACACCAGTCAGAATGGCTAAGATTAAAAACTCAGAAGACATCAGGTGTTGGCGAGGATGTGGAGAAAGAGGAACACTCCTCCACTGCTGGTGGGAATGCAAGCTGGTACAACCACTCTGGAAATCAGTATGGCGGTTCCATTTATCAATTTTTGATCTTAGAGCCTGAGCCATTGGAGTTTTGTTTAGGAAATTTACCCCCATGTAATGAGGTCAAGGCTCTTTCCCACTTTCTCTTCTACTAGATTCAGTGTGTCTGGTTTTATGTTGAAGTCAGTGATCCACTTGGACTTGAGCTTTGCACAAGGTGACAAATATAGATCTATTTTCATTTTCCTACATACAGACTGCCAGTCAGACCAGCATCATTTATTGAATTAGTTTTCTTTTTTCCATCGCACATTTTTGGCTTCTTTGTCAAAGATCAATTGGACCATAGGTGTGTGGTTTTATTTCTGGGTCTTCAATTCTATTCCACTGATTGACGAAATTTATCTATGTACCAATACCATGCAGTTTTTATCATTATCTCTCTCTATATAGCTTGTGGTCAGAGATGGTGATTTGGGTGTTTTGTAAAAGCAATACTAAGCTGACTAAAATTGAAAATTGGTATTGAGGACTGGAATGATGTTATGAATCCTGAAATTGTAAAGGCTGTTTTGGAACTAAATAATGAACAGAGACTAGAAGAATTTGAAGGAAGAGGCTTCAAAAGACATCTGTTGCTTTATGTGGAGAATTATGAACAATTATGATGATAACCCAGAAAAATGAGAAATTAAAGTAATACCTAGAACTCAGAGATTTGCTAAGTTGCTGTTATCAGAGTGATGAGCAAAATGTGGACAGCAAGACACACCCTGGTAAAGTCTCAACTGAAAATGAAGACTCTTCTGTCTGAGATCTGAGTTAAAGTCTTTATTAAAGCACCTCTGCAAAGAACATGGTGCACATCCCAGTCCATGTTCTGAGACTTCATGGCAGACTAAATTTTAAAATGATGAAAAACTGAATATCAAAGCACTCAGGCTGTTTACTGGCCACCTTTACCCAGTTATGCTTGAATAAGAAATAGAAAGGACACAATGACAATTTTTTAAAATAAAAGTATAGCAAAGCATTCAAATTTTAAAAATTCCCAGCCTCACAAGACAAATAATGAAAGGTGCCTAGGAGTGCAGTTCAGTGACTAAATGCTAAAATAAATGAATACAAAAATAGCATTAATAAAATGGAGACAGGTGAAGAGGAAGGGTCTTAGGTCATGGGAGCATTTCTATCAAAAGGGATTAATGCATTTTTTTGCAGGATGAATTAGTACTCATAAAGGTAGATGCAAGACTATTCATATACATGGACCTTTTTCATGAATCTGCTTCTCTGGCATGTTGTGATACAATTTATGGACCCTTGTTAGAGTGCAGGTTCCATGTTACTTTGACCCTCTAGCCAACAAGAATTAGGAGCCCAAAAATGTATTTCCTCTTTAAGTGATCTGGCCTCTGATATTGTTTAATAGAAACAGAAAACGAAGATACATTATATACATAATTTCTTAGGAACACACACACACACACAATAAAGGGGTATAGAATTTTGTTAAATGTATTTTCCACATGTATTAAAAAAGTAAAATATTTTAGTCCTTCATTTTGTTGATGTGATGTTGAACTGTCCTTGTATCCCCCAAAAGCATTCTGCTGAATCACTGTGAATATTTTTAACATGTGGTTGAATTTAATCTACTACTATTTTATTAAGGAATTTTCTATGTGAACCAGAGTGTATCCTAGAAGTTTCTTTGTTTGTTATTGCTGTGTCCTTGACTGATTATGGTATCAACATAATGCTGTCATTTTAGAGGGACTTTGTAATTATCTTTGCCTATTCAGTTCTTTAAATAGTTTGAAAATAATTTGTATTAAATTTCTAAATATTTGATAGAACTCATTAATGAAACCCTGAGGTCACAGACTTTTCTTTAGTAGATGACTTATTATTTTTGACTTAACCTCTTTCATTAGCAATCTGTTCTGTGTAGAAATGTCTCCCACGTTATCCCACTTTCTGACATATTGTTGCTTTCTTAGAGTCTTCTATGTTCCTTTCTCTTGTGGTTTCAGTGGTAATGTTTCATTTTGAGCTCTGATTTTTATTTGGCTGAGTCTACCTAAAGGTTTGCCAGTTTTGTTTAATTTTTTAAAACCCCTTTTTTTAACCACTCCCTTGAGTATCATGAGGGCGCTGTGGCCTTTCCCTTTGAAGTAAAGCCGCTTTGTGCAGTTCAGCCAATTCTATAAATTATGCTCAAGGCCTATGAGGACATCAGAGGTGTTGGGGCAGAGACCATAGATGCCCACAGCAATAAAGAAGACTTTCTTATCTTCTCCTTTAAAGAAGTCTTCCCTGGTTTCAGCTGTGAAGACAGAGTGACAAAGGTCAGAGAGTTTTGAGCCCTGATTCAAATTTCTGTGCTCCATGAAGCTCCTGCCTCCCTCTTGCACTCCTGCTGTGTCCTTTGACTAGAGTAATATACCTGTATGTGTTCATTCATCCTTTATTCCTTTTCGTGTGTGAGGGATGAGTGTTAGGCATCTCTAGTCATCCATCTTGTTAATGTCATTTCCTTGGTGTATTTTTGTAGTAGTTATTTTATTCTTTTATTATGTTTTTCTTCTTTGAAAAGGGCTTACAAAGTAAGATGGGTCAGCCAGTGAAAGTGAGTGCATTTGAGCTTAAAGGATGGAAGGAAGTTGTTCTTACAAGTTGTTCTCCAGCCTCTATGTGCATGCTGTGGTGCATGTGGGCGTGCACACACACACACACACACACACACACACACACACACACTAAATATTTTAAAAATTTAGAATTAATTTATAAAGTAAAAGTTTTCCATGATATTTTAATACATATTTAGTTTTGCTTGGTTTACTGTTTGTTTCTCCCATTTTGCTGTCCCGCTCCTTTCCCATGTATACCTAGCTGGCTCTAGTATTCTACCCTGCACTTTCATATTTTATGTACTCTGTGATCAGTCCTGCCCATCATCCTCCCTTACAGCCTTTTGTCCCATATACAGAACCCTACCCTAGTTAGGCCACCCCTGCCTTCCCCTTACCTACTCTTCCAGCCCACAGGCCCCTTTTATGCCAATACAGTGTATCCACCCAAATCTATGACCACTAGCCCAGGCATCTCTGTCCAAGTGACTCCATCCCACCTAAGCCATTTTCAATCTAGAGGCCCAACACATGTACACATTTTCTCTTCTGCAATAACTCACTCTGTCCCTATCAGACACAGAACTAACAAAGTCTACATGCCCAGGTCTCATCACAAAATATGAACAATATGAAAGATAAGCCAGTATTTCCTCTCTAAAATCTACCAGTCCTGTTTGCCAATGAGAATTATCTAGACTAACACCAGGTCACAGAATTCAAAAGAACAATCATAAACTTCATTAAAGAACTCAAGGAGTTTAAAGAAGACACTAAGAAACAGCTTAATGAAAATAAGGAGAAAGAGCTTAAGGAGAATGAACTCCTGAGGGATGCCCAAGAAAACACAAACTCAAGGCTGATGAAGTGATGAAGACAATCCAGGACTTCAGAAAGAATCCAATAAAGAGATATAAACATCAAAAAGGACTCAAGGTGAAACTGAAAAAAACCAATAACACAACTAGACAATTCAAAGGAATGCCTTAAAAGTAGAATGTATTGAACAGAAGCTAGAATATCAGTACTCAAAAACAAAGTAGAAGATGTAGACCAACTAAATAAGGAATATAATTTTTTAAAAGAAAACACAGGAAAAGAACATATAGAAAATGTAGGAAACCACAAAAGGACCAAACCATTGAATAATAGGCATACATGTGGCAGAAGAATCATAAATCAATGTCATATACCAGATCTTCAACAAGATCATGGAATAAAACTTAGGATAGACACACCCTTACAGATACAAGCACACAGAGTACAAAATAGATAAGACCAAAAAACAAAATCCCCATGGCATATCACAAGTAAGAATACAGAACAAAGAAACTGTACTGAAGACTGCTGGAGAAAAATTGAAAGTCACTTATAAAGCCATCAGCATAACAGTTTGTTGTGGGTTGCCCTGGTACTATTTGTATTTTGTTACTAATTCTGCTTCCTCAAGAGGGGCTGCCCCTACAGGCATGGATCACTTACTCAGGTGATTCCATATGAACTTTCTCCCCATTTTAACAGGTCAATAAAGACAACAGAAGCCAATCACTGGACGAAGGATAAGGTGGGATTTCTTGGTCCTAGAAGGAAGAGAAGGAGGGGGGAGGGAATTTGAACAAGGCTATGGAGCAGAGAGGAAGACAGACATGTAGATCTTCAGGATCGATCACTACCTGCAGAGGCTAAGGAGGATGGGACAGGATATTATTTGCCCAGCAGTTGGAGACCTCTTGGAGATGGAGGGGCAGGGAGGTATGGGATGAGGAACAGTGGGCCGACTGGGAGGGGGATAAAGACTGGACTGTAAAAAAAAAGATTAAAGAATTAAAATAAACCAAATATAACTAATTTGTGAAGTATAAAGTTTTGTTTAGCTCAGGATTGTGGGGACTGGATAGCCTAAGTAGTGTGATGCTATCATCCTGATGAGGGCCTAATGATGTGTTACAACATAGCGTGGAAGCATGAGGGGAGCTGGCAATAAGCAGAGCAGAACATACTCAAGGAATAAATTCTCTTGGTAGAAACATGCTCTCATGGAAAGTAACAGCATGATAAGGACTATATTAGTTTATTCCAAAAGTGGTATTCCCATGAGAACTTTTTACCTTGGAACCAATCTTCCAAAGCACAAACCTTTAGGGGACATACCATATTTAAGACATGACAGAAGAAGTATACCTTAACAAAATAAAGGCCATGGGTGAAAAATCCAAAGTTTACATTACACCAATTGCGGGAGGTGGGGGGAGGAGTAGCATGGGAAGCTAAATGGAGAGATGGTTTTCTTTCTTATGAGGAATAACAAAGTTATGCTCATTTTTGTGACTTTTATTCAACACAGTACTATATGTACTAGCCAGGGATATGAAGCAAGGGAGGAAAAACTCAAAATTAGAAAGGAAAAATTTAAGTTGTCCATGATTGTAGACAAAATGATATTATAGAAAAAAAAGCTCAAAGTATCAGTTGAAATGGCAAAATCTAATAGAGATAGCTGCAGGATACAAGGTCGACATGCAAAAGTCAACAGTATTTATAATCATCAATAGTGAATCAATGAAAATGAAGTTTTAAAATCCCATTCACAATAGCTGAAAAAGTTAAAAGAATAAGAGGTGAAGTTGACCAAAGAAGTGTAAGATCAGATAATATGTTATATTATATCATATTATAGAAAACTTTCAAACATATATGAAAGAAATTACAGAAAATAAATGGAATGTCTACTGTTCCACAATTAAAATAGCAATGTGTTTCCCACAAATAATAGAAAAAAGAAAACTGAAATTGTTTGAAACCACAAAATGCCCCAAATAGTCAAATGTTGTTTAGCAAAATTGCAGACATCACTCAGCCTGATTTCAAAATATACTATTAAGTTATGTAGAACAAGACCGTATGGTACTGGTATACAAACATAGAGCAAAGTTTAAAAAACATAAAAAGCTTAGAGATAAGCCCATACCTCAATAGCTGAGTGCTTTCTATTTGACTTTTGTTTATCATGCAAAATAATAGATTTCACTATGACATTCCGATCCATGTATATCATTGTACTTTGCTCATAATTACTCATTTTCTTCTTCCATTTCCCTACCTCCTGCTTGGCTCCTTCCTTCATAAAATAGTCTTTCCTCTGCTTTCGAGTCTTAGTATTAGTACTAGTATTGATTTAGATTCGTCATAAGAATAAATGTGATATCTGTCTTTCTTACCTCTATAACCCTGCCTTGTTCCCCCTCCTTTTAGACCATTTTATTCTCTCAATATTCCTCCTTATAATTTCATGTCATACATAAACAATTCAGCAAACAGCTTTTTGACCATGATAATTGGAACACATAACAGAAAAAGAACACTTTCATTAATAAATGATATTGGAAAACTGGATATCCACACAAAGAAGAAAATTAGACACATCTACTAACATATAAAAAGTGACTCAAAACAGATTAAAGGCTGAAATTACTAGAAGATATGATAGAATTATCAATGCTATTGGTCTGAGTAATGACTTTGGAGAGGGAAATATTGCCTTCAAATAATAGGCAAGAAAGGCAAATATGCAAATGGAATTATTTGAAATAGAAAAGGTTCTGTTTGGCAAAGAAAGCCATTAACAGAGTAAAGACACAACCTTAGAAATGGAAGACAGCATTTACCAACTATACATCTGATTAGGGGTTAATTTCCACAATATATAATGAACTCAGACAACTCAATAGCAAAAAAACAATCAGCTATATTAAATTAGGCAATAGACCTGAATGGACATTTCTGAAAGAAAAACACAAAAATGGCCAACAGGTATATAATAAAATGCTAAACATCACTAATTATCATGGAAATTAAACAAGAATAAGTTTCACTCCTGTCTTAGGATTTTACTGCTGGGAACAGACACCATGACCAAGGTAAGTCATAAAGGACAACATTTAATTGGGGCTGGCTTACAGACTCAGAGGTTCAGTCCATTATCATGAAGGTGGGATCATGGCAGCATCCAGGCAGGCATGGTGCAGGAGGATTTGAAAGTTCTACATCTTCATCTGAAGGCTGCTAGCAGAATACTGGCTTCCAGGCAGACAGGAGTAGGGTCTTAAAGCCCATGCCCACAGTGGTGCACCCACCCTAACAAGGCAACACCTCAAAATAGTGCCACTCCATGAACCAAGCATATACAAACCATCAACATTTCATACTTATTCCTGTGGACGATATTTTTTTTTAAGAATGCTGGGGATAATGTGCAGTAAAGGAACTCTCACAGCCAGTTAATGGGATTACAAATTAGCATAATATCATGGACAGCAGTATTAAAAACAGAGCTACTGTATAAACCATTACTCCTACTATTGTTATAGATGCAAAAAGAATGAAATCAACATGTGGAAGAGATACTTATACTCCCATCTTCATTATAGTGCTGTTCATAATAGTGAAGGCAGAGAATTAATTTAGGTATTTATCAACAGATGAATGGATAAAGAATTTAGGTATTTATCAACAGATGAATGGATAAAGAATAAAAAATTATATATGTTTGTGCATATACATAAACACATACATATATGAACATAAAAATTCTGTCATTTGAGACAACATAGGTGTGACTGTTTGTATATGCTTGGCCCAGGGAGTTGCACCTGTCCAATAGGCGTGGCCCTGTTGGAGTAGGTGTGGCCCTTTTGGAGTAGGTGTGTCACTGTGGGTGTGCGCTTTAATACCCTCATCGTAGCTGCCTAGAAGTCAGTATTCTGCTAGCAGCCTTCAGATGAAGATGTAGAACTCTCAGCTCCTCCTGCACCATGCCTGCCTGAATGCTGCCATGCTCCCGCCTTGATGATAATGGGCTGAACCTCTGAAGCTGTAAGCCAGCCCCAATTAAATGTTGTCCATATAATTGTTGCCTTGGTCATGGTGTCTGTTCACAGCAGTAAAACCCTAACTAAGTCAATAGGCGAACATAGAAGACATGAATATAAGTACCACATAATGTCACTTATGTAGAAATGAGGGGGGGTGAGGACAGATAAATTGGTAGGAAGAGGGAGAAAAATTGGGAATGTCTACTAATAGTTATAGAGTTTATTTCTTGGGTGATGTAAATATTTTAAAATTGATGGTAGCAACAGTTTCACAACTTGATAAACATACTATAAATCATAGCCTTCAAATTGTGAATCAGAAGATGTAGCTTAAAGCTCATAAAACTATCTATGTATGCTTTCCTCCCCCTTCCAAACTACAAACCCAGAAAGGGTTCTATCATAAGACCACTATACCCTAACCACAAGATCTCCCAGTGACCAAAGCTGCTGTACTTTGAGTGAGAAACTAAATGATAGAGCACTAAATTATTGAACAGTATGCATACACAAAGTTTCAAACACCCACATGTCCTTACCAATAAGAAATAAATAATCAAATGACTAAATGTAGAAGCCTTTCTTGGAGAAGAATTACAAGTAAAATATCCACTCTTATAGGAGATAGTGCTAAACCACCCCAACCCCCATGCCATTTTCAATTTGCGTTGCATGTCATGAACTCATTCTAAAAAGAATATAATACCAAAAGAGGAAAATACTAGTTTTTATAGTGCATAAACCCAGCAAATGCTACCACAAGCAAATGAACAAGACTACCACCACTAATATCATGTGGCTGGCCTGCACTCTCAATATGATGGGAAACCTCCTAACCACAGATGGCTAAGAAAGATGTCAGAAAAGCCCAAATGGAATGACACTCAACAAACTCTTCATAAATCTTAAGTCCAGTGTTCTTCTTAATTTTCAGTGTCATGAGGAACAAGATAAGACTGTTACAGACATACAGAAGCTGGGAGACATAGTTAATAAACACAATCTGCTTTGGATTCTAAAACATGAAAAACACACTCGTGAGCAAAAACAAAAGGATAGAGGTTAATTAGAAATATTTACCCATGTTGGTCTCTCAGTTTTCATAAATGTACAATGGAATAAATACAAAGGAATAAAATTAGCCACCATTTAGTGAAGGGCATTCAGGAATTATCTGTTTTGTCTTTTCTGGAAATCTGAACTCATTCCTAAATAAAACGTCTATTTAACAATCATAGAAATTTCAAGCTCAGTTTTATCTGCCCTCACATGTGTGTTCTTCCGTTTAAAAAATGTTTATATAGATAACAAACCCACTTTTTCTACTCCATCAAAAAAATAATACTCAGAGTGATTTGAAAAGCAGAATTGGCAGTAAGAATTGAAATTCACATTATATGGAAACACTATATTTTAGTTTGCATTCTATTAGTGTACATTTGCATTTCTTTCTGCTAGTCCAAAATAATACAGTTATGATATTATTATTATGGTGGGGTGCCTATGAAGAAGTTTCTATCACATGGAATTAGGCATAGAATTGCTAGTTCATAAAGTACAGCTATTTCTTGTTATTGTTTTACTGTTATTTTCTACCAAATATTTTTTAGCCACTGAACATTGTCCTACAGGGTCCTTGTGAGATGAATGGCTTTTTCTATTACCCAACATTCTCACTACATCGATAGTTCTGAGGCATTAAAAGGTTACAAGTGTGCTGCGTTTTACATTTACATAAACACACATTCCTGGCAGTCCAGAGCCAGAACGTACAAGAGCCATCTGCAGAAAAATAGCGGTTGAATGTAATGTGATAAAGAACCAGCTGCTAGCCCCAAAGAGCCCCTAATCCTTCCGTTCTGTCAACAAAATGATAAGGAAAGCTGAAGGCTTCTTTAAAAGATCTTATCAAGCAGACAGA